>LVTN01000002.1:670229-689873 GCA_001649415.1 Musa itinerans
CTTGGTGTGGTTGACTCAATTGCCAAGCCGCTAAAGATATTTTGTGATAACACCACAGTAGTTTTCTTCTCTAAGAATGGCAAGTACTCTTAGTGGTTCCAAACACATTGAGATAAAGTACTTGGTGGTTAGAGAAAGAGTCTAGAAACAACAAGTGTCAATTGAGAACTTGAGCACCACTATGATAATTGTTGATTCATTGACAAGAGCCTTACAGTGTAAAATATTCAAAGAACATGTTCTTAGAATGGGGCTTGTGAGCAAGTCATAAAGGATATTGTGACGCATGTTTATGTGGATGCTATTATTGATATTCTTCTTGCTTAATTAAAGTTATTTGTTTCTGCTATCCTGTTTACATTTATGTTTATGCATATTTTGGTTGAATGTAATAACAGGATTGTCTTGACAAGACAAATTACAGGGGTCATTATGGACTATATTAGGAAAGACTAACAATGTTATGGTACATAGAAGGGAGTATGACATTGATGAAATACAAACGCTATGACTCGTATTGATAGTTGGACTTGATATAGTATTATTGTGTTTATTGGACTTATTGGCTTATTTTAAAATATGGCCATGTATAAAATGCTTTTCAAAATTCTTTGGAATCCAATTAGATAAAATTATTTTTTTAAACAAATTTTGTTTTGTTTATTTTTATTTTGAACATCTCTTTTATATCTTATCAATTAATGATCAAGTGGGAGAATGTTAGATTTTGTGACCCTTTATAATTGGATAAGATGTATAATATAACTAATTGGGTTCCGTTGAAATATTTTTGCCAATAGAATAGAAGTTCACTTACGGAACGATTCCTCATGAGATAACCTTGGAAAGACCCTCTGCTCTCGCCTATAAAAAGACAGGACCTCTAGGGGTTGAGGATACGTTAGCACGTACACACGTACAGACGCACCTCTTTGTCTCCGCCAAAACCCTCTCCCCAAAATCCATCAATTTAGTTGGTCCTGTGAAAGGATAGGAAGAGAGGAGAAAGGATCTACTCCTTGCACTCCTGAAGAGAGGAGAAAGGATCTACTCCTTGCACTCCTTGCAGATTCCGCAACGGGACGATGCTTGCAACGATCTTGGATTAAAGAAGATACTTAACAAATCAAACCGGCATCTCAGAAATATGACATCAAAAGGTACACATCATAATAATTAGATCTATGCATTTGATTCCAATCCTGGCATAAAGGTTATTTCCGTATTCTTAGATAGCATATTTCATAATTTTATTCTTACAGAATAAACTCACATTTGGATGATGTGGTCGCTCACCATAACGCACCGAATAAGACTCCGGCAATCGATCAGAAGTTGACGAGGGAACGTGGATGGCAGATCATGATGCAGTACAACTTGGCACACGGATCAGTTGCCATGTCCACATCACGTAGGATGCTGTCCAAGTGTCTACGATTGGGTCACCGAGCCAAGCCAAACGGAATCAGATGCGGTTCACCTACATGACCTCAAACCTGATCCGAGAGCTTCCACTCGGGTGTCGTGCCGAGTTCGATCTCTCCAACCAATTGAGTGAGTACTCATAAAAGTGATCCTGATACCAAATGATAATAAGGGCAGGATCGATTCCCAGGTTCTTTCTAAATAAGCTGGTCGAGACTAATTAAATATATGACCCGGTGTTGCTACAACAATATGTGCAATATGAATATGTTTTCTCTTGTATTATAAGCGAACAGATCTCATTGTGAAACGCTACTATGTTAGCATAATGCACTGATAAATATCGTATCATCTTTATAAGGTAGAATGAAGCTCGATAGAGATATATGAGTTGTGAGATGCCTTCTCGTTATCATGAATGGATGCTGTCAAAAGGTGCATCTGGTTCGAGGAACTCACCAGCAGAACACTACGATGACATGTGACTTGCACCAACCAATGGAACATGATGGCGGGGATGCTTGCTTTTGGTCGCAGTCGCCCAGTTTAAATGCTCTGATCCACTCGAAGATGCAATCTTTGACCACGGTAAGTGGCCAAACCTGGATCATGATTGGCGGGACCTACATTCATATATATCCAACTCGAAAAAGAGGCACGACCAAAGAAGTGTAACGAGCATGGGTTCTTTTTTAACCTGAAATTACATTCCAGAGTGCTCAGGGATCATTCAACTGGTAACGGGTCAGACAGAAAAGGTATAAACAAGACAATTATCAATTGAGATTTGCTGACGATGCGATAGTAATTAGATAAGAGAAGACTTACATCACGGCAATGTGATTGATTCCACATGAACAGCAGCACACTTGGATAGTGATTTGCTCGCCATGGCATGACCTCAACTGTGGCATCCGTAGGTTAGGTTTACTGAGAAAGAACAATAGGATGAAAAAGCTTTCGGAAGGGATCTTTGGAAAGCGTACCTGGCACCTGGTAAAACAGTCTTGAGCTATCCATTCGGGGAATCATCCTCTCCCTGCCACAAATAGGCACCACCGGCCAACTATCCTATTAAGAAAGAAAGACTTTTAGAATATAATAGAGTTAGAGCTTACTTGATGCTGAAAATTACTGTTGAAAAGTAGCATCGATGCTTCCGCTAACGTTCCTTGGAGTATAGCATAAGTGTGATGTTAACAGAAAATGCCCACATAAAACTCATGCTCAAGAATCTTACCATCTTGCAACTGGAAAAGTACAGAAAAGATTGTTGATACAGAAAAGGGAGTAAAAATCAACATTATACAATAATAGAGATAATATTCTATAGCTAAACATAATGATGAACCAGTCTTTGGGGTCGACATAATCATAGATGCGTAATCATTCCGATCGCATGGCTGGTTCAGAAGATCCATGTACTAATGGATATGTAGTCATGATCGAGTTGTATGCCCAGTTTTCCAATAGGACCACAAGAAGCAGTGGGGACACGAGGGGGGAAGCCTTCGTTGCTGCCAAGAGGACCCATGCCAGCGGTCCTGCCTTCTACTGTTGGATGCAAAGATCAAAAATTTTCCACCAAGTAACATTACCTGCACATCAACCAAATAATTGCTCTTGGCACTGAGCTTTGTTGCCTAGACAACAACCAAACAATTGCTTTGGCAACCAGTTGGCTCTATGTTTTCTTCAGTCATCAAATAGATGATGACACATTTCTTTGATCGAGAACTTCTTGTGCTGCTGCAGCAAAAGATAACAGAGTGAAAAACGAGATTCATCCCTTGATAATGCAACAAACAGGTCTATTGAATCCCTAGATATTGCATGATTGACATGTGAACATCATGGATGTTTAGTAGGTGCATTGCGAGAAATGCTCAGTAGCAAGCAGTAGCCAATTATAGAAAGGGAGTAGTTTACTATTCAAGTTGCACATAATGAATTAGCTTCCCATATAGCATTCTCGACTAACCCAGTGAGGAAAGTCTGGTTACCAGGATATTTGACTAGCATAAAATAACTGTACCTGATGAAGGCTAATCTGCATTTCTTAACAGGTTCTTCATGACAAACAAAACAGTCACAAAAGATACTAAATGGAGCAACGGGCCAATACTTATTCCTTTCAATCAAATCAACTAAATGCTGACTGGTTCACTTGTAGGGACCATGAGATGGAACTTGAGAGGTGAGCTAACCAAGAGCATCTAAGATATAGGATCTTATTCTAATTAGTGACAGAGGTTAAAACTAAAAGGACCAACCAATATGTGAATGAGGTTCCTGACCTGTAGCACTCAAGATCAATCCTCTCCTTGGTAGTTTTCTTGGGTTGTCCAATCATAGGCATTGTTCACATTGCTACAGGACTAAAGCTTCATCCAACCCAACCAACTCTGCAAAGCCTGGTGCTGCTTCTCGCATGCTTGAGCTGCGCAGAAAAGAACTCAAATAATGTATTTGAATGATGTGATCCTTGGATTTTGCTGATAAATATGACATTGTTAACAACAGGCTGCGTGACCAAGAGGTGATGTCTCATTCTTGCTCAGCATCAATCACCCATCCATTGCACCCACCACGAGGTTTGACACCCAAATTATTCCGTCATCCAGACATTTCATCATGGACAGATCCATCTTCCCAGAGACCAGATCACATGATTTTCATTGAGCTACACTGCCTTCAATGGGGTCACAATAGAAGTCCGGTTATCATCATCTTCCGACATGGTGGCACACGGCCTTGCAACTTGCAAAACTAAGTGGGCATTTCGTAGGCTTTGAGTTGCCACAAACTGACTTAATCTCCAGATTACTATTTTATAGCACGTAGGTTGAAGACTATTTTGCATCATGTCACAAGCATGGATATCGTTTCTGGGGCCACATTTGCCATCAAAATGCAACATCATGTCGCCAAAGAAATTACCATCTGGGAGAAACTAAAAGAACTTCATTAGGAAGAGAGAATAATGTCTTTCTGATTAAATAACCAAAGGTCTTTTGGTTATCATCATATGATCTCCATCAGATGACTAACTCCACAGAATATCTGGCCACATTCACGGACCAGACATGCATCATCCCAAAAGTGGTGCTTGAACACAGCAGATCCTCTGTTGGCACTGGAAGGGCATGGGTTCAAGCAAACCCAAAACAGTGACTTTACTGTTTACAAAAGGTACTAGCCCCACAAAAAGCCAAGAGTCATTTCCTCAATTAATTTCAAAGTAACTTTGAGTCATAGGGCCTCGATATGATTCAGCTGTTTCGATCATCTATGTCCATTTTAAACCAAGACTTCACATCGATTTCGTAAAAAATCCATCCACTTCAGACGTGTGTAATTGGAATTCCCAATACCATATACCTTGTGAACCTGGCATGAAACTATTGCCCATTGTTTCCAGAATATCAAATCTCTAACCTTTATAATTTATCACACAATCTGCAAATCTTTTGATCCTAGTGATTAAATCCAAGTTCTCTGGTATGCTTTTTCCCTTCTCATGACCTTTTTCCTCATCCAAACCTCGCTCTGCATTTACCAACCAGCCCATTTGCTCAAGACACCAGACAGACAGCAGCCTTCACTTTCTTATATATATAGTAGATCACTCGAGTTCCATCACCACTGAATATCAAACTACAAAAGCATCACAGTGCAACCATGTTCTCTTGCATGAACTACTTACAACATTTATGCAATGATGGTTTCCAATTGGAAAGTGGAGGATTCAACTTACATGATGACCTTTTGCCATCACTTGGAGCAACAATAAACCATACAACCAAACTCAGGAAGCACATTGTCTCCCCATATGATCCTCATTACAGGTATATATATTGACCCATCAGTCTGTTTTCTCGGATTCATATTTTAGAAAACTGGACAGTTTATTTTCTTCTCTTTTCACTAAATGCTTTCCAGACTATGGGAGTTGTTCTTGATATTTCTGGTTCTCTACTCCGCCTGGATCTGCCCATTTGAGTTTGCATTTCTACGATACTTGCCAAGCAAAATTTTTCTTGTGGATAACATTGTCGATAGCTTTTTTGCAATCGACATTGTACTCACATTCTTTGTTGCTTTCATGGATCACAAATCCTGTCTTCTTGTTGATGATCCAAAGAGAATAGCAGTCAGGTCAGTGTTTACCTTTTATTTCTCCAAAGTACTAATACATATTTTGCTATTTAGTCCAAATTCCATGACAAAATATTACACAGGTATCTATCTACTTGGTTCATCTTTGATGCATGTTCAACATATCCCATTCAAACAATCAGCTTCTCCTACAATAGACATGGTAGTAGTCTCAGCTTCAAACTTCTAAGTATGCTTAGACTGTGGCGTCTGCGTCGTGTCGGTTCTCTGTTTGCTAGGTCTGTATCTTCTCCCATTTCTCAGTACATATATCACAAATAGAAGAACAGGAACAATCTCATTAGTTTTCTTTCCTCAGGCTTGAGAAGGATATTCGGTTCAATTATTTCTGGACACGGTGCACAAAACTTTTCTCAGTAAGCTTTCAGAATGGTATTCAATTTGTCTTGCTTCAAAAAGCTGCTTGATTTCTAAAAGAATAATTTTTTTGTAACGCAGGTAACTATTTTTGCAGTTCATTGTTCTGGATGCTTTAACTATATGATTGCCGACCGATACCCTGACCCAAAAAGAACCTGGATAGGGGCAGTGATACCAAACTTCAGGGAAGATGACCTGTGGCTCAGATATGTAACAGCAATATACTGGTCAATTACAACCCTGACGACAACAGGCTATGGTGACTTACATGCTGAAAACACAAGAGAAATGCTATTTGATATTTGCTACATGTTCTTCAATCTGGGTTTGATGGCTTACCTCATTGGAAATATGACAAATCTTGTTGTCCAAGGGACCAGTCGCACAAAAAAATTTGTATGTTCTATTCCACTCTGCAAGTTTTTTTCTGGAGATCCTTTATTTTGCTTGCCATTAACCTATATACCTGCTAATTTAGCCAAACAACAAAGAAAAATAACAGATCATGCCATGCATCACCAACACTGGCAGATATTTTTGTAAGTCTAGACCCAGAACACAGAATATGATGTTTGATTGTCTGGTTGCACAAGTCTTTCTGAGTCAACTATTCTTTATGTACAGTTTCTCTCTTCTGTATTGTTCACAAGTTAAAAAGATATTCCTGCTTCTTAAATCACATTTCATTAATAGGATTTATTAAACTACATGGTCATTTTGGCAAATGGTGAAGAGAATAATTGAAACAGCTTGAATAACAGTCGACCACTATTCTAATGTACTTGGATTTTACATTCTGTTATTGATTGTTCATTTTGATATTCAGAGGGACACCATCCAAAATGCTTCCGAATTTGCATCAAGAAATAAGTTGCCAAAATACATAGAGGAACAGATGCTATCTCACATATGCTTACGGTTCAAGACAGAGGAACTCAAGCAGCAAGAGATACTTGATGATCTCCCAAAAGCCATTCGCTCGAGCATAGCTGAGCACTTGTTCTTACCCATTGTTCAAAACGTATACCTTTTCGAAGGAGTTGCCTCTAATACCCTTTTTCAAATGGTGAGGTTTAATATAAAAGTTCACTAATTACAACCCTAGGCAGGTCAGATATATATAGCATGCTGATAAGATCATCGTGAAATTAAAAGGTGACAGAAATGAAAGCCGAGTATTTTCCACCAAAGGAAGATGTGATGCTACAGAATGAAGCCCCAACAGATTTATATGTAATAGTATCAGGAGCAGTGGTTAGTAAAACTTGGCTTTTTGTCCTGTATATTTATGTCTATCACATAGTTGTTTGCAGTGATAGCAACAAATTAGGACTACTTTTTAATTGAATTGTTGCAGGAAATGCGAACATATGCCGATGGGATTGAAAAGGTAAGACTTTTGGAATGTGCACCAATCGAATGTTAACTTGTCAAACATTAACAACCTCAAGTCTGATCTCTGATAATTGTAGGTTCATGGGAGTGTGACTGCTGGAGGGATAGTTGGGGAGATAGCGGTTCTTTGTCACATGCCACAGCCATTCACAGTAAGAACCACTGAACTAACACAAATTCTCAGACTGAACAGGACTATACTTTTCAACATTATTCATCAAAGCAAACAGGATGCGACTACTGTCATGAGTAATCTTGTCCAGGTATACTTCAGAATCGACCAACTCAGTTAAAAAAATTACTCAGCTTTGGCAAAATAGAAGCTTATTTTAACTAAATTGCATCTTACAGAAGTTGCGTGTACATGAAAGATTATACCCTGGGATAAAGCAAAATGATTCAGAACTACTTCAACAATGGCAAGAAAAAATAGCTATGAACAGGAATGAGAACCATGACCAGGATGAAAATAGTTATCGAGTTAGCAATACACTAGAGGAGATGGATGCAGGAGACCTACTCTGCAAGGCAGAAAGTAATAAGGATATTCGCATGGATATTCAACCTCCAATTAGTTGCTGCAATACAAAAGTAGACCATGCAGATAAACGCACTGTGTTGCATACGGCTGTATGGGAAGGACGCATTGAAACTGCCAAGGTTTTGCTCAAACAAGGATCAACTGTGGACAAAGTTGATGGTAACAGGTGGACCCAAAAGGGTCTGGGTAAATATGAGAATAAAGGCAAATTAGAGCCCTTATCCAGCATTGGAAGTGGGAATAGGTTCTCTGGAGAACATAAACTAGAATTTTTCAAAATGAAAGATGCTGACTGTGGAAATGACATTAAGAACTACGGCAGCAGGGAATGGAGAAAGACAACCAACCATGGAAATAACTTTAAGCACCATAGCAGCAGGGAATGGACACCCAGGTTTCCTTATCCAAATATTAGTGAAATGTTGGTAGCTTCTTGTTCACATGGTGGCCATGAATTTGACAACGATGTCAAGAACCTAACTAGCAAAAGAGTGACAATTCACATGCATTCTCAAAGGGCAAATCCAGCAAGGCAGCTAACAGCTAAGATGATAAATTTACCTGGCACAGTGGAGGAACTCCTCAGAATTGGTGGTAAGTATTTCTCAACCTGATTTACACAAAACAAAATAATCATATAGATCTGCAAGTGGTCTGCATAAGTGGGCTACTATTTGTGTCAAGCTTATATCAGAACACATAAATACAAAAGAACAAAAGTACAAGTTTCAGGAAAAACAAAAGTTTGAAACTAGAAACAAGTCATGTGTCATATTCTCCATTGTCATAATCATGCCTTGCAAAAAAAAAAAAATGCAGGTGAGAAGTTTGTCGGACATCATCCTGAAAAAGTGATCAACCAAGAGAACGCAGAAATTGATGATCTAAGCAAGGTTCAAGATGGGGACCATTTATATCTCCTAGAGATTTGATGGTAACAACAACAAGACTGCCAAAGAAGATTGAACTAACAAAGATTCAAAGGCTAAGGCCCTAGGCATAGTTTCCACACACTTGAGCATGTAGATCTAAGCAACGTTTATGACAAAAGCAAGATTATGTCATAGTTGCTAACTGGATTGTTCTTGCTCACAATAACAAATGGATGGTTGGTGCTAGATTGCATGAGTAATGTTTGCTTTAAGATTATTCCTAGTGCAAAAGGAACTATAAAGCAATATAAATCATATGAAAGGATACTTATTAAATGTAAAAGTAATCAAAATAAGCTGATTTACTTTTGGTCTCTATTCAAGAAAGACATTATTATTGCTATATATATTTATAACTGGACATTCCATTCCATGAGACTGCCACAAAAATAAATTCTTCCTACGGTCTTTTAAGAGAGTCTATTGATTAACTTTCCATTGTAAGATAACTAGATTTCATCCAAGTATTACCAGAATTCATCACAATACTTTGAACATCGAAATTTTCTACAAAGCCAAATAATTACATGAGAGCTACTGTATTTGAAGGAAAATAAATATCTGCCAAGGAAAAATCACTGTCACAATTTTTTATTCGGATATTATATTGTTGTTAGAAATTGTTGTCACAGCTTATTATTCAGATATCATATCATTGTTAAAAAAGCTGTGTGAAAGGCCATTGTGATACTCACCTACATCATTGCGCATGCATACATATATTTATACAAACATATAATGTGTGAAAAATGAAGCAACAACAACAATAAAATTGTAAGTCTCAATTATTTGGGATCATCTATATGGATCCTTCGCCATCATTGAGATATATAAAAAGCCTTCAGGACACCTAGGTGGTGAAGGTACATCGAGTCACTTTCAGGTGATGACCTAGCCCTATACCGAAATTGTTTATAAGATCTGATGTAATTTCTCATTGGCTGCCAGTGACCTAACACAACCCTCCACCTTTTTCATCTGGGCTTAGGATCAACGTTGACAGTGTTACTGTGAAAAAGGAAGCCAATCACATACTCGACGAAACTCACCCAATTAATTTCTCTGAAGAATGATGTGGTCGGAGAGTAGATCGATGCAAACTTTATGTTAGGAGATGGAAATATACCCTGTTATGAAACCATCTAACTCACGTCTATGCCAAAATGAATTTGCAATTCACCTGTTGCAAAATAAGTGTTCTCTCTTCGTCCGTTTGTCCAAAGTAGTGAAGACTAAGATCCACATCTAATGGTTATTAACTCCTATGCCAGTGTGTTTTTAATGAAAGGACCTTTTGAAATTACAGTAATGATTACTGACTTCTTTTCTTAAATTGTAAATTCCCTCAAACTCTAAGGATCCCACGTAAATATAACTGAAACAAGAGGGTGAATCAGATTGGAACTCAGAAGGCGAAATGCAAAAGAATCATAATGTTTTTCCTTAAAAAAGTCCTAATTTCTCAAAATTTTAAATTTCCTAAAATTGTTCAGTTTATATGGTGATTTGTGGGGGGCCAAACCACCTTCTCCCTTAAAATAACAAAACTTGTATCACGCTCAGCACTTTTTCCATAGAATCATAGAATCCTAAAATATCAAGACGCAGACAAACTTGTCATCGACAACCATATAGAATCCTCAGTTTATATGGTGATTTGTGGAGGGGCCAAACCAACTTTTCCATTAAAATAACAAAACTTGTATCACGCTCATCACTTTTTCCATAGAATCATAGAATCCTCAAATATCAAGAAGCAGACAAACTTGTCATCGACAACCCAAGAGAGGGGGGGAAAAAGAAAGACTACTTGACCGAGGATGACAAATTTCTCACTACGAAAGAGTTAGGAGAGCAAAAAGACACGTATCTAACATCTCAGCATAATGCATCCGAAAAATATATCGTCGACCTAAAGTTTCTCGACTGAGGATCGATTCGATGACTTATGTCCCACAGCATTTCATGAAGGATAAAACATGAAACAGAGACCACAGGAACGACACTAGTCCCACAGCATTCTTAAATGCTAACCCTAGCGCTAAATTTCCGGAGGCCAGCAAGAACATTCCGGTGGATAACGAACGAGAGTTGGTTTCAGAGCGAGTAACATGCAGCGATTCGGATTCCCCTCAAGAGCTTTGGAAAAGCCATCACAACCACGTTGTTCCCACATCAAGCGCACATCACAGAGCTAAGAGAGTTCGATTATCCAAACCCGAATAGAAGGGGAACAAACGAAAGGGAAAGAGAGAGAGAAAAATAAGATTCAGGAAGCGACCTTGATCGTCGCACGTCGCCTTCGCCCGCGATCGCGTTTCTTCGTGTCGGACTTGGAGGACCCAGTTGGGGGCAAACTTCTCATGGGCTCGAAACATCGGAGGATTTGTTCGTCGATTGGGCTTATCAAGCGACAAGTCCACCCAATCGTACAGTTGATTTGGGCCTCTTTTATAGGGCTATCTGGATTGGTGCAAGACCCCTGAATCGTCCCTCACTTCGTGGACTGGCCGAATCACCCATGAAAACGTTATCTTCGTGAAGTGGTGCCGTCCAGCTAAGATAGCATCAACGTTGGCACGGGAGGTCTTGCTGACGTAAAGCAAGGGCTCTCCCACGAGCAACGCTTCAAACAACGATTTGGGCGAAGGGTGCGTCCACGGCATGCGAGAATGGCCCATCGGGACCAAAGTCGTGTCATGCTATTTTATGTTATTTTGAGCAGCCAGTGAAGCGCTACCACTTCTCCGTAACCGCACAGTGCTACAACGGTTGGCTCGGCTGTCATTTTCCCAACTCACTCGTCGTACGCCACGGTGGCGCGTAACGTCTACTCCACTCCACAGGCTGTTTGCCCTCTTCCCCCAACGGCTATATTCTCTCTCACTCTCCCAGTGTATAAAATGCCCTAATCCCACCATTCATCACAACCGAAGCCACCTCCTCTCTCTGTCTCTCTCACTCACAATGGAAGCAGGACCGGCGAATCGATTATCGAAGGTGGCTCTGCTTCTAGTGCTGCTTGTTTCGGTGGCGGTCCGCGCGGAGGACGCGCCGGCGCCGGCACCAGGAATGGAGAGCGGATCGATCGCGGCGCTGCCTGGGCTCTGCGTGTTGCTTCTCACCGCCATGGCTTCCGCGCTCGCTGCCTTCGCGCATTGAGGGCCAATCTCTCGATGGCTCGTTCTGTGTGTACCCTCCCTCTGCTGCCTTGATGATGAGTTAAACGCTGTTTTCTTTGGGAATATCATTGGATCTCTGGTTGCTATTTGCTTTGGTGTAGATGAACTGGATCTAAGAAAACCCATTTCTGCAGTTGTATGATCGGATCTGTTTTGCTGATTAATCAAGGTGGCAACATATGCTTCTCTTGCAGAATGAAGCGGATGTGCACACCATTACGATGATTTCATATGGACTAGTAGTATCCTTGTGAATCTGTTATGTTTTTTCTTGATTTTATTTACCATTAGAATGATGTATAAACAAATAAATCATTTCTCAAAGAAAATGCTGGGCTCGGTCCAAGCAACTTTTTTTCTTTTAGAAACATTAAATGTTCCAAACAATAATTAGGAAGGCAACTACGGTTAACAAAACAAATTTAGAGGTTTACAAAGAAAAATCACATATGGAGCCAATATCTACTATATTATGAACCATCTTACACAGGTGGTTATAGACAAGAAGAAGATAATAGTAACTGTTGGTGAATCTCATGCTGTGGTCGGGTCAGTTCGACTGGTGATGTCCAGGACCATCTCGGGGATAAGATTTTTGCTTCATCAGGTTGGGCTTGGATTTGGTTGGGATGTGTCTCCTCAGCGAGCTTGTCCATCTTTGTCGTCATCAGATTTTTGCACACTGACGTAGGTCAGGATGGGGAGGGGAATCCCGACTTAAACCCATCCAAAGATCAAGTTAGTGGTGTTCTAGTATTCCATATACCCCTTGTCAGATGTTGGTAAGAGATTTTTATCATAGTGCTTAGGGGTCGATCGTACATGGTCATTACGTGACGATTAACTCCTCGAGCGACGAGTGTACCTTCGAATGTTCGTTGCTCGGGGTATGTGGAATAGTACTATGCAGCATTGTCTCGAGCTTCTTGGGGCGGTTCTTGTTGCGACAATGCTAGTTGGTATGACCCCAAACGATGCGGGAGGAGAATAGTCGTTATCTCGAATTTCTGATGGCACATCTGATGTGACGCTACATCTTCCTCCCGAGGCTTCGCACTTGGATTGATATAACGGGGGTCGTGTTTTCGTGACGGAATCCATAATATACCATATCAATAACCTTTGTTTTCCTTTTCCATAGTTATAATGAAAATCTAATTAAAGAATAGAAACTTTTATAACTAAAAAAACACCAACTAACCTAACTCAAAAAAGTCGCAACTCTCTCTCTCTTCTCTCTTCTCTTCTTCTCTAATTTAACTAACTCAAGGGAGTGTTGTGAATGGGATACGGTCAACCCAATTTATGGGTCTAAATGAACGATGTGATATTCCTAATCAAATATGAACAGCTAATTTAATTCAGATTTTAAATTCTAATATAAACCTAACCAAATTTAAATTATAATTCTAACACTATTTACTATTAAAATACTAATAATACAACTACAACAACAAGTCATAGATATTTAACCTATTTGGATCGAGTACATACATTTAAATTTTTATATCTTTAGTTAAATTGACATCATTCAATTCGATAAAAAATTATATCTTTAGTTAAATTAAAAATATTTAAATCTTTATATATAAGATACTATATATATATATTATAGAATTGAGAAATTATGAACCGTCTTAACATCATTGAGGATACAAAAGATTATCATATGGTAGCACGAGAGGACAATAAAATATAATAGAGACGAGAGTTATCTTCATCTAATTTGGTTAAATTCAAGCCAGGTGAATCACTCAAGTTTCAAAATTCAAATCTAAAGTCCAAAGATCTTTTTTCGTAACTTTATCTATCTATCATAAGAAATTCAAAAGTCATATTATTCGTTATCTAAACCTCAAGGTTCCAGCAATAATAGAGAAGGAAAAGGTGGAAACAAATAGGTAAGACAACTTATATTCTTACACATTTAATTGAGTATTTTCATGTAATTGATATTTTTTGTTTCAAATCAATAAAGATTCATTTCTTTTGATGTTTACATTCGATATCATATCCGAGAATCATCGAATCGAAATTGCATGTGAATCAGAACAAATGAAGAGACCTGCGACATGAAAGAGACGATTAACATCTTCTACCGCTAAAAGACACGTTTCGATGAATCCTTCACCTACTCACTAAAAACCAGAGTGATCACACTGTACATCCCAGTCTCCAAAAGAAGCACACGGTTCACATTGTCTCGAGATGGGGCTTCGGAACAGTCCTCTACGGGACGGTGGGAAGCATTCAGTGAGTCCTTTTCGGCCTCATGTCAGCGCACTTATCGTCACTGGCTTGGAGAATCCTCGATCGTCAATAATATCTACTCTTTTTTTCTTTTCTTTTTTGTTGTTGTTGTTTGTCGAGCGATATCAGAAACAGCAGACTAATCATTTCAGGCATTCGATTCGTACATCCACCAACTTTTCCCGGGGATCAGATCCTCTGTTCTTTTTCCATCTCCATGTAGAAGGGCAGCAGCGGTCTCCCCGGTCACCTGCTTCCTCCAGCGGATAAGCAAGCGAGGAACCGAGTCGAGGAGTTACTGTCGGTCATGTCGGCACTTCGCTGTCGACCGCCGTATGATGGCGCGTGAGGATGAAAAGATGGAAAGCACTCCTAGGAACTGAACTGACGAGAGATAAAAATTCCAGAACAATGCGGCGGGGGTGCTGCTTCGGCGGCAGAATCTTCGAGCTGGAATCGGGCGTGCGTGCTCCGACATCGCACACGATGTATCGGAACACTAACCCAAAAACCAGCCTCGCAAGCCTCCAATTGATGTTGTCGTCGACACATGCGATCATGCTTGTCACGTCGCCGACTTGGTGCTCGAGGGCGGCGGAGTCGAGCCGCAATTCCGTCGAATTACTTGCGGGCACTGCGTGCACAAATCGAAACGGAGCAGGAAAGGCCGTCGGTCCCACGCCACAGTTCGTCGACAACAAAAGCTAAGAACCTGAGGCGACCACGTTGTCTCATGCTGTCCATAGCATACCATGGACAAGCGAAACGGAGGACGTCCGAGACTCACTTCCTCGCTTCATCTCTAACAGAAGAAGAAGAAGAAGACAACGCCACCATGAAGTTAGAGCATCCTGCCCACTGTTGATATGGATAAAGATGGAAGGTACGATCCACAGATCCTATAGTGCAATCGACTGCTCGAACATCATGGCCCGTAAGAATTGTTTGTGCGATCACCCGCACTCTGGCCATGCCGTGATGATGACTGCGATGGATTGGCTTTCTCACTCAATGTGACTTCGCTCTCTCTCTCTCTCTCTCTCTCTCTCTGTGCCAAGAATTAGGCGAAATGGATGATGAATTGACCCGACTATGCATGTTGCGTTGTTCGGCTCGGTTGTGCGTCCTCAACAAGGAGGACAACGCCGTGTGGGCTTCATGGCCATTGGTCGAAACATCGGAGCTGCAGTCACATCACGTATCACACCTCGAATTCTCTTCTTATCCAGCCTGATTTGATTCCCCGCTCCAAGTTTGGATAACCAGCCGTTTCCGACGCCGAGAGAAACCCCATGTCGGCAATTGGCGATGCTCCACGAACAGGAGGGTAGTGGTAGCAAAGCGTGAAGGATCACGTCGGTCGAGGGAGCACGAAGAGTGCTTTGAGATGCGCTCCCGGGCGAGATGGGCGGTCTGGATCCGAAGAAGGAGAGGTCCCCGTGGTGGACTGCGGCGGCTAAATTGAGGACTCGCCGCCATCAGCAGGTCGACGCTGCACTCATCCATACAATGTGAATGGAGTTAGCGTGGAGTCGTAGATCGGCGAAGCGCACTTGTACACGGCATCATAAAGATAACGTGATTAGCCTTCTGTTATTGGCATATTAGTCGACTGAAGAACACGGACATGAAAACATTCCTTTGACCGCTTCGAGTCCCCAAGTCATTCAATACAGTAAGATAGTCTTATGAACCTCCGATTCAACACCTAATCTTTCCGATTGCTATTAGAGTATTAAGTAAACATTGACCGTCTTCTTCTGATCTCCCACCAAGTAATCCGCATTGATACCCATACGAAATGGCTATATAAAGCCCACGGAGTCCTCACACACATGCAGCTCTTACTCCGGAATACCAACTCAGGACTCCTCTCCCTGCTCTTCCGCCGCCATGGTGGTGGTCTTAGCCAACCCTGCACTTCACTCGATCCCTCTCGTCGGCTCCCCCAAACACGGCGCTCGCTTCCCCGGCATCCCGGTCGTCGACCTGTCGAGGCCCGGGGCAGGCGAAGCCATCGTCAGGGCCTGCGAAGACGTGGGCTTCTTTAAGCTCGTCAACCATGGCATTCCCGTGGAGCTCATGCAGAGACTGGAGGCAGAGGCGGTGAAGTTCTTCTCCTTGCCGCAGGTGGAGAAGGAGAAGTCTGGCCCCGCCAACCCTTTCGGATACGGGGATAAGAGGATTGGCGTCAATGGCGACGTCGGCTGGTTGGAGTACCTCCTCTTCGTGGTCACCTCCAACCCCTTGTCCTGCGCATCAATGACGGCCTGCTCTTTCCGGTATGAGCTCCGACGTGACAGGTTTCGACCTTCTTTTCTGGTACCGACCTGTGGATGCCATTGCAGCTCTGCTTTAAGCGAGTACCTAGTGGCCGTCAGGAAGATGGCTTCCGACGTGCTCCGGTCGATGGCCGAAGGTCTAAAGATCGAGCCGCGAGATGCTTTGAGCAAGCTTGCGATGGACGAACACAGCGACAGCATCTTCAGGCTGAACCACTACCCGCCGTGCCCGCCGCTCCAAGGGCTCAACCGCAGCTTGACCGGCTTCGGAGAGCACACGGACCCGCAGATCATATCGATCTTGCGATCCAACGATAGCTCAGGCTTGCAGATCTCGCTCGAGGACGGCAGCTGGGTCTCGGTTCCGCCCGACCAAGCGTCCTTCTTCATCAACGTCGGCGACTGCCTGCAGGTGAAGTCTGCTCCGCATCATCCTCCGCACCATACATTGCATGCCCATCTGCTGATGCTCGACATGGTCGGCACACAGGTTCTGACGAACGGGAGGTTCAGGAGCGTGAGGCACCGGGTGGCGGCGAACGGCGTCAAGCCACGCGTGTCCATGATCTACTTCTTCGGCCCGCCACCGGCGCAGAGGATTGCACCGCTGCCGCAGCTGATGGGGGCGGGGAAGCAGAGCAAGTACAAGGAGTTCACATGGGGCGAGTACAAGAAGGCTACCTACAGATCAAGGTTGGGGGACAACAGGCTCGTGCAGTTCGAGAAGTAGCAGGGGGTGGTCGTCCATGAATGACAGATGCCTGCGGTAGGCCAACCCTGACCTCCGACCCTGCTTTTGCTACCCAAACTTGGAAAACCAAACATGTTTCTCCTCCTCCTCCTTTCTTCTCTGTACAAAACCTCGTTTAATATCTCAGAAGAAAGGCTTTTCTGAAGACGAAGCTAAAACCTCGTTATCAGAAGCTCCGAGTGCGCAGCAACCGAACACTGAGAGATCCTTTAAACTTCGGCCAACACTTCATCTACCTGCTATCCCAAGAACAATGCAACGCATTGTCACGTTTGCCAACTCATAGCTTCAACAACAACAACAACATAAAATATACAAGTATGAAAAATATATATACTGAGACTACTTAAAGGGTTAATTCTTGGGACTGCAAAACAAGAATTAAAGATCTCTCTCTCTCTCTCTCTCTCTCTCTCTCTCTCTATCTATCTATCTATCTGGTCCAATTACTGCCATAAAGCTGGTTGTGTGGGAAACAGCAAAACATGTATTACAGATAAATGTGCCAATTAAATTAGAGACTCTCTCTGTATCTATCTGTAGGCCTACGGAGCTATCTATCTATCTATCTATCTATCCATCTTTTACTGCCATGAAAAGCTTGCCAAGAAGCAGCCTTTTGCATGTAATACAGGAGTACAGGCCTCTCTCCCAAAGCGACCCATAAGGGGAACGGTGAATAGAGATGGTACAAGAGGAAAGCAGGGATTCACCGTTGGGGAATGAGATGCAGCCACAAGTGAAGGTCACAAGCATTTGCGGCATAAGGAAAGGAAAAGACAAGAACAGGTGCTGACCTTTTGGATCTCCATGTCGGCTCGGTGCAGGACTAGCTTCAACCCAATGGCCACTACGTGCGATCTAAAGGATTAGATCTAACTCGTGTTCCATTGCCATGTAAATTGCCCAAACATTTTCATGCATAAAATTCTTCCTACAAATCATACTCTGTACGTACACATTGGAATCCTAACGAGTTCTTCCCCTGCTTGTTCGAATTTACTTCGAAGGGGTTCACATAGCCTATTGGCTATAATTCCATCTCACCCACCTGCATGCAGGTGATCGGAGATGGTGACGGCTCACGGTGCAGCTCCCATCACAAGGCAAGTAGGCGAGAGAGTGATGAGCCAGTGACGGGTGGGGAAAGGTA
Organism: Musa itinerans; assembly: GCA_001649415.1. Taxonomy (NCBI): domain Eukaryota; kingdom Viridiplantae; phylum Streptophyta; class Magnoliopsida; order Zingiberales; family Musaceae; genus Musa; species Musa itinerans. The sequence goes on from LVTN01000002.1 coordinate 688,680, forward strand.
TCTACCGCACTCACGCGAGTAGCTACTGCTGCTGCTGATCCGGTGAGAGTGAGGGAGGACAGAACTGCATGCCGCTCCGTCGCTTTCCCTTGTTCCTTCTCTTTCGTTGCTTTTGAAGATTCTCGGGGCACTGTCGAAGCTTTTGATGGCAACTTCTTCTTCTTCTTCTGTTCGAGCCGGAGTCGTATTAACTACTACTGGGTCGCGCTCGACGCAAGCGATCGATGCTGCGGGCTGCAATTATTGGAGACAAAGTGACTTCCCATGCCAAGCCACCTCCCTTAAAACTCGTGGCTCTCCACGTTCACAGAAGACGAGTCCCGCTTTGACCGCACACGCATAGATCACTTTCGCCACCGCCGTCGCCGCCACCGAGGCGACAAAGAAGAGCAGGAAAAAGCTTCCTCGTCGTTTTCGGGCGTACGAAGCGGAGGCGGCGGAGGACGAGCTCCGTGTCATGCCCATGCTCCTGTGTTCGTCTCTGAAAGCGACAGCTGCGGTGGAGCAACCAAGGCCATGGATGGAGCCTCGCTCTCTCTCTCTCTCTCTCTCTCTCTCTCTCTCGCTGGCTTTTGTGTTCTTGTCTCGATTGGTGGCCTCGTTGGTCGATTCGATTGGCTAGTATTTTTGAGTTCTTTATTCATAAAGAGTTCAATGAGATCGCTGTATAAGTGAATTCGTGTGAGATGATTGATGTCCGATAGGGTGTGGAGGTACGTTTGAAGAGAGAATTTTACTTATTACGTTTATTATTATCATTGCTATATATATATATATATATACGTATATCGTGTGTTGGTGATTCGAAGGAGAGGACAGTGACGTAAATGGAGACTTCAGGATGGCGGTGGGTGGTCAACGGTGTGCTGGTGGACTCTGAATCTGATTTGGACGGCTTGTACCAGTCGGGATGGCAGGGAGGATGGGACCCACCATCTTTGAAAACGCATAAGAACGTGAGAAGTCAACGGAGTTTAAGAAGGCGTTCATTTTGAACTCGATGGGATCAGATTCAACGGTCTTTTGTCGAACCTGGGGGGTGGGTGTCACGCTTCGTCAATTATAATATTATCAATTTTAAGTTAGATTTACACCTCGTTGAATAAGGATTAAGGACATGACAAAGGAGGAGAGAAGAAATCCGATGATCAAATGAAAATTTCAGCATAAATAAATTATGTATCTCAAAATTTT
>LVTN01000002.1:690060-745248 GCA_001649415.1 Musa itinerans
TTTTTTTTATCTTCGATGCTACAATTAAAATATCTTCAAAAAAGAAAAGAAAATAAAATTAGTATAGTTCTATTAAAATAGATGATTTAATCATAATTTAATTGATTTATTCTTGAAATAAATTTGATTGCTTTAAAGATATGTAAACATCTATTAAATAAGGAGAAAGAGGAAGCGGAAAAGATTTTTTGAAAAAATTATGTTATTGAATATTATAAAATCTTTATCGAAGATCTTAAAAATTTATCTATACAAAAAGTTGAAATTTTATCGATTATCGTCAAGTATGAAAAAAAATATTTTTAATAAAAAAATATTACGTTCTTCGAAGGGAAACGATATCATTTTTTCTTCAATGTTCAAATTAAAATTTCTTTAAAAAAAAAATAAAATTACCTACTATGCTTCTATTAAAATTAGATGGTTACCTGTTAATTTATTTTGATTATGGTTGTTTGAAATATTGGAATACTGAGTCAATCTTACCTTTTACAAAACATTGTCTAGTAAATTTAGAATCAAAAGATAACTATGTTTGATAGGTCCTACGAAAATTAAATCTTTTTAATGCTCATGGTATCAGAGCAGTGAGAAAATTGAAGCTTCGCTCTTGCTTTTGGCTAGCGACAAACGTCGTTGAGAAAAGTGAAGCTTCGCTCTTGTCTTCGACCAATAACCAACGTTGCTACAGCCACATTCCTAAGAGGCTTGGCAGCTAATTCTCATCTTCCTCATCACAGTAGTCTTTGCAATGCCTGTGCCCTCACAGCAACAGCAATCGCAGCAGCTATTCTGTTAAAGAAAATCTTTTCTCCTAATTTGTATAAATAGAAGAGCGACATGTTAATGTATTTAAGATTTTTTACTTCTTTAATAAAACTTCTTTAATAATTATTTTTATCTTCTATTATTTTCATCATGCTAAGTTAATATTAAGAGAATAATAGAACAATAAATAATTTAGAGAATTCAGAGCATTCTTACTACTTTTACAAAATAATAAGTGAAAGTTGACTCATCAGAATAATTTAAAAGAATTATTGGATGTTACTCATTTAGGTGATGAGGCATGATATCTTTTTATTAAAATTTATTTAAAATTATTAAAGAATTAAAAATTGATTTTTGGATAGTTGTCTTTATAATAATGATGGATTTGTAATAAATATATTACGATTTACTGCATGAGAGTAGAAGTAGGTAAGTTTGCAAGTAGTTACATATACTTAACATATACGTACATCTAAGTATTTAGAAGAAGGTTGTGACATACCTTGTTATCATTTCATTAAAGCATGAATACTTGGGTTGTGTTTGAGAATATATTTATATTTTAGTGTACAATTAGATAAAAAAGCTCGCCTAAATATGCAATGGTGAAATACTTTGAGTGTTCGATAAACAATAGATTAAAATTATATTTTAGATATGTCTCGAGGCGAGTGTTGTTTGGTAAAGTTATATTTCAAAAATTTATTAAATTTTATACGATAAATTTACCTTTATAATATTTTGAATATTTATTCAAAAAAATATATATATATATATTTATTTAAATTAATAAGTAAATAAATAAATGCTTGTAATCTTACAAAAATAATTTTACATGACCTAGATGTATAATAAATAAATAAATTTAAAAAATGAAATAAGATAAATAAAAGTTCACCTCATAGATAATTTTATGACTTTAAATAATATCATAGAATATTTTAGAAATAAAAAAAAAATTACATTAGCATTTGAGCTAAATGAGCATTAAATGCTAAGGGAACATCCAAAGCCAAATGAGATTCAAAAAATAAATAAATAAATCATATTAGAAATGTGTTTTAGATCCTATTTCAAATATAATCCAATTACACCCTTTAGTGGTGAATTTATAGAGTCTCATCATATCTTATATAAAAATAAAATGAGTGAGAGTTAGTGATGAATGAATATACAAAAAGCTCCCTGAAAACATAAATAAATTAGGATCCTACAAACCATTTAGGAAACGAACACTTCATTTACATGTCCAACAACATTTGGACATTTTTAAGGCTCTGAACCATCTCACCACAAATGTATACATCGGTGCAGCTCTAACACACAGTTAAAAGGTTACCAAAATAGGAAGTGGTTGGTCGTCTTCGACCGACACAACCAAAGCAGAGAGCGGCAAAAGCAGCAGGAGGACAACGAGGACGCAAAGCAGGAGCGCTGCTGTTGTTGTTCCCGTCCATGCTTACTACTGCTGCTGCTGCTGTTGCTGGATTCTCTTCTTCCACAGCTCTCCGAACATCCGAATTCCCACCGCCGCCTTCCTTCTCGCTCCTCCAGCCATCTCCTCCTCCGATTCACCTGCGATCAACGGAGAGCATCGTCCGAAGTATCCGACACCACCAAGGTGTTTGTCCGGTGTACCGGCGGTGGCCAGCAAAGTGACTGCCGCCTCAGCTGCCTTGCGCCATTGCTCCGTCTGTGCCCGCAGCCGCCTCATCTCCGCCTCGAGTCTGGCTTTTGCTCCCTCCGCCACCGCCAAGTGCTGCACCAGCTCTGCTGCTCTCGCCGTGCTCTCCTTCAACTCCTCTTTCATTGACTCTATCTTCGTGTTCAGCTCGTGTTCTCTGGCTCCCGCTGCTGCCGCCATCCTCGCGGCTTCTTCCTCGGCTCTTCTCTTGAAGATCATGTTCTCTTCCAAAAGAGTCAGTACCTCGTCCTCTTTCGCCAGTATCATGGCCTTGAGCTCCATCGCCTCTGGGCTCTCGTGTAGCCCATGTTCGATCATGTTCTCATCGGTGGGCGAAGGAGAGCTGAGCTCGGCCGCTTCGGACTCGGGCTCCAACTCCTCGTCGAACTTCTCATCATCGATCTTGACGTCTTCAGCAGAGTCCAGGAGTGGGTCTCCGACGTTCCTGAGCCCTTCCTGGGCTTTGCTCAACTTGACCTCCGAGTCCTCCACCTTGGTGCCTCGCTTCCTCTGCCAAACAAGTTAGGATGAGAGAGAGAGAGAGAGAGAGAGAGAGAGAGAGAGAGAGGGATCTCGCTAACTGAGGGTGAGGATCTCAGGATACCTCGACAGCCATTCCGGGAAGGAGGTTGGCGTCGGAGATGGCGGTGGTCGTCATGGGGCGCAGAGGGGCTCGTGGGAGCTGCTGAGGCAAATCCGGCCCTCTGACACGGCAGAAAACATCAACTCAGATGGGATCAACAGCGACTTGGAAGAAGAACCTCGGTGACATTACAGCAACATAAGTTACCTTGTCCTGATGGGCATCGAGTCGAAGGAGCTTCGCGTCTTCCCTGCAAACAAAGAACAGAGTTGTATGTGCAGAGATCAAGATGACGCAGAGACACACTTATAGGAGAGGCGATTCAAATTTCAAAAACTAGGAGGAGATTGGTGAGGTGAGTAATGGATATCAACTTGTGAAGCAGATTCGGGAGGTTCTGGTCCCGGTGGTCACCGGCAATGAAGGCCACCCACCACCATGTTTGAGTACCACGAACAACTATATATATTCTGTATGCCTCCGACTCCACCGCATTCATTCACTTCACACTTGAACTGCTGCTACTCATCCTCATCATGCCTCTCATCCATGTGTTTTGTACTGCTGCATCTTAAATAAGGAGAGATGCGTGCATGATTGGCATCAGGGCAATGTGGAGCCCGATTTGGTGCAGAAATGTCACGTTGCTGCCGTTGTTGTTTCTAATCTACCGCAGGTTTAGAAACCAAGATGGGGGGGAGCATCGGAGGAGGACAGCTCTGTATTCTGATGACACAGGGATGGGATTCCAGTTCATGGAGAAGGGATACGCCGCAGACTTGCATCCATGAAAGTAAATGCTATGCCCTGATTCGAATAAATGGATCGAAGAAGAACAGCGTGAAGACTGCTCACCTCTGGGATGGGATTCGAATAAATCCTTTGGTCTTCTTCTTCAACAAGAAGGGAAAGAAAAAAAAGTAAGGAGAGCTGAAGAAGAGGGAGGAGCGAGTGACGTCGGGTCAAGTCATCGCATCAGGAACAGCGACTGAGAAGCAAAAGGTTTGATTGATGGTGACGATCGTTCCCAACTGCGACTGTGCCGTTTGTCCTAAAGCGGCTTCGTTAGTGCTCGTGTTCTGAGCCATGCTTTTGAATTAAAGTCGAGTTGTTTCCACACTGGTCCAAATCATCTGCTGCAGGACTGCGCTACTCTGTCTCTCTCTCGATCTCTCTCTGCAGCGGCTTTTTGCAATGCGACACGAAGGAAAAACGTTGGGAACCTTTTTGGTCCATCAGGTCTGGTTCGCAAATGATCTAAAAATAATGGACGGTGCCCGTGACAGGATAAATAAATAATTCACAGATCAAAGAATCATGTTGGTTCCTCCTTTCTACTTCAAAAGTTACTTCAGATCAAATGAAATCCTTTTGTGATCAGAACCATGAATCTAATGGTGGCTGAAATGATCGACGTGCCAACAAATTGATGTGCCATATCTGTTTTAAAAGTCTACCAATTTGATAGTGCTAGTGTCAGGGGAATATAATTACATCAAACAGTCGGGACACCAACGGGACAGATATCTGACATCAATATATTAGGAGGGCAAATGAATTATATCAATCACCCTCTAAACCACCAGCATTCTGTTCAATGTGCGATAGACATACTAATACCCAACATTCTGTTCAATGTGCGTGCAGACTCACACGAGGAATTAAATGGACATCCGTCTTTGTCACCCTGCACCTACAATGGCAGTTCAAGTGTCTCTATAAGCACGATCCTTGGACCGAGCGATTTGGTTTTTTGCTCTTATACTCCGGCCCTTTGGAAACTACGACTGACCTTTCCAGACACAGGAATTTCGATACAGTAACAAGAAACATGACACTCGACACTAATGACATATCAAGCACCAACCACAGCCACTACCCAAAAGAGATGCACGATCCAAGTTCAGATGAATTCCTAACTGAAGTCTATCGAAACAAGACAGGAGTGCAGATAGATAATTTAAGAACCGGAACCCCTTTAGAAGCAAGCAAGGTGATGACGATGCCTCCACACGATCATCCTCCCGGTTCCCTCTTCACTGCAACAATTTTCCAATGTTCAGAATTCAGATGGCATGTTGCGATATCAGTTTCAGCGTGTACGTTCATCTCATTTCATGATGTACAATGTTAAGTAACATGTGTGGTTAGGGTAAACCATGACGAACATGCGCCTTAGCATCCACTAGTTGTGGATCATGTCGAAATGGTGGAATATCCAGAGTTCGAGGACGCATTTGGGATCGGATCCAAGTACGTCGTGTTATGATCATATCATGGAAGGGCGACCTATCTCCCAGCTTTTGGTCCCTAATTTTGCACCAACATGTGGACTGAATTCAATCGGTATGTTAATTGGGCTCAGCAAGTAAAGAAACCAACCTCTGCATCATCAACCGCACCAGGCTTCCCATTACTCTCCTTTATGGCGTCTTCTACTGCTGCTCAAATGACGGGAAAAAGAACAATAGAAATCCTTTTAGAAATAAAAATGGTAGCTACAGTAACTTATAATAAAAAAGTCCTAAAAGTCAATGATTAATTACGACAAGAATGAAAATTGTCACAGTAAACAAGAGATTACAACAAAGAGCAAGATTCACCAGACAAATCAACAGAGAAAAATTATAAGCTCAACTAAAAAATTGAAAAAATATGGATAAGTATGCTAATTGAAATGTTTGATCATCTACAGGAAGTGAATTCTTCCAGAGAAAATTCAAATGGCCCACAGGAGGCAGCAGTACCTCCAGACATATTAACCATAGAAGCAAGTAACAGCACAGTAACAAATTTGATCATTACACAAACAATACAAAATGTTATGTGAAATATATCTTTGATGCACCGTACTCTACCATTCTGGTCCATCATAGTATTTTCATAGCGAATAATTAAAATGCTGGATCCTCCAATTATAGTCTTTAAACTATAATTAAAATGTTGGTCCATCATAGTCTTTAAACTATGGTTCTTGTATACCTTTCTTCAGTAAGACGAAAACTTTGTCAATAACATAGCAATTTATGCTGATTATAAATTACTTAACCATGAATTCTTTCATATGCATTTATACCTATTGGATTTACATACCTTAGCAATAGAATTGTATCAATTAAGATCAAATAGGATTCATCTCTATATTTGACCATAAAATGATGGTCGTCATAATCTGAGTTTAGGAGACAACTAAAATCATGTTCACGTTCATATTCATTAACACTGTTGTACCAAGTTATAGTTTTCTAACCTACAAATGACTTAATTGGGTAACTAGAACCAAATCTGAAATGAATTGTTCTAAAATGTCTTTGGTATTTAATTCCATATGGGAGATGACCCCAAACTTACAAAACAGGAAGAGAAATCATGAAAATATATATCTTCAGAATCTACAACAATCTTGTTATCCTAAACTGATAAATAATTATATTTAGATGATACAAAGTAATTTCCTTGTTAGAAGATGGCACACTGATCAACAAAAGCAAATATTAGCTTATCATGAACGTATGCACTCTCATATGCCACCGAGAATAACACTTGAAAATTATTAACTATTACCTCCGTCATCAGGGATGTCAGAAGTCCATAAGGTAAGATTATCCCTCAAAAGTTGCATGATCAATGTGCTGTCCTTGTATGATTCTTCACTCAGTGTGTCAAGCTCAGAAATAGCTTCATCAAAAGCTTCCTTGGCAAGGTGGCAAGCCCTGCATATTGAGAAGTTATTTGAAGAGGAAGAAAACAAATCAGCCAACAGACACACAACTGAAATGCTGTTCTAAAAGGATGTACCATACCGTTCAGGTGAGTTCATGATCTCATAATAAAATACAGAGAAATTCAATGCTAAACCCAATCGAATTGGATGAGTAGGAGCCAGATCTGCCTCAGCTGTACTGGTAGCTGCCTGCAAACAGTTACAGCTGATGCTTCAGAAAAAAAACGCAACAAGCGAACTAGAGCAACATTAAATTCACAGCAGATAGCACAAAATCCTAGTTAGTCAATGAAACATGGATACATCTCTCCTGGAAAACAAAAGACAAAGACTACAGATGCTAAAAAGAAAAAAAATCCAAACAGGGGACAGTCTAAGAATCCTATGAGATACGTCATAGATGGGATGGTAGAAATTGACAAATGTTCTCCTGTGCAAAAGTTTGGCAGGAAAAAGAGATACCTCCAGTGGTAGAGCACACCCATGGTCAAGCTAATACCAAGTGAAACTTTAATCATCCACCAAGAAATATATCATGATATAAGCATCTTAAATAATATAAGTTCATCGTGTATCGTGTTCTCATAGCAATAATATCCAGCCTAACGACGAATGTAAGGATTTGAGTGCATGCAACAAAGACATACAATAAGAATGATGAACTTTACAGCAAGCAAACATGATCACCAGAAGCAGGTTCTAGCGGAAACACCTATCTCTGTGGCAATGCAAATAGTTTCCTATAGAGCAGACAAATCAAAATAGATAGCACAAATGTAGATTTGGGAAACAAAAATGGAGCCAAAAATCTAGACCTGATACGCTTTAAGAGACTGCTCTGAGTTTTCTTTTCTCTCGTTTCCAGACTTGAACTCCGCCAGGTAACGGTAGTAGTCGGCCTTCCTGTAATTAGACCACCCAAAACCATAAAGATCCGCAGAACAGAATCAGGATGATTTTATACACGACTAACATCTTGTAGTAGAAGACAGAGGATTCCCCGGCCGACGCCGAGGGGATGAGGTGCTCGTCGATCAGGGCAATAATGTCGGCGCAGATGTTCGAGAGCTCCGACTCCACCTTGTGGCGGTACTCCTTGATACTCTTCACGTGGTGCTCGTTGCCCTTCGTCTCCTCCTTCTGCTCGATCGAAGAGAGGATCCTCCATGAAGCCCTCCTTGCGCCGACCACGTTCTTGTAGCCCACCGAGAGCAAGTTCCGCTCCTCCACGGTGAGTTCCACGTCGAGCTTCGCGACCTTCTTCATCGCATCCACCATCTCTGCCGCCAACAGAACGGATCGGGTGGGAAGGAGGCAAGAACCCTAATCGATGGAAACCCTAGCGTTCGAGATCGCGGGAATCAAACACCTACCGTCGTAGCGCTCGGCTTGCTCCGCCAGCTTGGCGACGTAGACGAAGCTCTCGCGCTCTTTCTGCGATGCCATTGCCGATCCAACCGGGTCTCCGCCTCGATCTCTCTCCCCCCTCTTCTGGGCTTCGGATCGGCGCCAATAGGAACCACAGAACAGCGTCGAACTGCCGTGCAGACATTTATAGTAGTCGACAGCACCGAGCTTCATGATTGATGGTGAAGAGCCGTGTGATCCAACGGCTCCGGTGGATAGCATGATGAGAAAACGGACGACGCATTTCCAACTAACAATAACAACTGCAAATTACACATTATACTCTTAACTAATTCGTATTTAATCTTAATCATCGATATAAATATCTCGATCCCTTTCTTTTGTATTCAATGCATCCTCTAAGAATTATGATAGACGAATAAGAATTATAATTTATTATATTCAAATTATATTATTTATTTTTATATTAATACATATCATAAATAAGATTAATAAGTACTCTGATCTGATTAATTCGTCATTAAAAGTGACGTGCCGTGACAAGATTAAATGAGATCATACCATATGACGACATACTTGTTTGGGCCGGTTGATTCCGGCCCACCAAGTCATAGCCGATGGATCCACCTCACCGTCCGGATATTGATGGCCAACATATGGTCGGAGAACTGACACACGATGCGTCTCCCAGCCAGATATTTGTCTTGCACTCAGACTTCGTACCCGCCCAATCACCACCGAGACAACGGGCTTTGGCGGATCGGACCCCACTTGCCGTCTCGCGTACAGATAAACAAGGGCGTCGCACTACGTGTCGTCAGATTTTGGATCGGGAGCGGCACGGCAGTGGACGGGAGACGACGATGGCCGCCCTGAATGCCTCCGCCTGCGCCGCCTTCCGCTCCGTCGTACGCTCGGCGGCGGATTCTCCGGTCGATGACCCGTCCCCCTCCCTCCCCACACGCGTCGTCCTCCCCAAGAAGAAGCCGCTCAAGTGGTCCACCGGCGTCGCCCCCGGCGAGTACGGCGGCCCTCCGACCACCACCAAGCTCCGGAAGTACTGGGGCGGCGGGGACGGGGATCCCGTGACCGCCACTGATGACTTCATCTGGAACAAGGAGTTCGTCGGCCGCATGCAGCAGTTACTCGACGAAGACCAGGCAACCCCCAATCGTGTTCCTTCGCTGGTATTCAGCCCTGCAATCGTCAAGGCTTTTTCCTCAATCGAAGTTGCTATGCTTTCAATTTCTGATTCTATCTTCATTTGAAGCAGAAGGAGCCGGATTCAGGTTTCCTAAGCCTCAATCGAGCTCTGAGTCTCGACAGGTTCCTTGATATTTCTAATCCTCTGTTCCTCTCTGATATCAAATTTATCCTTTTTGTTTGGTTGCATCGATTAATTTGGGAATAAATATGACAATCTCCAGCATAGAGATTGACCTGAGCAAAGAGCTGAAGCCGCCACCGAAGCCGGTGTTGGAACAGCAGGTAGAGGCCGCGAGGAATGGCCTTTCGGCAACCGAAGTAGGTTTTCTTGATCTAACTTGTTGCTGCAGTGCAGGGAATCTGATGCTAAGAGTGGCTTGTAGTCTAAACAATTGAATGATTGAGCTAAATCTTTCTCTTACTTAGGGCCCGAATGATACTGCATCACCGAGGTGGAGGTTGGTCCCTACTCGGAGGGAGCAAGCAAAGTGGGATAGAGCGAGTAAGGCGGCCACCGGTGGCAGTGTAAGTTATCGATATTCTTAGTTTCTCATCATGGATGCTACTTAGTTTTGAAGCTTGGAGTAGACACTGGAGATCTGCAGGCAAACTATTTCTACTGTTGTTCTAATTCTCATTACAATTTGAATTGTGTGAGCTGGTTGTATAATTTATATTTGCAGCCTTTCAGGTGTCTTGGTTTTCTTGTAAGTTGCAAGCATCAAGCCCTAGCTTACATTTTCTTTTAGTCCTTGGTTGGCTTCGTTTGCATGATAGACACATAGATCAGTCTGAAGTAAAACCAAAACTGGATAGCTTGCTTTGCTTTTACAATCGGTCCTTGTTAGTAGATGACTTTTTCAGAACTTGTAAAATGCTGTAGGATGTTATTTTACGAGAATCAAAGAGGGCTCGTGGGGATCCCAAGGTACTGGCAGCCCAATCACAAGAGCAGTATATTAAGGTATCCTCCTTACTGTTACCTATATGCCGATACTATTTTGGAAGGCATAAATAACAGTCTCGTGTTAAGCCCTGGAGAGTTCCCTGATGCACGCTAAGATATTTGTTAGGAGTTATTAGTTGTTACTGAAGAAATCAATCGTTCTTCATCCTTTTGCAGTTGAAACAGAAGCTACAAATTCTCACTGTCAGTATTGGTGGCATCGGAGTTGTCTCTGCATACTTTTCCTACTCTCCTGAAATTGCAGCCAGGTACTAGAGTATGTTATTGACAAATGCAATTACCATAAGCTACTTAGTCGATGAGTTATCTCTTTTTGCTATTCTAAAGCATTAGGGAAAAATATTTGAAGCGTGGCCACTAGAAAAGCATGGATCCTATTAGTGCACCAATCATCTGTTCATGAACCTTATATACCTCAATCACTTGTTTAGCCAGTATTTTTTTCTTTTTCTTTCTTCTCTTAAACTCGTTTAGATAACATCTGGAATTACATTGGAGTGCATCATTATCCTGTTCATGCTCATTTCCTCTTCTAGTTACTCATTCGGTAACAGCTCTCTTCCTTCCTCTATCAAAGTTACTGTGATAACATTTTGAATCACATCAGGATACATCAGAAACCTCTTCAGGATACATCATGATAACATGGTTGTCCATTCAAGCACCTTGTATCTCTTGATCACTCATTTATTCACAAGTAATTCTTTCTTCTCTCAAGCTAATGGTGCTAACAATTGAGATTATGTTAATCCCTTTTCTTTTTCCCTTTAGTTTCACTTCTCTAGGAAAATGTTTCCTGTCATGTCAGAAAAATTTACTGTTTTTCTTCCTTTCTTCAGCTTTGGTGCAGGGTTGCTTGGTTCTTTGGCGTATATACGCATGCTAGGCAATACCATTGATTCAATGGCAAATGGCGCAAGAGGGTTTGTCAAGTACGAGTTGCATCCCTTTAAATTGATTATTACCAGTTTTCTTAGAGGAACTCATACGACAATGCATCACTTTGAATGATGACCAAAAAATAATCTAATGTTATCAACATCTGACACAATGGATCGCTGGTGGATTTGCATGCGAAATGTTTTTTCCAGTTGAATCAATCTTATCTGAAAACTTGTTATGCTATATACATTTAATTTATAATTTTTTTCTTGGTCTAATGTTTTCTTGCAAATAATAGGCCTTCTTTAAAGATGCCTGTTGTGGTGGGTTCCAATCAATCCTTTGCAACGGAATCAACCTCTAGTCATGTCAAAAGATGATATATGACTGAACCTTAGCATGAAATAACTCGCCATGGAAATTTTAGCAGATAACATTCGCTATATTTTAAAGATTAAACTTCCCGTGGACAGGAAGTGATATTTTCTTGAATGACCAGCTGATAAGAGTGTCTACTTAGCATATGCATGTCTTCTGATTCAAGCTAGCTGCAACTGGTAGACGTTTATATGATGGAACAAACCTACATGTTGTAATATCTCTTTTTTGAACTTACAGTTTTAGGAATAATTGAGGAAAGCAACAGGATGATCTCGTGCACCATATTGCATGAGTAGGAAGTTGCTATGTCTCTCTACATGTGTTGACAAATCCATCTCTATTAAATGCATGTAATATTGCATTTTAATGGCTGCTTATAGATATCTCTTTGTGGTGTCTTGTATAATATTAAGGTGGTTAATATACACCGTTCTTGTGTTCTAATGTGCTGAAGGTTCTTATAACATTGCAATTTGAGAGCAAGTCGTGAAACCCTTTTACATGAAGCTGGTTCTTGTTGTGGGCCACCAGAAGTGTACGAAAAGATAATCACCGGACGTTAATCCCCTTTTCGTTAGAACCTCTTTGCATGAAGCTACTTCTTGTTGTTGGCCACCATAATAAATAGGAGTGTTGGTATTTTTTCATTCTACGGCTTGACATGAATAAGACTGTGTGTCTGCAGGGGAGCTGCTGGACAACCAAGGCTGCTGGTTCCGGTTGCACTAGTAATGGTGTATAATAGGTGGAATGGGTAAGTATCCAGACTTTAAAATTAAAAAAAAAAAACTTGATCCATCTACTAGTGTACTTCCAGAAGCCTTTGCACTTAAAACTTTTGAAGCGTTCCATATTCATTCATGGGGTTTTCTTTTTAGTAAAATTTGAGTTATCTGCAATAGCAATTATTGTGACTCGTTCTTTATAAAACAGGATATTAGTACCAGATTATGGCTTCATGCACTTGGAGTTGATACCGATGCTCGTAGGGTTTTTCACCTACAAAGTTGCTACATTCGTCCAAGCTATTCAGGATGCGCTGGATGTCGTTGAGAGAAGGAGCTAATTGTGATGATTCCCTGGGTTGCAGAAGACACTCGACACTGTAATCACCTGTCTCCTGCAGAAATTAAAATTTATTTTTGTTGAGAAAGACCACATTTAAGATCTTGCACTTGGTAAATAGTTGATGTTCTCATAACTGCTGACATCTATTTAATGGGCATATATGTTGATGACATACTGCTTTGTACTATCAAAGGAATATTCTAATTAGCGCATGTTCAGACCGACATTAATTCCTGTACATGACTTTAAAACTGAGAATTGGGATTCTGATTGTCTTTATGCTGTCCCAAATTAATTCTTGTACGTGACTTTAGAACTGAGAATTGGGATTCTGATCGTCTTTATTGTGTCCCAAATTTTTTACTCCATTCTGCAGATATGTTTTGAGCATGACACTGGAACCTGTTAGCAGTTTGATATCTTCTCTGCTTTGGCTTCCCCCAGGTTGGTGGATTAAATAAAGTTTAGTTCAAATATGATAAATAAATGCTAATTTACTTGTGTATCTATATTGATTACCACAGCATCCTGCTTTATATGTCAATAACATCTTTGGATGCATCTATCCATCCATCCATGCAAACAACATTTAGATTCCCAATACAATTATAATCTCAGGTCATATCCATGCATAACTGATGTGTCTATCTAACTGATCTGTGCTGTTTAGGTTGACTAAATCATTGTTTGTGATGATGTTGCACCTCAAGACTGTGTGGATCCCACACACATCAGATGTGTGAAAAGTTTCTGAGGTGATTTAATCAACATGAACAGCATTGTCTTATTGTTGAGACTATATGTCAAAGATAATTATTCTGAGATGAATATCTTCTTCTTCTTGATGATGACTGTTGTCCAACTAAATCAAGTTTTTTTTTTATGTGGCTTCAGAAAGCCAAACCAAACTGTGCTTTATTCTATGGATATTAATTAGCAAGTCTGATCTTATTAGGATAGAATCATGAAGAGACTATTCCCCATTGCTTGACTACATAGGTATGCTAAAAACAAGTCTTGTTGACTGAGCTAAGCAGCACACCAAATAATTATCAGGCTGTGGGGTGATGGTGTCCCTCCACAAACCCTAATAAGTATCCTCATCATATAGGACACTCTTCCTTTTTGACTTTTTGGTCCAAGGAAGAACCAAGTCATTTGGGTGAATCCCAATGCATCTTTCCCAGCTAACCAGGCATGGAAGGCAATCCCTTAACCAAGGCCTCATCAGTATCAGATATTGAATATATTTTTAGTTGTTTTCTTTATATCAGCATACATGCATATAGATTTCATATTTATTTTTTTGTAGATGTAGAAAGGAGAGCACAATTTAATACATACTAATAATCCAAAAGTGAATTGGCATGTGAATATATCTCATGTTTTCTAATATCTCACTTATAAGAAATTGAGAGTCTGATGATATCATCCTAATTGTGTTCTAGGAGGCATTGCAGGATTCTCTTGCATCTTGTAATCGTCTATCATCTATTTTTTTTCTTTTTACCTATTATTATCGTTGCCATGTTGGTATTCCATCACCTTCTCATTTTTCTTTTATTATCATGTATTATTATTAACATAATGGTGTGTTGGTGGTATATGGACTCAAATCATAGACTAGCAATCAAAATTGTAATCTTTGAATTTTTCAAAAGAATCTGATATGATCTAAAATTTGTGATGATATTTTGAGATCGAATCAGATTTAAATAATTTTAAGAATTTATAGTTTGTAAAAGAGTGACATAAAAAAATAAGACATTAAGGCCGAGAAATAGAAGGTTTTCTATGTGGAATCGCACTGCAATTATAGTCGTGCAAATACAACACATAAAGGCCGGCGAAGGCATAGAGAAACCTTTTTCCCGTGCGAGACGCACGCTGTAATCCCATCGAAAGTCAACGAAGCCCCCCGCCGTCGAAGCCTGGGTCAACCCTCGCCGGAGCCTGCGGCCTCAGGCGCCACTGCTCCGCTGCTTCCCCGCCCAAACGCTCCCGCGGCGGGCGCTCCAGCACGCAGGCGCCACCGCCGCCGCCGCTGACGCCGACGCCGACGCCACGGTGGGCGTGGCGGCCCCTCCGGCGGCCGGCGCCGACGGGGACGTTGCGGAGGGCGCCGCCGGCGGTCCAGTAGCGGGGGCAAGAACTTGGTCTCCCTGCTTTTGCACCTCGGGCACGGCAGAGCCGCCGCCACCCTCGCCGCCGCCTCAGCCACCCCACCCGGCCCCGACGCCACTTGCGCGGCCTCCTCTTCCTCCTTGACCTGTCTTTCCCCCTTCAGAATCACCGTCCCGAAAAGCTTGAAGCTTGCTGCTTCCTCTTCTTCTGCCATCACGAGTGGAGAAGAAGAATCTTTTGTAGGATTATACCGAGAAGAATAAGAGAAGGGGAAAGCAGCACTCCGTAGAGTTATATGGAGAGGGATCGGAGGAGGAGACGGAGAAGTATGAAAGAGATTATATATATATATATATATATATATATAAAGGGGCCAATGGAACAGCCAATAAAGGGGGAGGAAAGGCTTCATTCTTTAATGTCCTTTTTCACCTCAAGCAATGAAAAAGAAAGGTGGTCTCACCCAAACTAAGCAACAAAGAGTAAGCTGGTTTGACGAAACACCACTTTGGAGTGAGGGACTGAACTTTTTGTCTACGAAATTTCCACCTCCACCATTATCGGTGGGCACAAATGACAGACAACACACTGCATTCTGCACTCTCATAACTTACCTTGGGAAATATTTGTGGTGGAGTTCTTCATACTACTTACTTTATGGTCATTTCATGTGGGGGGGGGAAAAGGTGTTGGATATATATCCTTGAGCTCAGCCCGACGTGCCACCTCCTGGTGGGTGGATCAAAGAGGGGCGGGCACATAGTATCTATCTATCATCGCTTCGACTCTGGATTCATTGCAGCACCAGTTTGTGGGGTTGCGATCCCACAGGGGAGACATCAAGGCATGTGGGTGTAAATGGGCTTTGTTTGTACTGAGCCAAGAAAGATTGCAGACAAGTGTGGTTAGCATCAGAAAACTGCATCTTTTTTGGTCCTACTACACAAAGGATTGGCTTTTTCTTCTTCCCTCACCTTTATGATCTTGTTGGTACCAAACAAAGACTACTACTCTTCCCATCACTGGATGGGTCCAAACTGAATCATCTGATGCATGAATGAACATGGCACGAGACCTGTTCATGACAGTATTGATCTATCTTAAAAGGTCCTTTCATTCACCAAGAAAGAGGCTACTACTCTTTTCTGTGTCTGAGAACCGAGTCCTCCTGTGCTGCTACAGCCACCACAGGAAGAGTGCTCAGCAGAAGCAGCAAACTCAAAAGAGATATCTTTCGGCTGCTTCCCAGGCTGCCTCCTTCCTTCCTTCCTCGGCTGAGATGACAGTGAAGGGTAAATGGGAGCTGTCAAAGGCAAAGATTCCTCCATAAAAAACTGCAAAGTTGTCTCACTGCTTCAATCGAATGCTCACTTTTCCACATAGAAATGATAAAACTATCTCAAAAGGGCATCTTACTTTTCCTTGATGATTGAAGCATGGAAAGACATGATTGCCATGTAGCCTGCTTACTTTTTAATCATTTGTGATGCTTTAAACTATACACTGGTAATAAAAAACAAGCAGCAGAAGAAGATCATAAAGGGTAAACAGTCAGTCTTGTCGTTTTCCTTTTCTAGGGTTCATCCCACCTCCTTCACACCATTAGTACCACACACCAGTTTACTTAAGAGGCTGAGCTTTTTTTATCTTGCTACCTTCTCCATGTTGAAAGGAACTTTTAGTTGACCGATTTCAGAGGCCTATGTGCAGTTTTTGAGAGATTTTTATAGTCACTTCTATTGGGTTATGTTGAGGTATGCCAAGGGTACAAGTTGAGGACTGAAACATATGGGTTGTCTTGAAACTTACTATACTCATGTGGTTACCGATTGTACATGTTGTTGCAGCTAAATATATATAGGATGATGAGTTGTCGAACTATCACCAAAACCAGTCAAACTAGGAACAAAGAAAGGAGCTTCCCCATGAACAAAGATGAACTAAAGGAGAAAGCATCAGATCTCACTATCCATGCAAGTGATCATCCTCATCTCAAGGGAGATGTATCTGTGACAGTCACTTAATATTATAATGAGAGTGGTGATTTGTAGACTTGAAAGGCAAATCATAACATGGAAGCAGTTGCTGTCGGAATCATGGAAGGGTGAAAAAGAATTAGATATGCACATAAAAAAGGAGAGAATATACACAAAGAAAACACTGAAGAGCAATAGGTGTATTTGGTAGAGTTGATTTTGCATTTGAAATTTCCTTGCAGCTTTAATATAGTTACAAGAGAGAGTTGCACTGAATTTTGACTGAGTATAATATTTTAGCACTAGAGAAGTCGTACGAATCTTGTTTTTATAAGAAAACATGACAATCATAAATTTTAACTAAAGTAGAAGATTTACATCATTTTCATTGCATAGATCCAAAAACATGAAATTTCAATTTGCCATAATATTTTAGTAATTTTAACATTAAATAAGTCCTATGCACATTGTTTAGAAACAAAAACATGCGGTAAACCTTATTTTGCAAGAAAATGTGAAAGTGATAATGTTCATAGAAAACGACTGGATTGCATTTCTTTTTCATACCATTTTGGAAACATAAGATTTTAATGCAATGCAATGTTTCCTAGAAAAGTTGTTTCCACGTTGCGTCACAAAGAAATGTTATAGTTATAAATTTTACCAAAAGTAGAGTTGGTACAATTTCTTTGCACCATTTTAGAGACACAATATTTCAATTTAGTATTAACTTTTTAGTACTAGAAAAGTCGTATGATTATCATAATTTGGTTTGATGAATAAATTACTTTAATAATTAATCTAATTAAAATCTAAATCATATGTTTTAAAATAATATTAAAACCAAGACAATGATAGTAAACTCACCTTCGTATGTATATAGAGCCAACAAGTGAGGATCCCTCTGCAACGTTTGCTGGAGGCCAAAGACGGAATCAGTCTCTCCGATCCCTAGGTGATATAATTTGTGGAAAAGCAGCCGCCATAGATGATGGTCTTGTGGAAAGCAACTAAAGCAGCCGTAGATGATGGTCTCGTGGAAAGCAGCCATGGCAGCCAAGCTGACGATGAAGAGGAAGACGAGGTCCAACGCTTGTGGTTTGCTTCCCAAGTACTGCCTGCAACATTTCATATAAAGAATTAATTGCACGTACACACATTGGTAGACAACCAAATCCATGCAAATGGATCACTTACCATACAAGAAGATTTCCATGTAATGATCGACTAAACAGTCTATTATTGTCATAGCACAGAAGCATGACATGCCCTCGAACCAAAGCACATGATCCAGGCTTCACCGAAGAATTTCCTTCCTACATGCTGAACAATGATCTTATATAACATAAGCTGCACACCTTTGGAAAAGTCTTCGTATCAGCCTTGCTCCGACCAATACAACAGTATTAATGCTTGGAAAAATCCCTACCACCGCTGTATACTCAAAATCACAAACGAAGGCAAAGAAACCATATTGAGAGAAGAGGGATGATTAGACCACAACAAAATTTTGCCAACCCCTTTCTGTAAGTGTTTTGGGAGAGTAAAGTGCTGAGCTTTGAACAAGCAATGTAAAACCCACTAATCATACAATGATTTGCAGACTACAGGATGAGCACAAAACAAATGGAAAAGAATAACGGATAAATATATACCAACACAATAACGGATAAGTTACTATTTCATGCCATTAACCACGTGACCTATAAATAGGTCAGAAAGGCAAAGCAGAAGGCTTGTCATTTCTTCAAGAGAAAAACCTCCACGAAAGCTGCTTGCACATGTTAATGTGTTCCGCCAACAATCCATCACAGTGTAGCTAAGATCGGCTGCATTGTCACAGAGATTTGAGATCCTGATCAAAATACTAGGGATGATCAGCAGATAAAACCATATGTATCACCTGAAACAGGGAAAGAAAACATCAAACAAGAAAGCCCTCCTGCAGGTAAAAGGGCAAACCACAGCAACAATCACCGTTTGTGCTTCATGCATTTTGAACAAGAAAAATTATACCAGATATCTAGTGATGTACAACAAGCTTCCTGACTACAATATACATTAGGAGTCATTATTTTGGAAAAAAAAAAGCTTCAGAAAAAATCATATGACAGCAGCAACTAAAGAGATCCACAGCCCATGCTTCCCTCCCCCTGCTAAAGGAGCCACTCTGAATTATATTACAGTGGACTGAAATCATCAATTATTGACGATCTGGCCCTTGTACGGCCCTCTTCTGACGATAAAACTTTCCGGTGGTTGACACTCTTCCAACCAAATCACATCTGAAGCCTTTATTCCACTAGGCAAAACACCTTCAATGAAATCATATAAAAACAAAAACTAGGCCTTAGCTCAGTATGGTCATCAGCAAAAAGAAAGGCATATTTGATAAAAATTATACCGGATGAATCTTTTCTTGACTTCTTGAAATAAGAGCAATGTCGCCCATCTTTTGATGAGTATGGGGGTGATAGAACATCGAAGAGAGCACAAGGAGTTATTGCCTTGAAAGAATGAATGTTACCACCACTTGTCGGATAAAGGATTGTTGTCCCACAAGGTGCAGTCATTTGACCATCTCTAGCAAGCTTTGCTGGTCTAGCTGGAAAACAATAAGATGGCTTAAGTTTATTAGGATGCAGTTGTCGAATGAAACTAATGGTACTACAGCCCGACTTCTGTAAAGCCAACAATTCAACAAAATAATACATGAAATTATAATTAGTCTGCATAACTAAGGGATGCTTGAATAAATTAGATAAGGAAACAATGAAATAGAGTCTGATGGAATCAGCATAAAAAGATCAATATTGGTCCAAACAAGTCACAAAGAAAAAATATTGGTGATGCGTCAAAGAGCATGGTCCATCTTTTACAAGGATAAGAAAGACTCAATACTGAATTAGTCATGCAAAAAGCTTCAGACATTGACCTTCATATTAAGTGCATAAGCCATAGAAATGATTATAAAAAAAGACCATTTTTATTATCTGTCAACCTCTCATGTATTCATCCTCAAGTAGAATCTTCAAATTTCAAAGCAGCCCTTCAAATCAATGATCATATTATCCCTCTGTTTTGCTGCTATGGCTGAGATTTGAAACTTATTTCTCTTATCTCCTAATCATTCCAAGATACAGATCAAATACATCAAGGGGTCGCGAAGGATATGGAGAAAATTGCAATGTTCAGCTTCTTTCTCTTATTATAAACCTAGAAAGAAAGGAAGAGTAGCATTTTAGAAGGCAGACCCTTAAAGCCTCAATGCCATGTTAGGCATACTCTTCTGATAGTTCAAAAGCTTCCACGCAGATTAGCATCTCATATTCAACATAATTTGACGTTTTCATAGAATAGTTAATCTAATTATCTTAGGTCCTTTTGAGTTTTGTTCCTCAGAAAAAATGCCCATCGGAAGATCAATTTCCATATGAAGTTGGAATATCAACGACAATCTTAAAGCTCACATATCCTAACTGAGTAAAAATAAAATATCCTCACAAAAATTGCCAGTTAGCCAGCACAAAAATATCCTCACAATATTTGCCAGTTAGCCAGCACAAAAATATCTTCATAATATTTGCCAGTTAGCTAGCAACCTTGTTATGGAATTGTTATGATACAGAAAACAAAGACTTCCAACACAGACCCATAAATGCACCAGTTTGACAAAGCGATCCTATTTAGACTAGTGGCAAAAGAAGAGGTCGAGGAATACCTAAGAATGCTTTACTAACCATAACAAAAAAGAAAATTTGTGGCTCTTGTTTAACTAGTGATATTGTTTTCAACAAATCTCAACACTTGAGACAATTTCCATCAGAAATCATGAATCCGATGTATCCTTCATGTAAGTGGGAAGTCATGCTTTTGAGTTTGTCCTGAAGATTTTCCACACCATAGGAAAGGATGTATATCATACAGAAATATGATTTTGAGTAATTTACTTCTAGATTCATTTTCCCATATGGTTAGCCTAATCTTTCACAATGACACATATTCGCCTCTCTGTAATATGAAGTCATTCTCCAGTACCAGTTTGTTAATAAAGAGACTAAGATGTCCTTTTTGTCTCACTTAGTCAAGCATAAATGTTGCATAACCTGTCCTTGATAACAGACCAGTTCTACTATTTTATCTATCAAATAAATCAAGTCTTGATGAGTAAACTCTAAGTTATAATGAAATTATTTTTCAAAATTATACCTTTATATGTTTCACCAATAATCAAAAGAAATGTATCACGTAGTAAGTGTTGTATTATGATCTTTGCTTTATTCTAAAACACCTTATTGAAATTGATACATCTTGCACATCCTTTTTCATCAATCTGCAGGTTTAACTGTGCTTGTCGAAAGTATCTTCTACTTTCACATGATACAGATTGTGACATCTGGAGTGTTACCGTCCGTACCATGCCTGCCTAGCATAAATAAGCCAGCAAATTGAATTGCACAAAAGTCTCATTTCTTATATATGAACAAAGCATTGATTATATCATTAATGCTGATGAAATATGAGGTCCAACATATCTTTATTATAATCATTAAGTTACCAGATCATGCAAATCCAGCCTCTAGATAATTTTAGATGTTTCTAGACTTCTCTTACCAAAAAATGTTGAAGATAATTAGCTGTTTTAATTTCTATTACATCTTTTATTTGTAATAGAAAAGAAGCAAACATTCATTCCAAAGCATCTCTCGAGAAGAAGAGCCTACATTTAGTAAAACAAGCACTGACTTTTTTAAATGGCTAATGGGAAACAAAATCTAGAGGACAAATGGCACATACCTTTGGATGCATCGATGGGTTCTTCTGTATCAATCCAGTCATACGATCTGACAAGCATTGTCCCATATAGAAGCTTGCTCAGCACCGTCATTCCTGGATGGTTATGAAGTGGAATAACTGATGAAGGGGGCATGCAAAATATCCCAATCTGCATCATAATTAGAGAACAACCTGTACAGCATCACTAAAAGATATTTATGGTAATAAGTCATTCTTAAAAAGATAGCTTGAACTTCATTCTGTCCAGGAGAACAAAACAGAGATATTTAGAATGAGTTCAAAAAGCTGCAGTATATCAAGCCGATAACAACCTTAGATAAAACAGACTCTAGCAAATGGTCAAGTACTTACAGAAAAGCTTTCACACTCATGTATATGTAGATACTTGATAGGAGGTGGATATTGGTTACTCCCATTACGCCCTTTTCTCCCATTTGTACCGTGCATGGAAACTTTCCATCCTCGTGCTATCTGAGCCTCGTGTTCAAGTCCCACATCAGAGGGTTTAATATCATCTAAAAAAGTAAATGTGAGAATTGGAAGAACCTCAAATTGAAAAGGAGATTTTCTTGCATGGAAATAAGCCACCCAGAGGTGCAGCTATATACATGCATATGACATGATTTATACAAATGAACCAATTTGGTCATTCTAGAAAGTCAGACAATATTTACAATTTGGAAAACCTAATCTAATGTAGCAACCAACACATACACAACAGAAAGCACGTGGTCCCAGATCCTTGAGACCCCAGGAGCCATAAATACTTTCATTTACTATCACAGTAACAAATCAGAATTTTATTCAAACAAGTACTTAAGATTCAAGCTAAATATACATCCATAATTGACTATTTGAAGGCCTTCAAAATTATATGCCCTACTTATACCCACAGAAATTATCAGGTACTAAAAAAATGCATGATAGTAACTCAACAATCAACTAAAAAGAAAAAGTTTTGAATTATAGGTCAAAGCATTCTGCAAGATCTTGAAGAATGGTAGAAAAAGCTACAAATCATAGATCAAAACAATAGGTAAATGGTTGATATCCGGCATGTCACACATGGTACAAAGCAATCAAATGGTTGAAGTATCACATATATCAATTACAGGAAAAAACTCACAATTTTTCACATGTATCCAATAAAAAGAGGAACTTATGTTTACTGCTCAGTAGCAAGATCAAAATTAGGTGAATGATCAGGAAGCACAAATAACTACAATCAGAGAAAACAAGCAGATAAAATAGATAAAATTTCTACTTCATGACAAACAAAGATGAAAAAAAGGGACCTCCACAGAATGTAAAAGGCTGGCTAATAAATGGAAAGCTTGATCTTAGCCATTGCAATTTAAGCTCAAGCAATCATGGAGCAATCCTGCAAAATTTTCCTGAATTTGAGATGGGAAGAAATGAGAAATTCTACTGTGGGAAGCAATGTCAAAAGGAAAAACTAACCAGATGAGTCGGTAGGACAAAACACCAAGCTTCTTATACATTGCCAATTAAGAGAATGACATGGCAAGACTACCATTGTAGTGGAAAATTTTATAGGACAACTAGAAGCTTCTAATCAAGGGCTCAAAATAGTATATATTTTCAGCCTCTGCTCTCTCATTTGATCAAACTTGCCATGTAGGCGAGGCTTTCCTTTCCTGATCTGGTCAGAACTATAGTAGTTTAGTTATTGCGTCAATTGGTTTAATAGTCTCCTCCGACAAACAATATTTTTGTTGTGCATGGATCATTCCATATTCCAATCATGTTCTTTGTTTATGAAATATGATACCAGAAGCATGTCAATAGGCATATTCTTCAGTTATGAAAATATGATACTGAAAGAGTGTGCTAATACGATAATAACAAACGGAATAGCCTGTTACAGAATAGAAGGAACTCAGACAACCCAAGTGTCCACTGTTAAACAATTTCAGAAGTAATAATCAAAGTGGCTAGTCCATACATATTTATGTGCTTCCACCAATATCTTTATTTTATAATCCATTGGCTTAATAATCAGGCTTGTAGTGATGGGCTAGGATGTGAACCCCAACAATTTCACCTGGTATCTGTTATGAGAATAGGTGCTGGTGGAGGTCAGAACAATCCATATCAACCAAATCCAAACCCCCAGTACTCAACCTCTTCCTATTATCGATCGAAGGTAACAATCATCAAGACATAAGCCCATCTATTTTTGTGTAGTGAGACCCACAGAAAATGGTAGTGAATTTTATAGAGTGATCATCTCTCAGTTTTGTCATATGATAAGAGACTATGAATATCACCGGGTTGCATATCAACATGAAAAATATTTTTGTTGTTATGTTAGTTATGCATGTTATGTCTTCATCTATTTGACATGTGGTATTGTTAATAGCTTACTGTAGTTCTAACATCAAGAGAACTCCTTTATTTTCTGTCCAATATTGTTTCTTATTACAAAGCAGCTGCGATAGACTCCAGGCATAATCAGAAGTTGGATCGGTTGTTTTATTCTTAGATGTTTAGCTATAAAAACATTTTGGTTTCCTTTAAGATGGATGAGCATCGAATGAAATTTTTAAAGAATAATGAGATTATTTTACCAGGAAAATGTTCAACCACCCACCGATGATTCATAAATACTCATGAACACTAGTTTCAAGGACTTCTAAACTTGTACAAGTTAGTACGAAAGAACAACCAAATTGGCCAATAAAAAGATGAATCTGCTACGAGCTTGTAATCGCAACCAAACATTACAATGTCTTCTTCCAAAGATTATTTTTTGCACGTAAAGTATATTTTATCTGCAAATAACTAGATAAAATTAACCACATAGAAAAAGGATCTACAAAAGCATCCAAAACATATTTGTAATCATATTACGTGTACCAGTGGTAATTCTATTCCACACATATCGATGTAGTTGTAGCTGATAAATGGGGATAAACTCAGTGGCTTCCTTATTAGTGACTGGTGCCGGGACTGGATGCAGAAAGCAGAAATGGGTGGATCTAAAAGGTGATAATTAGTAGTGAAAAAAATATTCTAGGTCCATCGTTATCTCGTAGAACCATGTTTCATGATCAGAAAACATAGAATATGAAAAAACAGAATGCGTGTAAACTTGATTAACTAGTTATTTTGGTTACAGGAAGCTAGACTTTCACCATCAGACCAAGCATATATAAAACAACAAATTCTAGCAACAACTGGTTTACCACATGCTATAGTAGAACATCTACTTGCAACTTAGAAATATGACCCATTCATAAAATGCTAGATATTATGGCATTATTAACATCATGTAACTAAGATGCCTATGCAATTACCCCTTGATTGATTAAGGAAGAAAATATTTAACAATTCAGTACATTGGACTTCAGCACATGTCATCTACTAACATGAGGAGAACTTTATCGACTTTCAGAAAAGGTACATTGCCCTCAAAAACTGACAGATTATTTCAGTTCAATATATTTGTAAGTAGCCTTGTATTCTTGTCATTTAAAACAAGATTGAATTTCAAGAAAAAGTAAAGCCATCATATATCAGTACCAATCAGGCATTTGCAACACCCATAAATGTTAGTTCCTTTTTTTATCAAAGGCTAGCAAACAAAAAGTTATAGTGAAACTACTGATCCCACCTAAAACAGACCGCACATGTTCAAGAGCTTCAGCAGATATGGGTCCATTATCAGAGAACGACATTTTACAGACATCATATAATCTTTTGATTGCAGGCATACTGCAGGATGGGTCAGGTAACCAAAAGACCAACCAACTGTTCAACCGGTGCAATTTATCAAACGAGGATCTCAAGTCACCCTGATCAAGATGCACGAAACCTCATAGACCTGTTCATCAATATAAAAGGTATTAAAAAACAGTTTCACTTATTGTACGACAAGCATGTCAAGATTTCTTAAAATATGTAAGTGATCTACGTCCGGTAAGCTTTGCAAAGAAGTATGGAGCTATAACTAACGACAAGTTGCAAATGGATAACAGAAGTGCAGGAAAATCAATGCAAAATAAGTCAGTCACTGCGCACTAAAATAACCCTAACCCTCAACCATCAAAACGAATACAACTATCACAGAACCCCTACCCATCAACGCGAAAATTCCCCCAACAATTCCCCAGACAGCGTGAACAGCCACGAGAACCAAAATAAATGAAGGAGGTAATTCGAATTCGCCAACAGCCAAAAGAAAAAGGAAATAAAAGACCCGATCCAGGGGTCTAAGCATCAAAAACAATACGAATTCAGACTCCAATCCATAAAAGCGACGAGTATGATCCATGCTTACCTAGGGATTAGGGTTTAAGCGCCGCAGTTGCCGGTGAGGATCGGAAGAGACGAGACGGGAGACTCTGAGGCGAAAGCGCCCGGGGTGCGTTTTGAGTAGTTGGATCGGGATCATAAATATATATATGTATATATATATATATATATATTATAATAATAATAATAATAATAATAATAATAATAGTCTCAACTCGTGCTGGCGAACAGAGTCTCCCGATTCCTCGCTACGGCGTGGCCGAGTATGAGCAAAATGACCTTCTCATACCCGGTTAAGAGA
This sequence comes from Musa itinerans, assembly GCA_001649415.1. Taxonomy (NCBI): domain Eukaryota; kingdom Viridiplantae; phylum Streptophyta; class Magnoliopsida; order Zingiberales; family Musaceae; genus Musa; species Musa itinerans. The sequence goes on from LVTN01000002.1 coordinate 716,171, forward strand.
GCAACCGTGTCAACTGTTCCAGAAGATGGCCCACAGAGAAGTAAAGAGACGAGTCATTCGGCGGGTAGATAATGGAGGGAAATGGAACGGGTGGCTCGAAGGTAATGCTCTATTTGGGAGACTAGTCGCATATATGTACATCTGATGGTGCGCTCCAAGCATCGAGCGACACGTCACCCTTGACGTCATCCGCGGTTCGGCTGCTTCGGATCCGCCGGGCGCCATCCAGCGTAGGGTACCGCCCACTGGTTTTTCGAAACCGCCTCTGATCGGCTGCGAAATCTCGGACAGACGACACTTTTATCACACTTATCTTCACGCCACTCGTCATCCTGGAACCCCACCGCCTCTGGTAAGCGCGCGAGACGAAGAGCGTGTGCATTAGTTCACACACCTGATCGATGCCTGGTTTTGGAGTACTGCTGGGTCAGCCAGACCACAGCTCGGGTCGCCATCGACTTCCGTGACATCAGCCAAACTGTGCGGGGCGCATCACAGGAGCCTGTTCCCTGACTCGGCCTACACAGCTGAGCTCTGCGTGGTTCGACTGAATTCGGTGCGAGGTTAAGGAAATACAAATAATTATTACTGTAAATAATTATCCTTACTCAAATGACCAAATTAAGTGGATGGCGAAGGAATTTTAGGGTTAGCAAAAAAAGAAGTAAGAGAATTTTAGGGTCAGTCAACTCTACCTTAAGCATTATTTTTTTTTTACATTCTCTCACATAAATTTTAAATAATTTATCTTATATATTTTGTAATTGAAACTTTAAATAATTTATCTTATATATTTTGTAGTTTTTTTAAACATATTAAAGAGAAACCTGATAATATTTAAAGTATTACCTCACGTTATCTATGACATCATAATTTAGAGAGATTTTATTTATAAAATAATTAAAACTTTAATTTTTAGTTTTTCTTTCCACTATTTTTCATATTATTATTCATTATCATATTGATTTAAGGAATCTAAAAATAAACAATAATCCCAAAAATCTCCTCCTTAATAAGTATTTTTTATTTTTTTCTCCCAAATATAAAAATATGAGAACCTTATCTGTGAACACTCAACAAGGTGTCCTTTTCCTCTAATAACAAATATCGAGGTCATAGTTTAATTGAAATCATTAATCAAGATATTTAAATTAAAAATAATAATAACATATTCATTATATTTTTATAAACTAATCAGATTTTTACTCATACTGAATGATCTTTATAAATTAATCTTAGTATTATCCACTTTTGATATGGGATCAATCAATGTGTTATAGTATCCTTCACTTGTTTTATTGGGAACATATAATTTCTTAACGGTGGATAGAAAAAACGTCGACAGTGATATATAAATAATCATGATCATTTATTCACATTCATTCAAATAATATGATAAATTATTATCAAAGACTAGGCTTAATGTATGATATGCTATATGATGTCCATTAACGATTCTATACTACGAGGGGCTTTTAGTTTCTTGCATATGTTACACTTTTAATATGGACTACTAATATAATCATTTATATTACATCATAATATTCACATTAATATCATAAATTTAATTTAAAAAATAAAAAATTAATAATCATTTTTTTTCAAATAAAACTTCTAACTTTATAGAATCATAAAAATATGATACATTAATCTTTCAATAATTCTCAATCAATTAAAACCCTAATTGAAATAGCCTAATTAATTTAAACTAAACTCAATTCAATTAGAACCTAACGAAACTAACCAATCTAGAATTATCTTAATCTAATTTAAATTTGATTTATTTCAATTCGATCAAATATGTTTGAACTAGTAAAGTTGGTTTAAAATTACCCTAAATTCTAAAACCCTTATTGAAATAGTCTAATTAATTTAAACTAAACTCAATTCAATTAGAACCTAACGAAACTAACCAATCTAGAATTATCTTAATCTAATTTAAATTTGATTTATTTCAATTCGATCAAATATGTTTGAACTAGTAAAGTTGGTTTAAAATTACCCTAAATTGACTTAAATCAATCAAATCTATCTAATTCAGTAAGTTAACTTGCTCAAACCAATAAGAGGAAATTAGACTACGCTGCATAGTGCTAACCTAGATTGAATCCACTCACTTGAGTCTTAGATGAATCACATGCATCTATTCTCCCAAGTAATATGTTAGGTTAAGATATAATAGGTTGAATAGAGATGTGACAATGCATATAACGCTAGTTGCATAATTGGGTGGGCCTAGCTTCGCGGGCTAGATGAAACCTCACTCATGAGTTGGGTTAAACCTTACCACCAAATTGGTCGTATTTGTCTCGTATGTTAGGTTATGCCTGACTACATAGGCTGAGTCATACTTGATCATATGAGTTGGACTATACTTGATCACATGAGTTGGATCGTACTTAACCACATGGGTATATCTTACTTTACCACATGTATTATATCATACATAGTCACATGAAGGGATTATACTTGATCACATGAGTTAAATTATACTTGGCCACATGAGTTAGATCGTATCTAGCTACATAGGATAGGTCATGCCTAACCACATGAGTTTGGTCATGCTTAGTCATATGAGTTAGGTTATGCTTAACCATATATGCACACATGGGCTGGTTCGATCAATACGGGCTATGTGAAACCTCACTCATGAGTTAGGTTAAACCTTACCACCAAATTGGTCATATTTGTCTCATATGTTAGATTATGTCTGACTATATAGGCTGAGTCATACTTAATCATATAAGTTGGACTATATTTAATCATATGAATTTGATCGTACTTAACCACATATGTACATCTTACTTTACCACATATATTATATTATACATAGTCACATGGGTTAAATTATACTTGGTCACATGAGTTAAATCGTATCTAGCTACATATGATAGGTCATGCCTAACCACGTGAGTTTGATCATGCTTAGTCATATGGACTAGGTTATGCTTAACCATACATGCTAAATCATACTTAGCCATATATGCTGGTTCGATCAATCAACTTACTTAGTTTAGACTCATAATTTGACCCATATTGTTAAATTAGATTTTATTTTTTTAATTATTAAAAGTAACTCAAATATATGAATTAAATTAAATTTAAATTTAGATTCCTAGTTTTAAATTTAAAAGTAATTAAATTATATAAATTCATGCATAATTTTTGAAATATAGATATATAATTAAATGAATTAGAACTATTATAATACTAGAATAAAAAAATTAATAATTAAATCAATCTTAAAATTCATTTAAGCTTAAGAAACCATCATAAGTTACATAATCATTATAACATAAGAAATCAATTATCATTATTTATTAATCATAAAATTTTGAAATTAAAATATTATTATACCCCATAAAATTATGTTAATTATAATATAAAAAATTTAAAATATGAATGAAAGTTGGTTAAAAAAGAATAGAAAATTCTACCTGACAAATTCTTTTTTCAAATTTTCCATTGTGAAATGAGATAGAAGAAGTCCGCTTTATATAGGAGAAGATGAGCACTCCCCAAAAGATAAGTAATAATTTAAATTTTATTTTAAATTTAAATTTATTTTATTTTTACACATAAAGATAAAATTATAATATTTATTTCTTATGGTTCACACCTAATAATAGAATATGAACAATTTACTTTCTAAAAATTACATTACTCATTAGAAAATAAATTAATTAATTAGTAAACATTTTAACTTATCTATATGATTAAAAATTAATTTTAATTATTTCCTTAATCATACTATATAAATAATAAAGTTAATAATTTAAATAAAAAATAATATATTATTTATGATAATTAATCTTATCGAGGTAGAAAACTATTGGTGATTACCCTTATTTGTTGAAGCGTCTTCTATCAGTTTTAAAAAACCATATACAAAGAATATTGTGTATCTCAAAATTAAATCATTTAAGCTTTGATATAATTTATCATGGGAAAAGCACCTAAAAATATTTAAAATGTGCAAAAATATAAACCATAAAATTGATAAAAAAAAGATTTAGACACTACTTACTTCAAATAACCAAACTATTCATTATGTGAGCCAAATTATACGTACCATTGAGTTAATCTTTAACTCAAGTATACATCTTCTAATTGATCTCTAACATAGATCTCAAATTTTTTTTTCATAATTTAAATTTTTTTCTAATACTTAAAATATCTTTTTATACCCTCTCCATCACAAAAAATTTAAAGATATATGAGGTATTTATAAATTAAAATTTTATTTTTATTTATGAGGAACTCTTTTCGTTTTAGAACTTATCGTCCAAGAACTCCGAAAATATTATATATATATATATATATTATTGATAGAGAGAAAAGAGAGAAGAAAAAATTGGAGTTACATGTCACTGATTAATTTTTAATAATGGATGATTATTAAATTTCATCAATTCTCTTTTCGATTTATGTTTCTTATAAAAAAAAACCTCAATTAAATTACAGTAGAAGATTGGGCGAAGTTACTATAAAGGATATTTCAGCGTCGCAACTTTTGACTTGGCTTTTGTTTACATCCATTATTTATGCAAATCCAATTTAAGTGGGTCGGATATAAATGCTTATCGAACGGATTGGTTGTAACAAAAGTCATCGATTAAAGATATAAAGATAGGCATTTTAGTGTCTTAACAGTAATCTCTGACTTGGCCAACATCGATCGTCTTCCGTTATCCTTCTTACTTCCATAAACCACTCATGTAGTTCAGTAGGAGTTTGATGCAACGTGACAGATCGCACTCCACAAGAATAGCGTTCCACCCTCACCGTATTTAGCCATCTCATGTGCCTCCATCAATTCCAACCTCTCGTTCGTTAAGGATCCACCACCACCACCACCACCCCTCCCTTCTTCCGAGGACGTAGTCCCCGTATCCTTGCCCCAAAAGGCCTTGGTGTTTGTGGCCTCTCCGGCCGCCACAATGCCCTCGCATGCAGCTGCGCCCTGTCCATCTTCCACTTGTTGAATGTCGTCGTCTTCTTCTTCTTCTTCGGCTTCTTCTTCTTCAGTGATGGAGAAGAGGGGCACCGTCCTCATGCAACGGTACGAGCTCGGACGCCTGCTGGGGCAGGGGACGTTCGCGAAGGTCTACCATGCGCGCAACGTCGCCACCGGGCTCGCCGTCGCCATCAAGATCATTGACAAGGCGAAGATCCTCCGCGTCGGCATGATCGACCAGATCAAGCGCGAGATCTCCGTCATGCGGCTGGTCCACCACCCTAACATCGTCCAGCTCTACGAGGTGATGGCCACCAAGACCAAGATCTACTTCGCCATGGAGTACGTGCGTGGCGGCGAGCTGTTCAACAAGGTGGCCAAGGGCCGGCTCAAGGAAGACGTGGCCCGGAAGTACTTCCAGCAGCTGATCGCGGCCGTCGACTTCTGCCACAGCCGCGGTGTCTACCACCGCGACTTGAAGCCCGAGAACCTCCTGCTGGACGAGAAGGGCGATCTCAAGGTGTCCGACTTCGGGCTTAGCGCGCTGGGCGCGTCGAGGAGGCAGGACGGGCTCCTCCACACCACGTGCGGCACTCCCGCCTACGTCGCGCCGGAGGTCATCACCAAGAAGGGCTACGACGGGTCCAAGGCCGACATCTGGTCCTGCGGCGTCATCCTCTTCGTGCTGTTGGCCGGCTATCTCCCGTTCCACGACTCCAACATCATCGAGATGTACCGCAAGACCAGCAGAGGAGATTTCAAGTGCCCCTACTGGTTCCCGTCGGAGGTGAAGAAGCTGCTCGCCCGGTTGCTCGACCCCAACCCCACCACCAGGATCACCGTCTGCAAGCTGATCGACAACCCCTGGTTTCGCAAAGGATACAGAGCAGTGAATCACCAGCTGCAAATGAAGCGAGACGAAAGCCTGCGGGACGTGCGCGAGGCGTTCGCCAGCGATGCCGACGAGGAAGAGGAGAAGAAGCAAGCGACGTCCTCGTCGTCATCGATCAGGCCTGCTAGCTTGAACGCGTTCGACATAATCTCGCGGTCGTCTTCGTTCGACCTCTCGGGGCTATTCGAGGGGGAGAAGGGCCGGCGGGCGGAGGCCCGATTCGCGACGCAGAAGCCCACCGAGGCGATCGTGTCGAAGCTGGAGGAGATCGCGAGGACGGAGAGGTTCCGGGTCGAGAAGAAGGACGGGGTAGTGAAGCTGGAGGGCAGCCACGAGGGGAGGAAGGGGCAGCTGGCTGTGGAGGCAGAGATCTTCGAGGTGACGCCGGCGCTGTACGTGGTGGAGGTGAAGAAGGCGGCCGGCGACACGCTTGAGTACCAGCGATTCTACGACCAGGGCCTGAAACCTTCGCTGAAGGACATCGTGTGGGAATGGCAAATGGGGGATCAGTCGCCGCCGCCACCGCCGCCGCCGCCCTCGGAGCTTCCACCACGGCTGCCGCCATCGTCGGCTCGTGTAAAGCATGAATGATCGAGTGGTTTCATGAAGTCGTCATGTCCTGCTTTGCGTGCCCTTCGATATATACGGCGTGTTAATCACGCTTGCCTTCATGCATGTTCGAATAGTTGTAGGCATTAATTCATGTCGGTGTTTCTTTTATTTATCTTCGAAAACTTCTCCATATGGCATTAAATGTCCATATAATTCTGCCAAATTATATATATATATATAATATATATATTGATGTACTTTTTTTGGATAAAGTTTATATTAATTATGGAATCACATATTTCTATTAATCAACACTTTATTTTATTATAGAAAAAGGTATTTTTGGATGTCTGATTACCGTTCAACGCCAATTCACGAACGCAGTACGTATATGGATTCGATTTAAACGGATCGGGTTGTATCAGTCCGATAAATAACTGGACTGGATCAAGGTGTGTCCTGTCGACACGTCTGATAAACGGATCTCGGCCCAACTCGACTCGACTCCACCCGACCCGTTACGGGACTTTGTATTCTTCCCTCGCTCGGAGATTTGGATCAGATCGAAATCTCACTCCGGAAGGCGAATATGGCGTCGGGCAGTGGAGGCATCGATATGCTCTCCGTGTACAACGACGAGGAAGAGGTAGAGGAGCGGAAGGTGGTCGTGGCAGTGGGTTTGGTGGATTCCGGCGCTGACGATGCCGATGGAAGTGACGGGGATACCCCGCCTAACCCAGCATTTGAGGCTAAAGTCTCGACCCTACTCGATCGCCTCTTCTCGATGATGGCATGGATTGCGAAACCCTAAGGAGCCCCATCGCCCGGAGCCCTGCGCCCCCGCCGCTGCTCCCCTCACAGGAGCAGTCTTCACCCTTCCCCGCCGTCTCCCCTTCTCCTCCTCTGCGGCATCCGTCTTCTTCTCTTTCGGAGCCTGTGGGCCTTCAGAGGATGAGGATGTTCGTCGTTAGTTTACGATTCTTATATCTTGTTATATCTCGTTCAATTTAGTTGTCCATTCATTCTATCTGATGCCGAAATGATGGTTTCTGCATATTCTCGTCACGATCTTTTTTCTGGTCGTGTAAGGAATCGATCCTTCTTTTTTTCCCCAATAGCATCTGAGTGGATTTCATACTCTGGCTTTCTGATTCAGCAAAACATTTGTTTTTGCAGGAGGGAGAGATTTTAAGCATCGGTCGTTTCATGCTCAGAGAGGTTCAAATAGCCGATGGTAATTTGATTACACACTTTTTTTGGAAGTAAAATAATGTGCAAAATCATCAAGAATCACCTCATTACATGTTCACGTTACCGAATTATGCCTTATGTAAATATGTTTGGAAGTCTATGTTGTCAGTGTTTCTGCAGCAACGATCTGATCCTTACTTTTGACTAAAATGAGTTTTTATAGGAATTAAATTGACTTTTCCAACGTATTATCCTTCACTGATTTATTTAATTAAAAAAATATTGTGAAAGATTATGAAAAACATGCCTTTTTACATGTTTGCCTTGCTAAATTAAGCATATCATAAATATGTTTAGAAGTCTATTTTGTTGGCGTCTTTGCAGCTATGATCTAATCATCACTTTAACATATGAGTTATCTTTCACAGCGGTTCACAAAGAGCCCTGAAATTGGTCAACGCCTGTGGTGCTAAGCTGTTCCTTGGCAGATGAACCACTACTGTGATAAATGGGTCCAGTGTTCTGGGTTCCAGCGCACAGGGAAACATATGCAATAAGTAAGCTTTTCAAGAGCAAAATTTCAATATTAATTTAGAAGGTTATAAGTGCGAGAAACTTAATTAATTATTTACACCTTGTTCTGAATGTGTGAATTTACAGGTCACTGTTCTTGTTGTTGCTCTGTTTTACATAAGATATACAATGCTTAATTCAATCAAATATATATTTGATAATTTATTTTTTTCATCATCATGATACAGTCCATATCAGTCAAAACTTTTTGATGCTTAAAACTTGAAAATTACGATGATGATATACCCTTGTCAAATACTACTGTTACACAAGAATCAGTTCCTTGTACTTCATGATTCCTATATCATTCTCCCTTGCGATCTTTGCTCATTGATATAACTTCAGTATAATTTAGCCTGAGACACTGATTGATTGATTGACTTTCCAGTTATAATATCCTTAACCCTTTTTTTATGCTCCTCAAGTAGAAGAAAAGAAAAATACAACATGAGGAAAAAAATACAATTAAAAAACATACTTTAAGGATAATTAATCATTTATCCTTTCCCTTTTCTGGGAAGATAAATTTTCTGATTAATGCTGGTAAATATTCAGCCTTCTTCATAATATATACTTTCGTTTTTGTATAATAATGGAACTTTCTTGTAGAAATTAATCTTCAAATATTCCAACCTTATCTTCTTCCTTTTTCTAAGAATCTTCAAGTAAACCTAAATTTTTATTTTTTTTGTTTTATTTCATTTCTTTTCTCTTCCCCTTGGGCAATTTTGATAACCAACTAGGATCTTTGGACAATGTTGCCGTTTGGCAACTTATGACATTTGCAACTTAAGATGTTTTTGTCCTGAACTAATAAAACTTATTCAAATGATTAATAAATCAAATTGGTCTGCTTAAGATGAAATAGATGATGGGAGAGAAAGGAGCTAATCTATACTAAGTAATCAGAGGTTGGATGTTAAATAACATTGGTTGCATATCTTACACTAGATTGGGATGGAATTGCTCAGGGAAGAGATATGGTGTTGTTCAAACTTCAAAGTGTCAGGCTTGTGTGGGATTGAGTCAGAAAGTTGTGTCAATTTATTCAGTCCAGTATTTGTTCACACCTAGTCAATCACCGAAATGTAAATATATGGTTATTTAGGGGCATTTCTTTATAATGGCAGGGAAATATGATGAAAGATATTAAATGTTAAGAAAATTTCAATTATTTTTCATTTGTGTATGACATGTGCAGATCATGTGTAACATTGAGCTGAAATGGCCAACACATCTGATATGCTTTTCATGTACATCTCAGCTGACACTGTCAGTTCTTAATAAGTTGATTAAATCTAGTATTTTTTGTTGACACATCTTCTTAGAAGCTTTATAACTAATTAGCTTTCTTATATTCACTAGTCACCAAGTCCTCAGGTTTCTAAGTTTTATTGCCTGGCAAGGCTGCATAACTATTCGGTGATTAATGAAATCTTTCAGTGTATGAATGGAGAGATTTGATTGATCTCAAATGTTTGAAGATTTGACCTTTACTTCTTCTGTTTGAATATGCTGGTATAACATCAATTAGGATGATCATATTTGTTCAGGTTCACGTGGGCCAACAAGAAGGCTTCAGATTTGGAGAGAAAGATTGCCATGTGCAGTTTATGCCATTTAGGATATAAATCTGAATTATAACATTGCCAGTGAATGGTCATACCATTCAATAAGTTGAGCTTGGTGCAACAAGTTGTATTATGCAATGATGTGCCAGGTCTCGTAAGTTCCATAAACATGAACTGATGTCTTTCTTTGCCACTTTTTCAAATTGCAAAATTTAGTTTACGAGGAAGTCCATCATCTTGATCTCCATAAGGAATAGCATAACTGTTTTAAATACTTCAAAATTAACTCTAAAAAAGACATTGAAATGAAAAGGATTTTGCGCTGATACATCTTAAAATATTTGCATTTCATGTGTTGAGGATTTCTTTTATTTGTTTGTGGCTTCATGCATTACTTTATATGTTTAGTTGCTTGATGATACATATTTTTAAGGAATATCCTTTTTGACATTCATTATTGGTCATACAGTTCATTTTTCTGTCTTAATAGATTTACATTTTTATTCCAAAATTAATCTAACAATTAGAATGTTTTCCTAGGGGATTAGAAAAAGAATTTTTAAAAATTTGCCATTTATATGCACTTATGCAGATTTAGAGAGGATTGTATTATGTTTTCTCGTTAATTTTTTGTAGGAAATGCAGACGATAAAACACCACCAGAAACTGGCCACCTTATAATTGCCAAACACTCAGCTAGAACCTCTGCAGCCTTATGATTTTTCTGAACAACCTATATCTGCCAATGGATGTTACTCTATATTAAATTGATAAAGATATTCGGTTTGTACAATGAAACATGCACTAGTCAATTCCCTTGGATAGTTACTGCATGGTTAAGTACATCAATAGATTCCTTTTTGTTGGATGTACTGCAATGGATGAACACTTGCAGATCACGTGTGATTCAAAGGCAATCATGTTGGATATCTAAGCTACTTTTTTTAGTCTCCTTTCAGAGTCTAAAACAGAGTTTGGTGGTAAAAGATTTACTGCAAATCATTCAGTGTATATCTTGTTAATTAGATGTTATTTATTGGAAAATTTTAGAATATTAACCAATTATCTTGTAACTATTTAATGGTATTTTATGTATATGATTCCAAAACTTGTTTGCGTACTATTGGAATGAGAATATTAGCAGAGTATTTATATTGTTGGCATGGTTATCTCTGCTTGTCTAAATCTGTATTATTTTTCATGATCATTTTGTTGAAGGCAAATGAAAATTACATATAATTAATTTGATATTTCATTTTCTTTAGTGACATTGATCAACCTAAGAATGACTACACATTACTATACATATAAATCATTGAACCCGTGGTACAAATGAAAATTTCACAGGATAGGCTATGTGGTCTTAAATGGCTTCTAAAAACCGTCGTATCTGTTAAATGTTTGCTTAATCTATGCGTTTTTTCTGGTTTTCATTTTCTTCCTAATTCCGTCATCTCTGGTCCATGGTGGGTTTCTATGAGGGTTAAATAGAGAAGGTTGTGGTAGGGTAATACCTCTTTGATTAATCTGGAGTAGAACTATGGATGTTCCTTTGCCTATCGGGGACCTTGTTAGGCTAAAGTAGTAGTTTAGTTGCGACATTGTTACGTGTTCTGCTCAGTTCATCAATGTTCTTACTTCTGAGTGATTCTGTAGAATTATCCTTTTATATCTGTCTTTCTTCTAAATTGTTAACGACCTTTCGAATTGCTAAAATATTCTATCTTCTGGTGATCACTTTTGAATTGCAGACAAAAAAGAGAAGAGAAGCAAGAGAAAAAGGCCGACAAAAGATCATGATGGGATTAAATGTTTTGGAGACCATTAAAAGGTGTTATTCATTCATTAACGGTTGCATCTCGGTGTCAAGCGCTAGGTATTATCAAATCACTTCTACTAATGTGCTTAACCTTGCAACCTTCCCTAACCTACAGATGTTTCTCTTTTTTCTTTTTTTTTCCTGTTTCCTACTTATTTTGTACAGAATTATTCCTTGCAAACCAATTTGTTTTGTTGTAGATTCAATTATTTTCTATATACCTTTTTTCTAATTGTTTTCAGAAGTAACTTTGTCTAGAGTGGATTCTATTACTGTTATTTATTGTATTAATTATAAGTCATTTGGAATACAAGTTAAAATGTAATGGGCTAATCCTAACTCCATTTCCCAACAGGCGGGATCGGGTTCGCTAATAAGCAATCGGTGGATCCGATAAGAGTTCTGCTTCGGACTTTGGATCTGGTTCCGGTTTTTGTAACCCGACCCATCTCGTCCGAGTTGTTGTGATGCGGCTTTCTAATATCTACTCCACAAGGTAAAATACTTGTCATTATGTCGTGATAATAATAATCACGACATAATTAAATATAATAATGTTAAATCTATTACGGTAAATATAAATAATGGTCACTACGTCGAATAATACAGTGTATCGAATGTAATAATGATTAATTATTAATAACGTAAGAAAAGATTTGGAAGTACGTTGTCTACATGTATTTTCGTGTTTGAGTGTCTCAAGAAGCAACTACCCCCCAGAGAGAGAGAGAGAGAGAGAAGAGAGAGGGGCATCCGTTCCTATCTGGAGCGCCGCCCAACATGACTTCGCTGCCGCTGGGACCTCACCAGCCCCCGCCCCCGGCGGGCCACGACGACGCCGCGGCGAACCTTACCCTCGCGGTCCCTCCCCGGGCGGAGATGGCCGACAACAAGGTCGCCCCTTCCCCATCTCACCTCATCCCGTAGATCACCTTCTCAGTTATTTCGATCTGGGTAGCGTATTGGATTGCTTTGCAATATCGGTGAATGATTCCCATCCTTGAGGGATCGTTATTGGTTGCGGAGCGGTTTCCTTGTTTTCGTTCTTTGGTTTTTTCCGGCGGAAAAGCTTGATCTCATCCTAAGAACCAGTGTTTCTTCCTTTTCTCATCAGGACCTATGCTTGGCACACTGCGATTTCTGTTCTTTTAGATCTGCTTTATTCCACCGGTCTTGATTTGCGCAAATGTTCTCTTTTAAGTTTTTTGGTGTAATTGAACTTGGGTTTTGTCTTCGGATCTCCTCCTTCGTGGCCGCTTAGGGTCTAGAACGTCTTGTATTATCTTGATCTCCGATTTGGCATCAAACCTATACAGGAGAATCTTTTCGTTGCTTATTTAGTCTATTCAAAAGGATTGTGGTTTTATCTTACCTCTAAAGTTGGCCCTTTCTGGTGTGATAGGTTCTCCTGATTCTATTATTTTCGCACGAGATATCTTCTTCTGTTCTTTCACCTGCTTGGCTTTCTGGTTGCGTGGTATCCAGTCCATCTATTGTTTGCTTGACGAGAATGATGATGATTTATTCTCTCCTGACACTTGCTACGGTTTTTTTCTTTTCTGATTCGCAATTTTTCACCCGTTTAATGCTCTTTTTCGAGGCCTTGCTTCTCCTTAAGCTTATCTTCACAGTCTTGATTTTTCCGGTGTCATATGCTCCGTTTAAGACTCTTTTGTCGGTCCACCCGATCTGTTGATGCTTGAAATGCTAAATACAATGGTTGGTGTTCGTCTTCTCTTTTTGCATTTTGGAATTTGGTTCCTCTGCCAAATAAATTTGGACTCCTTCCTTTCTGCAACCATTTCATGTTTCCTTGCCTTGAAACGTTTTAACAATTTCCATTAAACAACTTTTCAACGACTTACCACAGCAAACATCTGTTGTTGGCAAGAGTGAACAAGTAACTGGTCATGTCATCTCCACTACCATCGGGGGCAAGAATGGTGAACCTAAGAAGGTTAGAAGGCAAATGTACTGTGTCTAATGAAATCATGTGAGACCTTGAGTTGATGTTATAGTTTACATGTTATTTTGCCTTCTATTTGACATGCAGACCATTAGCTACATGGCAGAGCGTGTTGTAGGGACTGGATCATTTGGAGTCGTCTTTCAGGTTTGCTACTGAAGCATTTTTATAATTATGGTGCGATATTGTGCTCTATATTCAAACATGGTTGTCCTTGACAGGCCAAATGCTTGGAAACAGGAGAAGCGGTTGCCATAAAGAAGGTTTTACAGGACAAAAGATACAAAAATCGTGAGCTCCAATTGATGCGCTCAATGGATCATCCAAATGTGATACCTCTTAAGCATTGTTTCTTCTCCACTACAAGCAGAGATGAGCTTTTCCTTAATCTGGTCATGGAATATGTGCCTGAGACTCTGTATGGTGTCCTAAGGCATTTCAGCAATGGGAATCAAAGGATGCCACTTATCTATGTGAAGTTGTATACATATCAGGTATTATTTCCAGATTTCTTATTTAGAAATCTATAAGGACATATTCAGTATAGTATTTAATTGGACAATTTGTACAGATATTTAGAGGGCTGGCTTATATCCATACTGTTCCAGGAGTTTGTCATAGAGATGTGAAACCACAAAATATTCTGGTAGGCTTTCATTTTCCAAATTATTAGGAAGCTGTTATTTTGTTTGATTAAATTGTTTTAATTATACAGTAGTTGCACATTCTGCAGGTAGACCCTCTTACTCATCAAGTCAAATTATGTGATTTTGGAAGTGCAAAAGTTCTGGTATGTTATATGTTATACTTTCAATGAAAATGCAGCAATTTTATTTTTATTCTGGCGAATATTTGTTTGTAGAAATGAGCAGGACATAACGACAAGTGGTGACAATTGCTTCCGAATCCACCAACTAGCCTACTGATGGCCATAATAAACAGGAATAGAAGAGTAAGATTCTAGTTGTGTGTGCTTGAAAGTTGAGACCAACCTGCCTGTAACAGAAGAGTTCCTTATGGGTTCTCTGACTTGGTGTACCAGAAGTCCAGCTTAATTCTCTTCTACAGTGCTTAATAGGATTTGGTCTTTTCCAGTCTAGGTACTTGAACAAAGATATTCTATTGAATACAAGGGAAACAAATGCCCAAAACCTAGGTAGTTAGTGTTAACCAAGAATTTTAATTTCAAATGATACTGCCTGTATCGGGCGGTACGTACCGATCCGCTAGCAGACCGGTACGTGGACTGCTCGCTACCGGACGGTATCAGCTTGGCTGCGGCAAGGGAAGAAGAAGCATCGAGGGAGAAGAGGGAGAAGAAGAGGGAGAATCGGGGGAGCCTCAACGCTTTCCGATCCGATGCCGCTCTCCCTCGATGATCCCGATCCAGGAGGTAACGGAGAGGTGGCGCTCGGCTTCTTCTTCACCGAAGGCCGGAGACGTCTACGACCTTCAACGTCTTCGTCGTCGAACACCGCGGATGAGGAGAAGACCACGTTCTCCTTGTCCGACGCGACGAGAAGAAAAGGAGGTGATGTCGTCGAGGCAGCGTACGCCTCCTTTATATATATATATATATATATAATATAATATACACACACACATACCGAGCGGTACATCCTAGCATATCGCCCGGTACACCCGTACCATACCGTATCGAACAATGCTTAAAATATCGGTACGATACAAAATTACGAACCTTGGTGTTAACAGTTCTATTTTTTTTTTTCTTCAACTACCTAAGCCACTCATTCTCTTTGTATAAAATGGGTAATGGTGGAGTAAATTAAATGGGTATGAATTTACAACTTTAACAAAATTGTATACCAACCAAATATTGGGATGGGGGATCTTGAATTGCGTGCGAGTCATTCCTCTCATTACCTTACATGTTGCCACTTTAAGCTGCAATTAATGTCTTATCTAACTGAGAGGAATGACTTCATCTTAAAGAAATTGGTTAAAATGACATTGCATATTAGTTGCAAAAAAGATCAATGTGATCATGTTTCCATTAAGATCTGATTCAGCTGTTTGATTTTCATATGCAAATATTTTGAGTGTTTGTTACAAGAATCTCAATTTTTTGTCATCTGATTTTGGTTTCTCATTTGTAACCAATTTGAGATTGAATAAAAAACATACGGAAAATATGTCCACAGAATTTAGTAGACATGCACTGTCATGACCATCATATGAGCTGACATGTTCCTGGCTTACTGCATAGCCAATAGTTTAGCTTATATGCATTTAGGGCTTAGATCAAATTAAGATACATGTTTCATGTACATATAGTAGTAATTATAGAATGCTCTGCCGTAAAATGATTTACTTCTGTTATACATGTTACACAATTTGACTATTGTTTGAATTCTGAATCTTGGTTTAGTTTTAGCCTTTTAGGATCCATATTACTGTAGGCTGGACAAGTATTTCTCAAGTTCTAACATGTAAAGGTACCTGCCTCATGATATGACATGAGCATTGTGAGTGACCTGTCATTTTATAAGGTTTCTTTATCATATTGTGGTCATGATATGTTGAAATATGGTATTTTTATTGTCCATGTTTATCCATAAAGTATAGAAGAAAATATGATATATTGTTGTCTTATGATGGAATCCTAATCATCAATTGCACATAGTTTGCCTGGCAAGTGAATATGATATATTACATAAGGGTGCCTTTGCATGAGGCTCCCACCGATATTAGGTCTATGATGGGTCAAGATACACAGACTACCCTTGCAACCACGAAGACTTTTCCTAGTTTTCCACTCTTTGTATATTCAACTTCTTATTACTTTACCAACAAAGAGATGTACCCTTCCAGCCCTCATTGTGGTTTGGGTCATAACGTTTCTTGTCTTCTACTAATTGAACTTTCCTACCATGTCAAGTTGAATTTTTTCTTGCTGTTATGCTTTCCACTGTATATATATTCGACTTTATGTTACTTTACCGGCAAAGGAATTTACCCTTTCATCCCACTTCTTGGTTTGGGTTCAATGTTGGCCTTGTTTTCTATTAATTGATCTTTCCTACCAGGTGAAGGGTGAAGCGAACATATCTTACATCTGTTCTCGCTATTACCGTGCGCCAGAGCTTATTTTTGGTGCAACAGAATATACAACGTCAATTGATATATGGTCAGCAGGTTGTGTTCTTGCTGAGTTACTACTTGGCCAGGTAAACATTGCTGAAACTTAGTATCCCGTGACAAATTTCTAAAGAGTATTTCCAAATTTTAATCATTTCAAGTTGTACATCTTTTTGATAGCCATTGTTTCCTGGAGCAAGTGCTGTTGATCAGCTTGTCCAGATTATCAAGGTATGGCTTTGTCGTCTGCTTAGTTTTTCAACTGATCTTGATATTGTTTGATCTTTAAAATGTACAATATTAGATGAAGTGCTTTAATGCAGGTTCTTGGAACCCCAACCCGTGAAGAAATTCGGTGCATGAATCCTAGTTATACAGAGTTCAGGTTTCCTCAGATAAAAGCTCATCCATGGCACAAGGTCAACTGCATGCATTTTTTTCATGGTTATGTAGTTTTTCTTTTCTTGTAAGCCATATCTTTGAGTTAACGATATACTTCAACAAAGGTGCTAGTGGATCACAATTATTAAACTTGTCTTGAATGAGCTGTAAAGGACAATATCGGGTGACTAATTTCAGAGTTCTCTGCTATGATCAGTTCTATCATTTTATTTTAGAAATGTCAAAGGTCCACTGTATGTAGCGATCTAGATCATGTTTGTGCGTATTATTATCTTTAAAGTTTAATCTATATGTTTATTTTAGGGCTTAACGATAAAGATTTTGCATCAACTTCCTGTGGAAAGTAGCAATTTCTGTAGGATAACAAAAGAATCTTTAGCTGTGTGGAGTTCCCTGTATTTCTCAGCGAAATGTTCATCTCTTAATCTTTGGACTTTTCCATATGTGCTTGTACATCTTTTGTTTTTTTCACTCTGGGTTCAGTGCTAGGGAATGTTTGGCACAGGTTTACAAAGGGTTTAGGCATCCTCTTTTGACATTATTGCTTACTAGGTATCAGTTTTCAGCAGTTTCTTTCTGATGATAGCTTTTATCTCCACTTGTTCACTCAGTGAAATGTTGATCCAAGAGTTGGGTTGAACATTATCCTAGAGGAAAATAGATGAGAGGGTGTCAATAGAGGAAAATAGTATCGTGTCCTCTCTTTTTATCAAATTTGAGTATATTTTTTATTCTCGTTAATCTCTATATATTAGGTGCACTCAAGATGTCCATCATTTCTTGAATGTCATACTATATATAGTACAAATCCAAAAATTTATTTGGGGATTGTGGGCTCTTCCTTAGACCTGCTATTGAATTAGTAGTTCACTCAGCCAGATTTTCAGATTCAAGTACTGTTACTATTTTCCTAGTTTTCTGTAGCTTAAGTTACTTGTTTAAATAGGTTGTTGCCAGCTTCATGCATAATATAGAAGTGCTTATTCTCAACGGTAACTATAACATATTGTGATTTTCAGATTTTTCACAAGCGAATGCCTCCAGAAGCTATTGATCTTACATCACGCCTTCTTCAATACGCTCCTTGTTTCCGTTGCTCTGCAGTAAGTATTTTTTTTGTCATTTTCAAGTCAATAAAGCAGCTAATGACTTTCTACTAGATTAGAATTAAAGCTTATTATAGTTGTATTTGTATCCTAGGATTTGTAATTATATGATCCTTGATCACCTTGATATATGTATCAACAAAGTGGAATTTTGTTGGTTTCTCTTTCCCCCTCACTTTGTCAATTTGGTCTTCGTGCAGCTGGAAGCATGTGCCCATCCATTCTTCGATGAGCTACGAGAACCTAATGTGCGATTGCCAAACGGTCGCCCTCTGCCTCCCCTTTTTAACTTTAAGCAAGAAGTAAGCATGCTAAATTTTTTAAGCTGCATCTGCATGCATTGGTTGTTGTTGGCATGGTGCACATGACATCATGTACTTAGCATTTGTAGCACACAGATGCAATACCGATTTCTATATACTGGGTTTCACATGGCATGCACATGTTTTCTTCCAGTAGACATGCACAGGAGTGCAAACCATTTCTATGGTCCAAGGACATGTAAGGCCCTGCTTATGGTGATTCGTAGATCGACAAGGGTTGGGATTGTAAAAATGACTGTAGGCTCAGGGTTCTGGTTGTTATCTGCGGCTAATAGCGTTTAGGCATTCGAACAAACCCCTAAAACCAGCATAAAAAAAATACTAAACACCAATTGACATTAATCGACTGCTTTGTTGTTGCAGTTAGCTGGAGCATCACCAGAGCTCGTCACTAAGCTGATTCCAGAACATGTGAGGCAACAATCCGTTTTCGGCTTCTTGCATCCAGTTGGTGTATAAACAGAAAACACTTCCCAACCCTTCTCAGAAGGCAGACAGAGCCTTAAAATAGGTTTTCATGCCTGTGAGAAAGTTTAGGATAAAACATGGAAGCTGACGAAGGTGTAGCTTCTGGACTGTTTGGCGGGTCATTACCCGAGCTTTGTTTCGGGTGCTGTACAAGTGTGATTACTCAGGATCATCCTAATGTAAAATGATGATTCTGAGCTAAGATCAATGGCTAGAGGCATGGTGCAGGTTTTTTCTTTTGCAGTGTTGTCTGGCTGTTATTTTCCTGCTACTGGGCTGGTTATCTTTTCTTGGTTTCTATTTCATAGCACCAAGGAATGGTAGCTTTAAGGTGAATGGACTCTGTAGCCTGTTGTGTAAATGTAATACCTAATCCATGGGTGTTTGGTGGTGTGGAGCTGGAATTTAGATATCCATGTATTGCCCCAGTCGATACATATCTTGTACTTGAGACTGCTAGAGTTCTTTTTTTTATCTGCAAGTGGAAGGACCTATTCATTTATGAACATTTGTCTGCTCATGCAAGCACAGCCCTAACTACTGCAACCGATGACAAAAACCCACACTGATGTCCTTCTCCCAATTATATGCAGATGGCTTTAATTCCTATGCTTATGTTGCTGACAAGATTGTGTACCTGTCAACTTCAACCATGGTTTGGTAGCCATCAACCACTAGCAATTGTCCCTTCTGTTGTGTGAGAGATTTTTAGCTTTTGTCATTGCCAAAGTTGGTTGGTGTATTAGTTGCATGTCCTTTTGCAATTAAGATGCCTGGAGACAGCGAGCTTTTACCTCATGCTTGCCTGTCCATGAGTGTTATTTGATGATTTCTGTCCCTGTTCGCTGTCTCTCTCTCTTGGTCTCTTACAAGAAATCTTTAATCTTCTATGATGCAATTCGAAAGCCAGTGGTGACGTGGCGCGCTTGGATGGATGTCGGAAGGCTTAGTATGGTCGTGTGGTTTCGAATTTTCTTTGGATTAACGGACTTTCGATCTAGGATCCGAAATCCGAATTTTAAATTTCGGGTCTGGGTTCAGATCGGATACAAATCTAGTATTCTCAAAGCAGATCGGGTCGGCTCCGGTTGGGCTTGGGCTGTTGGTCATAGGCTTTGAGCTGGCCCAGCCTGATGCCCATTCGAGCCCTAATCGGACAAGCCAGGGTCGGCGATTATGGAACCGGAGTAGATGTGCTGGGGCGGCGCACGTTCTCAGGGTCCCTCTAAATGGTGAAAGGTTAGACTTTTTTGTTTTTACCTCGTCATTGAGTTGATATTTGCTACTTGTGGAGGATTTACTGCTTTTTTCCTTGGACAACTTGAAGAATGCTGTATATACTAAGATGGTTAATAACTGTGAGCTAAAGTAGTAATTACGTGGCACATATATTTGTTTTGCGGTATATCTAGAAAGAGAAATCTCTGTATGGATAGTTAATTGTTCTTGATTCAATTCTGCATTTAGTTGTGAGAAGAATAAACATGTTATTATAAATTCAGCTGTCCACTTTATCTCTTCCAATATTGAATCTTGTGGATGATAGACTCCCCATGTATATGATTTTGGCAAGGCATTGGGTTGGAGCTGGTTCCTGTCTTATCTTTCTTCCATCTTCTTTTATCTAAGAGAACTACTTGCCTAGTTCCTTCTCTTGGAACTGTTGTTTTCCTGTGCCACCTCCTTTTCTCATTCAGAGGATTGAGAGGAGGGAGGAAAACCAGCTTTAGTACCATCCTTATTATCAATGAAGCTTCAAAGTCTTGTGGTCAAGTGCATCTCATCAATTATGAGTCCGAAAACCAAGGAATTTATTATTAGATATCATGCAACACTTCCATCCCACCCCCAGAACCTAAAAAGATGACTCATTGACATTGGCAAGCATTGATACATGTTACGTTTCTTTATACCTTCTGCACCAGAGCCAATTTTGCAGCTGGATCATCTGATCTAAATTCTTCCAGTGCAGAATAGTTATTTGTGTTGTTAATTCATACTGATTCCTATGCTCTTCCTTTGTTAACAACAAAGAGTTGCACATGTGGTTCCTCCCACTAATGGTTGAAACCTATTTACATCAATCTTCACATATTTGCTTATCCCACACAAATTACCCATCCTCACACTGCAAGGCTTTTTTTATATTTTGCAACGTGCACGAAACAAGTGTGTTTATGGTCTCCACCGATTCTGTTGTTGGCCTTGCCACAGGTGACGCAGCAGCAAGAATTTGGAATGCTACCGTAAACAAAGATCCTCCTTCCATTGTCCTCTCCTGTGGCCTGGATGTGATCACAAGAGGCCTGGTCTCTAGCCCGTCTGGAAGTATAGAAAATCCTGATGGCAGTATGGCCAAGCTACTCGAGTCACACCCGTTCATCACAGATTGTGTGCCATCAATCTCCACAGGAGCAAAAACCACCATTGACTCGTAAGAGTTGGTGCTACAATCTTGGAGAACCCAATTGTTGGTCCTCTCTGATGAAGTTGCTGTCCGTAGGCTCTGTACAGGTGACGACATGGGTTAATATGTTTAAAATATTGTATTAATAGTTTTGTATTTGGGCACTTAATATTTTATCTGAAACTGTGCGATTGAAGTGTTTGGGTTTTTTTTTTTTCAATTAGTGATTGTGAATCATATCAACAAAATGATAAAACTAATACTTACATAGATAGTAACAGAGTTTCCACGATCTTGGCCCTTTGCTAAATTCACCATTGTTTGAGTAGGGCTTGGTGTAAGCATGATGTCCCACTGAAAGCTCAAAAAGAAGTTTAATTCAGTCTATGGGAAAATATGACAAAAAGGGGTAATAAAAAATGTCTTACTTCAGTTCTTCTTGAGTCATCCCTCAAGAAATTAAACAGAGACATTGCAGGAACAGGCAGCCATGTCGACAAAACCGAACAAATGATCAGTCCCAGAGGCTCCCCAGGGTCATTGATATTCTTCCTTGACGTGAATCGAATCTCATCACCACCTTTTGTTGACACCTTGGTCCATTTGTGGTGTCCTGATGCACCAATGTTCTGGCAAAAGCACGAAGTCATTCTTTGTCCAAGCTTCAGGATGCTCTTTCTTCCGGCCAGTGTCGAGACCCCTAAGAAAATCCTATGTGAGGTAAGCAGTAGGTTCATGTTCATAGAATGGGTGATAGAATTGCTACAACCATTACAGTCTCTTGTAGGAACATTAGTTGCCATGAAGAAAACTGATCTTTCACATTGCAGACGTAATGTTGCCATCCAGTGTCGAGCCCCAAAAGCCAGACCACTGGTAACAATTGGGTGGTATAGTGTTGGAAATACAGTCTTTTGGCATTCCATATGTTCTACCCAAATCACCTAGACACAAAGAATGAAATATAATGACTTAGAATGATGTAGTTGTGTACCTTTTTAAAGTGATAATTCCATTGGTATAACCAAATGCCCTTGCAAATTTTTCTTAAAAGTGTCTACTGTTAATGAGTATGGTATTCTTTGAGAGGAAGGTTGTCAAACTGCCACAATGAAGAGGGAAACAACTATAAGATAACTGAGTTACCTTGCAATGACCAGTGTCTTGGTCCTCTATTATGCAACCTGAGGGCCGCTTCCTGCACTTCATGAGTGATGCATCTATGTTTTCTTCAAGTTTATCAATAGATATATCTAAAATTGCCCATCTAGTGGGGCATAGTTTTTTGCAATATCTCACAAAGTAGATTTCTCGTGTCGGTACCAAAGGAGTAAGCATCTGAATTTCTGCAAACATCTGAGAAATTTAATGAGTTGTTATGAGAATTATTGCCTGTTTTCTGTAGATTGGACCATTACAGCAACTCTAGTCAGAAAGAACTCCGGGACATCTGTAGGGTAATGATGGTCCTTGTAACAAAGCTAGTCTTGGCAAGTCGAATTTATGATGAAAATATTGTGGAGATGAGGAGGCTTTTATTGCTGATTCAATTATGATGGTTAAGGGAGCTTACCAGTTGTATGGTGCCATCTTTGTTATCACCGAGACCCCTGGAAATGATATCAACAATGACAGCCTTGGAGATCAGGCAAGGAAAAAATTCCTTCCATTGGTTCTACAACAATAAAGAAACAAACAGAAATTAGAATGATACATATATGTATCATATGACACTATACAGATTTATTGTTAATTTTGTCAGAGTTAAGAGGATATAGATGCCACTTTGGATATTAACCCATGCAAATACAAATTTAAGAGTATAGTTTTTTTCTAATCCCTTCATTAGCTTTTGTTTGAGTGTATGACAATTTTCATGTGCAATAAGTAGGTAGTTGGCAACAAGAAAGTGCTAAAAGAGTGAATAGTGAACGGTCAAAGTATATAATGATCAATTTATGTTTGATGTTCAGCAATCTGTCAGTACAATTTGGAGACAAGAAAGTTTCAGGAATTTCAATATGATAGTTCTTAATGATAAAATTGGATTGTCGTAAATGTACTTGTTTCTATGTATATGTATGAACCTTACCACATCCATGAATGCTTGTACAAGCCTTGGCATGTCAAAGAAGACAATACCAGTCTCTCTAGAAGCCTCAATGTTTCTGACACATCCATTCCTTGACATATCAGGTGAGAATTCCTTAACATACTCATCATAGTTCAGTATCTCCCTTCCAGTCTCAACACTCCGAACCCACAAAGGCTCCTGGGCAGTAGCCATCTTGGTCAGCTCTTCCAGGGCAACATTGACAATCTCTAAAATTCTAAATTTCTCAAGACCCAAGAATCGACTGTAGCTATCTAATGAGCTCTTGTTTTGATCAGCTCCTGCTGAGCATGATGAACTTGGTGAAGTGTTTCCATCTGGGATGCTTCCTAGCATTCGACGTAATCTTTTTATCTGTTGAAGATCAAAGTTATTTTGGTAGAAACAGCAAAAGTTCAAACGTATAGATCGTCAAAATGTGGAAAATTGTATAGCTAAAGTCAAATGTAAGCTTTAGCATGAGAACAAATTAGGTACTCTGATGATGAGCCATTGGCACATGACGTACCTCTGCTTTTAGCCTGGCATTTTCTATACGATGTTGTTGCTCCTCTGTGGTTATGGTGGTATCATTGCTCAAGGTTGTATAACCACAGTTAGGACAGCATCCTTTTTTGATCTTCTCCCTCATGGTCCGGTTTTCCTCCTGCAGTTTCTCTATCTCAGACTTGCGTAGCGAGTTCTCATGCCTCTCCTGCACTGCCTGAGGGGAGCTTACATCCATTAAGCATCAAAGCAGAGAAATGATGGTCCAATTATCACAAGTTCATATAATAAATGTAACTGGTACATAATGTAAATTTAGTATCCTTCAAATTATTTGTACTCTGGACTGATTCCTTGTGATGGCTGATCAAATTAGCATATAAATTTCATGACAGGCTAGTTTTTCAAATGGCTACCTTGATTTGGGTTCGTCGATTTTGGAACCAGAACTTGACTTGCCTGGCAGAAAGTCCTAGCTGGTTGCTCAACTGCTGCCTCTGCTTCTCATCTGGATGGGGTGATTCCTTGAACAACCTGCTTTGACCATTTACAATGTTAGAATTGATTGTTTGACTTCACTTGTGACAGTCATTATTAGCTCTGTTTTCTGGTCTATATTCCTGATCCAAATTTGACCAGCATGTTTATCCTAGATGTTCATTCTATTTACTGTGCATAGTTCCTGCTATCTGGATTATCTGGTATATTTTTCTGATATTTGACTGGATCATTTTCTGGGTACTGCTTTCTGGAAAATAAATGGCTAATCTTACATGATTCAGAATGACATCTTTAAAATTCATAATATGTCATTTTAAACATATAAAAAGCAGTATCTCAATATGACTCGGGTATCTAAGTAATGCATTAGTGCTGGTAGCATGTCTGAAATAAAAACAATATGACCAAACCAACTCACGCTTCCATTTCTCTGATCTGTTCAGCTGTGTGCCTATGGTACTTCTTTCTCTTCCTGTTGTTTCCAACCTCTCTATTCTCTTCCTGTGATTCATTGGACTCCCTGTCTTCGTCTGACCGACCTGCTGGCCCAGAGTTTTCTCCGCTGATCTCCGCCTGCTCCCTTTGACAGCCTCCTTTACTCGCCTCATCCCCTTCTTCCACATCCACAACTGCTGCTGCATTATTCCTGAACACACCTGCCTAATGTAATTTCAGGAAACGACGACACAAATTAATAGGAAAAAAATTAAATGCATGTTTGTCATAAATTTCTTTCCCTAAAAGCAAAGGATATAATACTTACCAGAGAGAGGGAGAGAGCTGGGGATGCAAAGAAGTCTTTCACTGGAGTATTGTTGTTGTTCATGCTGCTTTGATGCATTCTAAAACATTCAAAGTCTGGAATGAAGTTGGAGGAGAATGTGAGATAGTGAATGGTGTTAATAGGGAAAGTTGAAGAGGGAGGTTGTTGAACTATGGAATGAGGAATAAATGGTACAAACCAAAGGAAGGTCAGCCATAGAAAGGTGTAATTGAGGTGGACTGTTAGGATTGAATGACAGTTATGTATGATAGTTGTGTCATAGGAATGAGCAGCATCTTGCCATGGCAAGCAAATGTGGCTGTAAAGATGGGCAACAAATTTAATTAGTATGAAACATAAATACCACAGAAACTATTATGACTTCTCTTTGATGAGAAAACTCCCATTTCTCTAAGATTTCATTGGCTTGTGTTATTCTTTTTTATCAATTCTTCTTAATGCCCATTTGGAGACTCCATGTTCTTGAACATTCTTACTAAAGCTGAGGGCTTTTGACAACCATCTTTGCTCTTCCATTTTTGTGAATAATTTTTCGTATTAACCAGTCGGATAAATTTTTGATATTACAAATCAAAATCTATTGAGTCAAAGCTGGCATGCTGACTAGAATGTCTGGTGGCCGAGCTTTACGTGGTGGAAATGTAAAGCGGCCGTAAGGAAGCATGAATTCCTGGAGACAAGTTTTCCTAGATTCGTCAGTAGGATGGACTGTTAAGAGAATTGTTCTAAGGATTAAGGGAGTCATGAGCTGGACTGGTTGTGTGGAGATTTGAATAGAAATTCATCTGATTCACAGAAGTGTTTCAGATAATGTCTGATCCACCTGCACAATTCTTGAGACAGGGATGTCTTCCAGTTCGGTGAAGGCAATTAAGTGTAGAGTTGATGCAAATGCAGCACCCCTCATCAGCATTTATGCCGTGCCCCTTCAGCCAGTGCAAATGCATCACCTATTAATCAGTCCCTTCAGCCAGCTTGTTATCTTGAGAAAGCGACTATCAAGTCACTTACTAATAAACATGATGAAATTGTCTTCCACTGGAGCAGTTATGCTGTGTCCACTGGAGTCAGCTGTACACTGAAAGAATGATGAGCAGTCATGCTTTCAGGGTTTCTGTTAATCACATCAGGATTGCTTTGAAACAATGATTAACAGCAAATGGTTTTACTAGTCTAGTCCTTTTCCATGTCAGGATTAGTGTTGAAGCCCTGTTTGCTGCTGTACTCCCCTGTGAAACTAGAAAACAGAGAAGATGTACAGAGGGCATCATTGAACATTTGAGCTTTATGATTCTAGTTCTTTTACATGTTATAGTAGTTGGAATCACTTGGATGGATCCTGTCGATAAAAACAAGGCATTTGCAGTCATATGAGTCATTTAGGTTACTTTTATCTTGGTGTTATAACTTGTAGTGCTGACCAGCCAGTGACATGCATTAGGTGGATCACTAAAATGTTTCCTACCTTAGTTGCAAACCCTTAATGAAAATGCATCCCATCCATGAAATCTATATCTCTCTATATGCTTCTATGGTTTTATCCCCTTGATAACAATGCCTCGAATGAGTTTGCCACCAAGTAATCCTTAACTAGGAAACCCATGGAACTTCTATAACAAAAAAATAAAATAAAATATATGAATATATGGGTTAATTATTGATCATTTCATACCTTATTGAAAATTGACCACCATCATTTTTTGATATGTATAGTTGACATCTAGTCACTCCATCTGCTATGAGTAATAATTGTCAGGATACTGATGACTGATCAGTAAAACATAGAAGTCTATACATAAATAACTCATGTTAGCAGACTATCTCAAAGTCTAGGCTGGTGACCACTATTCCTTGCAAATTTATGTTTTTGTTGAAAATATAGCTGGAATGTTTTTGCCTTCAATTGTTTTTTGCAACAACTGGTAAAAGAATTGTTTAGTCTTGCACCAGTAACATTAAGTGCAATATTTTGAATTCTTCTGAAGCAAGTGGAGGATCACAAGGTAGAACATCAGATAGAGAAACAACACATGTATTTGATAAACAACTGAATAGCTTTCATCTTGGATGAGGATTAGAGCATTTAAAACACAGGCTGAAATAAAACCTAGTCATTTTTCCAACCAAGCAAGACAGTGTGTCAGACAAAAGTTGTGGTCTTGAGTAGTTGTGGAATGGTAGGTATGGCAAATGGTTGGATCACATGGTGGCCTAAGCCATGTCCCTTGTGTTCCACTGTTTTTTTGTGGATCAGGGTTTCCCACAAGTCTCCTCCTTTTGTCATCTTCTTCCTTTTTCTTTGGTCTTTCTCTAATTATTGTGAGAAATGTAAGAAATAGATTAACATCCAAGGAGAAACTAAAAGGAGAAAAACTCTTTGTTAAGAGATTAATGCTCCAAAACTCAGGATGTTGTTTTCCAATAAAGAAATTAGGGCTTCCAATGGAGTACACCGTAGATGACTTGGAAAGAGAAAGCAATGAATCTGCAAGAAGTAACACTAAGAACTTGACTTGGAAAATTACATTTGGTGGGTTGAATGGCTGTTGATCAAATGAATATCTACTAATACCAACGACTCTTTCTTCATCAAAGCTTCCAACACCCAGTGATCTTTGTTAAGATAAAAGGACCACATCAAAGTTGACCAAAGGACTTCTTCTCCTTCTTTAGGAGAAAAGTTGCTGCTCTAATGAGTAGTTGTTCACAAATCAGCAAGCTTTTCTTGTCTTTCCTTGAGATTGGTAGTTGTTTATCAACTTGTTTTTGTGGCCTGCATGATCTGAAACAAGATTGGCCATATATTTTCATGTGCCTGAATCCAATTTTAGTGGTTTCTTTCTCATATGTTAAAGCTATTAATTTTATGAGGTTGAGAGTGACTGATCTCATAATTATAAATATGGTTACTTCCTCATAAAGCAAAGCTAATAATTTTACCTAGTATTCATAATTGATGATACATCATGTTTGCTTGTATGGTTAGTGCCTGCACTTGCAATTAAAATAAGGGAGACAATGATGCTGGAAATAAAATCCAAAACATGCAGAGGTGTGATTTGAGATTTAAATACAACATCAATTTCATAGAGCATTTTATTTTCCAATTGGAAGCTTGAAAAAAGACATGACAAGAAGTCTGTTCATTTGCTTTATCATATAAAATGGACATGATGCTGTTGCAGGATTCAATTATCATTTAGTGGAATGAAAAGGATATGATGAACAAACAAGAACAAGAATTTGAGCAGCTATTGAGAAAGAAAAAGGCACATTTGAATTTGTACATTTGATGCTCTGTAGAAAGGTGAATAAATTGTTAGTAGAATGGCTTAAATGAAAACAAATATAATACACACAGTTTATCGGGTCGGATCCATTAGAATTTGTACCAAGTTAATGGATCTTAATTAAGTGTTCATCCTCTATTTGGTTGATGGATCCATAACAAGGATCTACATCGGTTTCGGATCGGGTTTTAGTTAACGGGTCCAAGTGACATCCTGCTAAACAGGGATACTTCTTTAGCACGCCGTCCTCCGAAGCCTCCTCCCGCCGCCTCCTCGGAGCTATGGATGCCCAGAAGATCTTGCTACGCAATGGCCGCCCGGCCTCCGCAGGCGTGAAACGGACGACGATAACGCCGCTGACCCCAACACGAGCCACCTAGTTAAGGTCTCCCAGATGAAGCGCGACTCCCCGGAGATCAGCCCCGTCGAGCGCCTCTCCGACCGCAGAACGGGGCTCGCCAAGGTCATCACCTACAGCTGCCCCATATACCCACAGGGTGGAAGCCGCAGCATGCCCTCCCGCCACGCCGACGCCGTCCGCTACCAGGCGGGCCACCCCCCCCCCCCCCCCCACCCAC
>LVTN01000002.1:745421-766297 GCA_001649415.1 Musa itinerans
CCCCCCCCATCAAGAACTTCAAGAACCTTGGCGACATTTGCCTCCCTGAGGCCATCCCCAAGAAGTTGAAAGAAAAGGGGATTGTCCAGCCGACCCCGATCCATCTGCAGGGACTGCCGGTGATTCACGGGCTCGGGAAACTGTGGCGATGCAGGACGAGGTCATGAAAATCGACAATTGCAGGTACGGTAGCAAAAAGATTTTGTTAATTTGATGATTTCAGGCAATGCATCATCACAAAGATTCACATTTAGCCATTCTTGTTCATGCCCCATAGGGCATGAAATATCTAGAAACATTCTTTGCTTCTCTTATGAATTTGAATCATTGTATAATCTGGAGGTATCGAAATCAGTCCCTTTTAGGTTAAAAGGCAGTAGGAAGATCATCATGAGTCCTAAGTTCTACCATGAAAATGCCTCATGCACCTCTAACCATCATTTAGTAGTTCTTGCATTTACCTACTTCTTTCTCTCCACTAAAAACAAACTTTACACTGACATTCAAAAAAAGAGGTGCCTCAATCTTCTAGAGTTTCAAGAAATTTTTAGGTCCGTCCAGGATGAGACATTGTATGAAGTCAAAGTTCCAGATGGATTTTGGCTGAATATTCTTTCATGTAGAGACGTGTAAGGTCAACACATGATCGGTGCAGCTTTATACCTGGGAATTCGTCCGACCTATTACGGACAAGATATAGGCAAATGTAATGCATATGAACAAAGAATGCACACCCATGTCCCTTTTGTTTTTATTGAATGTGATTCTCTTGCAAAAGTTGGATCCTATTTAGTGATTCTTTCTTTCAAGGTGGAGTTCAGAAAGCTTTTGCTGTTTGTTTGTGTTTGTATCATGCTCATGATGTATAAATGATCTTTGAGTTCCATGCAGGACAGAAGGCCTTCCAATTGAGTTTGCTTTTCCAAGATTTCAAAGAAGTGGCTATCTTTTCTGAGAAATTTTGTTTGTTATTTTCTTAGGACCTTGAGCATGAAAGAACATGAGTTTTGCTCTCAAAAGAATAGTATTCGAAGTTGTTCTTTCGGTTTGATTCTATGACTTATCTGAACTCCCTTTTTTTTCTTAAATGAGGGACAGGAAGGCTGACCCATCTTTCATTTCACCTATATGATCTTTCTCACATATTTTTCGGTACATGTACTTGCCATTTGAAGAGGCTGATAGGGTGGTAGACTTGGGCTTTGAGGATGTCATACATGACTTACTCTTTTCTTCCGCCATGCCCAAAAAAAGATACAAAACTTTACAAAAAAGTGCTCTAATGAAATCTGTAACAATTAATGTGGGAAGAGTTTGAGCAGCAAACTTTGATGTCATTTAAGAGGTTGAGTACGCGAAACAAGAGGCTAAAATTGAATGCCTCAAAAAGACACCTCCAAGATACTAGTTACAGGTGTCTTGCAAGCCAATCACGTGAGTGATGACACGTGTGGTATGTTGTACAATCTTTTTGGTTATTATTATTATGATATTTTATTACTTTATATTTGATGATGAATATATTGTGATGTCCTTAGATCTGTGTAATGAGAATTGAATTATGATGAGATTATGATAATGAGATCAATTCGTCTATAAATACAGATCTTAAATATTCCCGATCATAGGTTACTTGAGAGGAACATCGAGATAACCGAATATACCAGTGTGCTATATACTCATCTATATGATGGAGGCAATTAGTTTCATAGTTGCTTGTGTGGAAATACTAGGGATATAATACATGTGCTTATTGGAAAATGAGTTTACTGAATGATCCGCTTATGGAATATTGGTTGGTTAATGATACGTCATCGTCAGACAGTGATTTCGTGGTCTCAATTGTGTATTTGGTCCTTAGACTTGAGACATCAAGGATGTCTTGTTTGAGTACTTCATTCTTTGATACCAGACTTATAGATTTGGAAATTTCAGATCTAGCACAGTCGGTCGTCGGGAGTGATAGTCAACATGAAGGCAATTGAATGTCAATAAAGGATCATCCACTCTCGGTATCATGAGAGGAATATCCTATGTGTTCTCACTCAGGCAAATCCCCGGCCAGGGTTAATCAGATCGTGATGAATTCGATAAGCGTGAGACTCGGATTGAGTGAAAAATAATTCTCTGGAAGAATCCGATTAGAGTGAGACCCGGATGGATATCGTATGAGCCTGGCAGTATCATGCCTGGTATATGATCTTTGAGATATTAAATGAATGAGGGACTATAGATACACGGTAACTGAGGGCAAATAGGTCCAATGGATTAGATCCCCTTGTATCATTTGGGAACTATGGCATAGTGGCCTGGTACGTCTATAATTGATGAGTTGAGTGATCACTGAGTCAGAAGGAGTTCTGACATGTACAACTCACGGCCAGCTTGATATTGAGCCTAGAGGGTCACACATATATAATGGACAATGCGACAAATAGAGGATTGAATATGAGATATCCAATAAGCCCTTGTTTTATTGGATCTATTATGTGAGACTCAATAAGGCATAAAGTGGTTATTGGATGGAGATTTAATATCTATTAAGCCAAGGGTTATTGGATAGAGATCCAATATCCAAAAGAAATGATCCATTAGAGTAAGTTAAGAGGGCTCTCTATATATAGGAGTTGGGGCTTAAAGAGTCATAGGCTAGACCTCTGTTGCCGCCACCTCCTTCATCTCCTCCCTACCCCTTCCTCCAGCCGACTGCACCCTCTTTGGTGTGAGAGGACTGCAAGAGGGATCGATCCCTCCTTGGTTGCTGTGGTGTGGTGGTGTACGAACGCGAGGAAAGAACGTGCTGCGTGAGGAGGTGCGTCATTGTCGCATCTGCTATGTGGATCGCCGTTAGAGAGGAGCTTGTGAGAGCTCCTTTATCCACGGACTGAGATCTGCAGATTAAGGGATATACAATCTCCCCTAAGTGAGAACGTCTCGAGCAGTTTATGCAGTTACGCAATTTTTGTCGCTTTGAGTTTTTTCGCTCCCGATCTTCACACGACGATTAGATAAGATTGTTTTAGGAAACCAGTTTTTGTTTTTATTTTTCGCTGTGCATGTGATGCTCTCTGCGGTTTCCCAACACAAGAAAGACAACATAGATGACATTCAATGAGTATCTTCTTCTTACGAGAGTTGAAGCTGTTGTCATTCATGTTCGTAAAGACCAGGAAGAAAGAGAGCACACATTGCATCCTTTTAAATCTGGTGAGATGGATGTTTTGATTGCCACTGATGTTGCTTACAAGGGCCTTGATTTTCCTGACGTTAATCATGTGGTCAATATGATATGCCTGCTGAAATTGAGAATTATATTCATCGTTTTGTCAAACAGAGTGGTGTGGTAAAACAGGAACGACAACAACAACATTCATAAACAAGAACCAAACAGAGAACTCTTTTTGACTCGAAGCACCTATTACAAGAAGCAACTACAACAACAACAACAATAGCCTGTTCTTGGGATATAACAACTTATTGTTTCAGTGTTGGCAGCACTCGATGACCCAATGAATGGTGATGCTGTCACCAACACAAGTGGAGCTGAGAGTTGTGCATATCATGGTGGGCTTGGTCACTGAATCCAACTGCACCAAGTTGAAGCATAAGAAATCTATGGCGACTACAGGTTCAAAAAGGGATTACTTATACGCAGACAAGACTGCAGTAACCAGAGATTAAAATCCTTCGATTTCAGGGTGCCTAACTATTTTCAGTTGGATGGTGGCTATTAATCCAGTGCATTGTTGGTGTTCCAGCAGTTAGTAACTGGATGAATAGATGGTGAAAGGTCAGATCTTAGCACCTCAGAAATGCCAATGTTAAATTACGTGCTACCGAATGATGCAAATTGTTGTAAGATTTTAATATTTGCGAGATAATAGTGTATCCACGGGAGTCCGCTGAATGTCAATTGAGAGGGAACTATGTTGTGAAAGTTATGGTGGATATATAACATGTAATGTGATGTTGCGGGAAGAATGCTATCCATGTACCAACTCTTTGCTGTAAATGGTTTAGCAGCAGTACTGTTTGCTGATGATATTGTTGCTATTTGGCAATCAGCTGTTTGTTATGTTTTTTTGGGGGGTTTCAGAACCCCATAAACCTATTTCAAGGATTTGCTTTGATATGACTTGTCCATTGCAAAATCTGATGTTCATGAACTTGTTAGAATTGTTCTCTTGGCAGCTACAGAAAGCACCATAGCACATCAAATTTTTTTTCATGGAATCAGGTCAGAATTAATTCCAAAACTCAGGAAACTACAAATAAGGTGGTAAAATTTTTAAGATCTTAGTAGCTTCTGTAAATGATAGTGTACTGTTCTTTGGACTCTGTTGTTCCTTGTGATTATAATCAAGTGAAATGCAGTATATCTATTTATTTGCCCTTGCAGATGTATTTTGCATGTTCAAGGAATGATATTGATATGAGACCCTCTTTGCAGTCAAAGTTTTGACTTGAATGGTCGGTCAGTCAACCTAGTGTGCTCCAAACATCATTTTCTCTATCTAGACATTAGGTCTTCACATAGTCAATTTCCACCAATTTAGCTTTTTAGGAAAAGGTTTCTCAAATGCTCCTGCAACTTCCATCTTCTCATACTTTTCTTCTTTTTTTTTTGTCTTGTTTACCATAGAAAAGAAAAAATATGCAACATCAACACCATTCACTCTCACGATCTCATTCATTCGACGAAATAATCGGTTTATTAACTCGATAAACGAAAGTCCTCATCAAGACATAAATATAATCTATTGTCATCTTGATGTGTATTCCCTCGTATCCATGAGTATTTTTTTTAATATTTAAACTTCTCATTTAAGTATAATATTAATATATCTGTTTTTGATACCTTTCATGGTGACTAAGCCGAATAAATAACTAACTCATTAGTTTAATATAATTGAATCACTAACCCAAAATGGCTTACCGCCAAGTTGATGATAAATGATCATTTGGTATGGATGAAGTATGTGTGTATTACCTCTCCGTCAACTGTGGGCTGTTCTCTTCATCTTCTCCTCTCTCCCATTTGGCTGAGTTGGGCATTCGTGAGGTCTCTTTGAGAGTTGAAAGAGTAATTCCAGCTCTACTCGTATCAATTCCTACGGTTGTCTGCTTGTCTTCTGGCTGAGAGAGAGAGAGAGAGAGAGAGAGAGAGAGTGGCTCAACCACTGACTGACTCCATCGTCCCCCAAAGTCAACGCAGCAGCTTCGAAGCAAAAATACGATGTTTATGAGGTTTATCTTCTCAGAAAGACCAATCAGCTACTCATCCTCTACATTGCTATGAAAAGCACGAGCACTCAGAATAAATGCTTTGTACAAGCGAGCAAGACGATGACTTCCTTCAGCACCAGCTAAATAGAAATGGTAGCCTCTGACCCTCGTACAGTACACATCCTGCTCCCAACACCAAACCGGAGAAGATGTCTCCTCTAGTGCTTCTTCTTTTCCCTTTTCCTTGATGTATCCTTATGACGGAATGGTATTTGCCCAAGTATTCGACCCAAGCAATCATGGGGATGATCACTGATCATATGCTCATCACCGAAACGACCTTTGACTCCCTTGGATGAACAGAGAGAGAGAGAGAGAGAGAGAGAGAGAGGGAGGAATAGCCATGTACAGTGGAAATTACGGGAAGAATTGCATCTGTTGTCAAGCTTTCCCTCCCTGCACACGCCTTCACAATAAAGGCAGCAGCTCCACAAGAGAACAAACAGTACACCATTGTAGATGACCAGAAGAAACAGGCAGCTGCGTCCACTGTTCTTCTCCCCAGGAAAGTAGCTGTCTCCCTTCCATTCATCAATCAGTGTTACAAGGCATCTTAGGGTCATAAACAGTTTTCTCATTCATCAATCGGACTCTCTCTCTCTCTCTCTCTCTCTCTCTATATATATATATATGTATATATATATTACTGTTCAATGTGTTGTTACCGGTGGTGACACAAGTAACTAAGATCTGTCTGCATAAGGTGAATGTGGAAGTACTTATTGTCGCCATTCATGATTCTTAGTGCGAGCAGGAGAAAGAAGATTACTTTACCGATCGAGTGCTTTAAGTCTTGCGACTTTTAGAAGCCATCCATCCATTATGATCGTAAGGTTTGGTAATGATGTGATGGTGTGGAGCCAATTAATTCCTTGTGCTAAAACTGCATCGAAGTGGGCCTTTCGGTACTGTTTCCTCCCAATCTTATGCGCAAACAAATATGTAAATGCGAAGATCTTTGCATAGACATACGTATGAAGTAAATGTCGTCTCAGTCACAGTAAACACAGTGAGAATGGAAGAGATCAGAAACCCTAAGAGGAGAACTCTTTGGATTCTTGCACCAAAAACAAGCACATAGCTGCTGCATCACCCACGCTCGCCAAAGGCCACAACTTTTTAGCTGGACCCCCCTACCAGAGGGAAGGCACCGAGAAAGCAACACCGACCTCCCCCTCTCGTGGAGCGAGCGTCTCTGCAACGATTGCCCCATGGACGGCCGCGATCGTCTTCCTTGTCCCTTTTCTGGCAACAGTGGCAGCTCAGGTTAGGATTTCAACCCGGGTTGGGAACTAGGGTTAGGGTTAGGGTTTTGTTGCGGGGTCTTCTCTTACACACAAGCCAGCGAGCATATGTGTGTGTGTGTGATGGTTGCGGAATGACATGTCACACCACATGTGCCTCCGTTTACTGCTTATTTATGTTCGATGGAAGCGGGTATTCTATCTTTTGCTTTTGGTGCCCGTAGATTCCCTCTCCCACAAGCAAAACCCTAGGATAAAGTTGGGGTTTCCCGAAACCCTTTTTGCCTTCCGATCGATCCCTTGCTGATCTCTCTCGCCTCGCTCGCCCCGATCGGGACTGGGATTTGGCTCGCGATCCAGCGGTGAATCGCGGTAGAAGCAGCAAGACGATTCCTTTTCCCGGTTCCTCGGAGGAGGTACTCGTTCTTTACCTCGGTGGAAAGAGTTTTGGGTCCAAGGTCCGATTTTTATCTGTTTATCGCTCGAGAATTTGGTCTGGAATTGGTGGGGATTGTTCTTCGATGCATCTACCGCGTGTGGTACGGTTAGGGATGTAGTCCAGAAGTTGAATGGAAAAAGGAGCTTCCTTTCTGTTGTGGACTGAGGTTTGTGACTGGGCCTTAGACTTGTGATCTGGTGGCCTGTTTACGCCTTTGCGGAAGTGGGTAACCGGCAAAATATGGCTCGGATGATGTGCGTTATGGGGTGTATTTCTTTCCACTTTTGTTATTTTATGTGGCAAGTGTTGATTCATGTTGAGCATGTCCTCTGCAACTTCTGCTCGTGTGTTTTCATGCAATGATCTTGTGGTTTTGGTTGACTTGACGAGCCCATCTGTTAGCTTAATTTATGGTTTTGCAAACGATGGGAAGTTGGAGAAAAGCTTTGTTTGTTCGAGTTTCCTCGAGGAAACGCCATTATTTTCCGTAGGACAATTGCGACATACTATTGTCTCATTTTGATGCGTTATTTTATGATTAGTTTCGAACGGTTGGAGGTTGATTGATGACTGAACTTGATTCTCACCACTGGTGGAGCACCGGAAGATTGTTTTTCTTATATTTCATGCTGCAAATTTGTTCTTTCCCCGATAACCGAAAACCATTGCTGGTCATCTTTTCCCAAGTGTAAGTGCATGTTATGTGCTTGAGTTAAAGTCTCATTGTGCTACGGATTTGCAAAGGTCCTCTTTTATCGGTCACTGTCTTGTGCTTTATTCTTTTTTTTGTACATGGGGACTACTACTGGTCTCGGTTTAAGTTGTATTCAGCGATGCCCGCTTCTTGTTTCTTTTTCAGTTTCATGTTGGGGAATACGTTCGTCTGTAAGAACAAGGTCTTTCCCATGTTGTTTCATTGTGATGAACCAAGTGCAGCCGTGGTCCATCTAAGCTCTTGAAGGAAGTTCTTTCACTTACCAAATGTCACGCTTCTCTTTCTCTATATCTAAGAAGTTGTATTCTTGCAAAAATGTGTGAAGCAAAATGATTATGGTTACTCTTACATGATTGGTTATATTTGTTGTTGATATTGTTCCGCTCCTTAGATAAATATTGATGGTTATTAAGTTGATTAAATCACATTAATTGTTGTGATGCTCTGATCATTTTTGTTTCTTGGACAAGTGTATCATTCTCTGTGTAGATCCTAACACTAACTTTGTTCTTGCAGTTTGTCTTGTGTAAACTGTTATACTGATACTTTTGAAAAAGAAACAGTGTTGTTTGACCAGCTATGGCTTCCAATGCACTTGAGTCTAAATAAGCTTGATTTCTTGGCAGTGCTTGAAGTTGTCTGTAGCATTTGAGTCTAAATAAGTTTGATAAAATAATAATGCTGTTCGGGATTCTGTTATCATACAGCAAGACGAGGCATACCCGGCAAAGACATACACATCCTGCTGCATATGATTGCTCTCATTTTATTAAGCTATGGAAGTAGATGTAAAGGAGCTCAGTACCAAAGGAAAAGAATGTGTTCGTTTGGCTGATGGGAAGAAAGATGCAGATGAGTGCAACCATTTTACAATTCGGTAATCCCATATGTCTATTTACCTGGTTCTTACTGTTGAAGAGGATTTCTTAAAATTAAACATGTAGGACTTTTTTGAAACTTGACATTCAGGATGGAATGCTGAATTGCTGCTTCTCTCTGTGGCCCAACAATTAGGTTCTGCTAATTGTTATAACTTGTAACTATGGTTTCGTAACATGTCCTACTTTACTTTTATATAAAACATAATATTTACATACTGAATACAACATAAATTAACTTGTTGATAACAGTTAGCCTTGTATTACTTGCTTTAATAAATCATAATTGAGATTTCTCCTTGTTAACAGTGGTTACGTTGCTGGTGTTCGGAAGAGGGATGCAAGGATTTGCTGGCCATTATTTATGCCCGACAATGAAAGTTCAGATATTCTCGCCAACATGCTGCCACCACTGCATGTTTCTAAGTTCAAACGATGGAGTTGCCTGAACTGTATTCATATGGTTAACGCTTCTGCAGATGCAACAGGAAATGCAGACTCTACAAATGTACAACACAAAGATATAAATATAAAAAAAATTCTTTTAAATGATGATACAAAAAGGTTATGTTTTCATTCTAAAGAATGTGAAAACATCATACATGGGGAGATGCTAGTCTCAAATTCTTGTAACAATGTTAGTCGTGTCAAACCTAGCGCAGCACTATATTGTGGCAAGAAAGAGAATGGATCTACAACAGAAGATGCAGCCAGAGAAGGTACCTGGGCTGTTTCTCTATCTTCATCTTCATTATCATCATGAATCTTCATAATCATTTCCTTCTTTTGACAGGTACACAAATATTTTTATGTGAGAAATTTAGATCTGAAGAGAATCAAGATCAGACATTCAAACCTGCATTGGCTGTGGCTGAAGGTGTGGAATTAGAAGCAAGAGAAACCCAGACAAGAAACATTATGGTTACTCAAAACAAATTTGATACTGTTCATCTTTGTGATGATGTTTCTCCCCTGGTTTCTGTCAAACCAAATAGACGTTCAACCAATGGAGTATCAGATAGAGTTCTGATTTTCGGAGGCACCAATCTTGCAACATATGGAAACAAAGATAATGTTGATGGGATTACTGCCAAAGGCAAAATATATGTAATACCTGATGGCATGCCCAAAGAATGTAGGAATCTGGTTGGTGTTGATCTTGGCATTCTAAGAGATGATGCACTAACTGCAACTGCAGCTAATGTCACCAATTGTGATTTTACAGGCTTAGATCAGAGCAACAATGAAGCATCATATGGTACTATAGATTTATCTGATGGTGTGAATTGTAGCCAAAATCAGAACAGTCTGTTTAGCAGCTCACATGAAAAAGTGAACCACAAAAAGGTTCGTAAGCTACGGTTGCTGGAGGATATTCTGAAAAGTGAAGAGTTACACGTACCTAAAAAAGTTTGTGCTTTCAAAGGAGATGCAGAAACATGTGAAATGATGAACAATGATGACCGATGTTCAGTTGGAACAAACTTTGAAGCTCAAGCCATAAATTGCAAAAGCAATCTTGCTAGCCGGAATTCTGAAGTGACAACCGCCAATCCTGTTAATGGTGCAGAAGCTGATCAGAGCAAAGATGAGGAGGTTACTCTACTTCATTGGCTAAAGAAGGTTTCTAAGAAATTTGTCACTGATGACTTTCAAAACAAGAAGGCCCTTGGTGCAAAAAGATCTGCTGAAATCAAGTACATGGAGAAAGTTGGTATATCTACTAGTACACATAATGAGAAGGATGCAAATCCTCTTCCTAAAGGTTCCGGAATAAGTAAACAGAACAAATACTATAGTGTTGAAAAGGAAAATAAGGTGCCTCAAGTTAAACCAAGTGGCCGTTGCCTCATATCACAAAAGGAAATTTTAATTTCTAAAATAGCAATGATGAAACATGTTTGTCCTGACAATGTTTATCCTAAAATGAGAAACATGATTTCTGCACCTGGGAAACTAGTTAGGAGTTGTGATAAAAAAGCCAACTTTAATAGAAGGAAGAAAAAGGCATCACAAGTTGAGGACAGAGATTCTTTGCAGATAAACTGGTCAAAGGTATGTCTAGCAATCATACATCTCATTTTACTTTTAATTTTATTCTTGATTTTCGATTCCTCAGCATTCACTGTTTAAGATTTTAGTTTAGTGTCACACTGATCAGTATCCTTATATTCAAGCTTATGTTCAAGCTGTCATATAGTTCAAAAGCAGTTGGAAAACTGTTATAATAAAATCTTTAATGTGAATGTTGAATCGGCCGAGCCACGCTTGATAAAATATTGCTGTGTCAGAGCTTTTAATTCTTAAATTAACTTCTGAGTGTGTTCTGACTTCCTTGGATCATAATGGCACCTATAGGATAGGAAAGTAAAATTTTAGATATGGGATCAACAGATGTGTTTTTTCCTTGTGCAGTGCTGATAATTTTATATTCTTATATTGTCCTGGCTACAAGAAAATGCAAATTTTCAACAGCATGTGTTTATGGCTCATAGTGGTAGAGTATTCCTTTTAGAAAAATAAATAGTATGATGTTTGATAAATGAACTTATGTTTCTGTCTCACATGTACATGCTTCTTCACAAATGAAGAAAGGAGTGGTAAAGAAACGAAGGACCACAAAGATGCATGAAAAAGAAGCTCTAGATGACATTCCAATGGATATTGTCGAACTCTTAGCTAGAAACCAGCATGAAAGAAGTCTGACGAATGCTGAGATTGCTAGCAAAAACCATCATGAGTTGTCAATTATAAATGGTGAGAGAAGGTCTGGAAATATTTCATGTGTATCTGAATATTGTGGAAGCAAGGATACAAATGCACTGTATAAGAGCAATGCCCTGGTCAATGATACAGTACATGATGTTCCCACTGCCTCCTGTGGTAAACAGAATGCTGACCATGGTACAGAAGCCTACAATTGTGCTAAATATCAGAAGCATATCCTTATTGATCTGAACCAACAAGCCACAGAGTTTCTGACAGTTCCAGCATATGATGGGCACCAATCCAGTACAACTCACATTCCTGTTGTTGATCCTAGGAAAACCCATTCTCTTCCAAGTTCTTGTGGCAGAATCAGGATGCAAGATTTCGGATCATATAAAAAAGATGGAGTTTCAGCTCAGAGTTCAATTGCAGGTACCCATGATGTGTTGTCAGCACCAGTAAATGGTAGAAAATATGGAATCAGTGCTGGGAACAACCATGCTCATTGCAATTATGGAAAAATGGTACCTTATGATTCAGTTTTTGATAGAAATCAGAACACAGTTGTTAAAATGACTGATTATCAGGAACCAGTGATGCTAACTGGTTCCCATATGATGAATGCGGGAGGAAAATCTGAGCAATCCACAAACAGGACAACTCAACCAACCACATCTTGCATTGTGGGAGGAGGAAACAGGTGCCATTCGGGAGGAACAGGGCCAATGGATTTGTCTAACAACGATATGATTTCAGCATTACATTTGCTTAGGCTAGTTGATCAGGCAGCTCTGACAGGTACATCATGGGATATAAACCGTGTCGGAATTGCCCAAAATTCCAACTTAAATTTTACTAATCAATCCACTCAGGTGCCTGGTGTGAAAAATGGGGTCAAAATTAGAGAAGCCCATCAAAATTCAGTTGCAACTGGATACTCTGCTCATAATCAAAATGAGGGAAATTTCAGCAGACCTCACCGCCCAGTTCCTAGAGTAGGTGTTCTTGGGTCTTTGCTTCAAAAGGAAATCATGACTCGTTCAAACAAGTGTGTGGCACCACTGGGTTGTGGAACTAGATGGTCTGGCGAACTTCCATCTTTCTTCATTGAAGGAATAGGGAGAACAGATGCCTCTTCTTCAGCTAACCAGACTGAATATGGTGATCATAGTAGCCAACTCTCTGTGACTGCAAGTTCCAAAATGATAGTAAAAGCTGGTGATTCCCCTGTACATAAGTTTGAGATGAGGCAGGTTCGGGTCAGCAAAAACAATGAGCTCATCCAATCTGTTAGACATGATTGCACAACTACAAACTGCATTGTCAACAGAAACCCTGCTGACTTCAGCATACCTGATGAAGACAACATCTACATGCGAGGGTTTGAAGATGTAAGCTCTAAATGTCCGTTGCCCCACAAAAATCCATGGTATCAAACTCATCATGATGGGAAGAAGTGGCAGGCGATGAAGCTTCCAGTTCTGAAGGGACCTTGAGTAGCAGAAGAGATGCTTTGCATTTCAAGTTTAGCTCTATCTGCAGGAATTATCCTGGTAGCCAATCCTAGTATGAATGTTGTTATATATACACACACTATAATTTGGTTTGCTTCCATCTACCTTCAGCTACAAAAGCACAGGAGATGATGATGGAAAATCTTCAGTCGTTGCAAGTCTGGGCCAGTATACAGTTAATTGTTAGCTTCCTCGAAGAGCTTATCCAAGCTGTGGAATAATGTAAAGACATAAGTAT
This sequence comes from Musa itinerans, assembly GCA_001649415.1. Taxonomy (NCBI): domain Eukaryota; kingdom Viridiplantae; phylum Streptophyta; class Magnoliopsida; order Zingiberales; family Musaceae; genus Musa; species Musa itinerans. Next base: position 758,445 of record LVTN01000002.1, read on the forward strand.
TTAGGTCCCCTGACTGTCAGTGAAATAGTATATAGTTGAGTTGGTACCTATGACCATCTTGATGTACTAATGTCTCCCTGTGATGTTAAATCCTAATAAAAAAGTTACTTAGAAGAATTTAGTCTGTTACTGTCCTTTTGAGCCTACTTTGGCTCAGCTTTCTGTGGTGATTGATTCTACTAATGGAAGGACCAAATGATGTTATGTGCCTGGCTTCTTTCAGTTGTCTTAATACAAGAGCTGAACACTGTTTTTATGGTAAATTATTGGAAGCATAAGATGCAGCATAACTTTCATGTGGTTCAGTCAGACACAGCATGTCAATTTTTTGACTAGTAGTTGCAGTCTTGCCCACTCTTCGTTGATGAACAAAACTTTTAGAGAACATTGATGTCAAGATTTCATAGATATCGAGCTTTTGGATTGAGCTTTGCAGCTTCATATACATCCATCCTGATGGCACTAGCTCTCTGCATCTGCAAGGACTTGTTCTCACTAAAGGTTTAATCTGAGAAAAAAATGTCTTTGTCCATCTCTTCTGTCCATTTAGAGAGCAACAAAATAGAGGACTTGTTTCTTCTTTCACTGCCAACTTTTCTCACTTCCAGCCAAGAGATCTCATCCATGCTTGTGCCTGTATGAAGGCACTTTCCTAGACACCAATGATAAGGACTCTACAACCAAATGGCCCATCATGAGTTTGGTTCAGTAAGTTCTTTCATCTGCAGCCTTCATTGGCACATCTTAGTGTAGGAAGTGTGAAGTACTGATGAAGTACTGTTATGATTGGGCAAAGCTTTTTATTTTCCCCTATAATTTCTCCAGCTGCATGCAATAATTATTTACAGGATGATAAATGAGCAGCTGCAGAATAATCATTGGGTCTTCGTTTCGGTCTTAGAGACAATCATCAGACCATGGTTGCAATTCTCACACTAAAATCAAATTGTTTACAACAACTTCAACTCAATGTCACATTAGTTTAAGATATAGAGGTAAGAGATTGAATTCATCTTCCACATTACATCATTAAGAGAAGGGAACAGATTCCTTCGGGAAAAGCATGAGAACCACAGGTGGGTTCTAATCCACCTATAGAAAACATTAGTCAGCAGATTTGGTGAACTGAAGACTCAGCAACCAGAAGTTTCTGCTAACTTGCATACTCCCATGGCTATCAGCATACGATGATTAGTTTCTTTCTAATTTCTAGGCAACGCATGCGCCTCCACACACAAAATTCCTGCAAAAAAACAAAAAAGTCAGCAGATGGAGGTGTCACAGCACAAGGATGGCAAGAGAAAATAAATAAAAACCAAATCATTGATATGAACTCGGTTCATGTGATCGATTAACAATTATAAAGATGTTGCATTCAACAACAACAGAAAAAAAAAAACAGGAAAAAGAAAAAGAAATCAAGCTTCATTTTGAAGGTGGGTACAACGAACAGATAAAAATGCAGATCCTAATTTACCACATCACATAAATATTGGTAGGGATTAATGTTTTGCAGTCAGCTACTTACGCCATTAGACAACCAGAGTTTCTTTTATTTTTCTTGGCCATCTCCTTCCTTCGTGAAGGCTGAAGAACTACCTTGATTGCAGTATCGAAGACAGCCTTGACGTTCTAACCAGTCGATAACAAACAATAAGATAAATGGTTCTCAGTAAATTACTGTCATTTATGAAAAAAGAATGAATCATTTTAGCAGGTTTCACTTCAATTGCATTCATGATAAACCCAATGGATACCGATATCGAATCGTTCTTGTACTACACACCTGTTGGGTTTTCGAGCTACACTCGATATACGCTGCAGCACCAATCTGTTTCCTGAGCCCTTCTCCCTAGTAAGGAAGAGAATGCAATTCTTAAGCCTCAAAACCAGCTAAATAAAATCCAAATGTAAGAGAACTGATACGAAAGAAATCGAACCCAGAAGCTGCTTACCTGTGCTGGAGTTATCGTAGTTGCAGCTGGATGATCAGCGAGATATGCTTTGTCATCACGAAGATCTGAAATTTACAAGATAACAAGGTGATTAAAGTTTTCAGAGGGCTAATTCTATAAATTAATTAACATGATGGAACACGAAATGACCACACACACACACACCTAGCTTGGTTCCAACCAGAATAACTGGAACTTTGGGTGCAAAGCGACGGAGTTCAGGCATCCACTGATTCACAAACCAAAAATATCACAAGTTCTAAGGGTGAGAGGAGGAATCAAAAGTTCAAAACTAATGAAGCAACAACGCTAATTAAATCCTGAAACCAAGTAGAAATAAGTGTGTAGCCATTCTTACATGCGACGAAAACATAATGTAATCAAGATATTATTGCCAGTTCTGGAAAGGGCATGACAAAAAAACTATCTGCCCAAATCCCTGCCTAAAATTTGAAACTATATAAATTTCTCATCTCATAAGACAATTTTTAGATGTAAGTAAATAGAAGAGATTATTGTCAGTTCTCGGGCCAATATTCTCATGCAAGAACAAGAAAAGCACCAAACCGAAAGGAGGAAGAAACATAGAGCTTCGATCCAGATGGTTAACAGGGAATCAATGTCCATAACAAGAAACTGATACTTAATCACAAACCTTCTTAAGAACATTTTCATAGCTTGCCCTGCTAATTAGAGAGAAGGCCAGAATAAATATATCTGCTCCTCTATAACTCAGAGGCCTCAATCTGCTATAGTCTTCTTGTCCTATAGAACTAAAAGAGTTAGCTAACAAAACATTGCAGATCTAGTAGGCAAAATCAACTAAAGGAAAGGGATGCTGTCGAAGATATTAGAACCTGCAGTATCCCACAACCCTAAGTTGACAATGCTGCCATCCACAGAGACATTAGCACTGAAGTTGTCAAACACAGTAGGAATATAGTCCTGCACGTAATCAACAAATAACCCAAAATAATGTTGATTCGGTCAGGATATGTAACTCAGAAGCCCGACTACAAATGATACTGATTCATCACTAGACATCTGCCATGACGCCTAAAACAACGAAGAACCAGGTTCGAAAGAAATCGAATGCTGCCAAGCCATACAAGAATCGAAAGAAATCGATGAAGGAAAAGGGGAGTTAAAGCATACGGTGGGGAACTTGTTGCTGGTGTAGCAGATGAGCATGCAGGTCTTCCCCACAGCCCCATCTCCGACAGTCACACATTTAATGAACCTCGTAGCACTCATCCTCACTCCGCTGATCTCCAGCCACCTATCGGGTAGAGAGCAAGCAAGCAAGCAAGAAGGGAGACGCTATATAGAAGCCGAGGCACTGATGGGTTTGCTTCTCTTGGAAGCCGGCAGGAACATACAATAAGGTAAAAGAGCAAGAAAAGCTGTGAGGGGGGGCGGGGAAAGTTAATTACAGTATTGGGTTACAGAGCACGAAAGCAAGACAAGGAGATGAAATGTAGCTGTCGTAGAGTTGTACAGGAATGTAGCAGTAGTTATTAGCACACTAGATTCAATGACACCAGCTTTGTTTTGTCCCATTAAACATTTCAAGAAGAAGGTGACATCTACATGCAGCAAAATCTAAGCTTGGTGAGCTCGAAAAGTGTCTGAAGGTGAGTAAATGGAGCTCTAAATAAAGCACAAAAGAGAAGAAAAATAAAAAAGAAAAAGAAGAAAAGTTTGGCCTCGGAGTTTGAAGCTTGAACGTCCTCCTCCTCCTCCTCTTCCTCTTCGTCTACTTTTGTTGACCGGACGAGGTAACGGGATCTGTCTCAAATCCGACATCAATATCTACTTCTCTTTTTGTTCTGAATCGAAGGATCAGCATTACTAAATCCGACAGTTTTTGTGCCCATCTGTGCTTGTGGTAAATGAAATTTAATCTTAGAATAAATAAATAAATAATCAAATAATCGGATTAAAAACAATTTTGTATTTTTTAATAAAAAAAAATTACGATAATAAATATATTTGAAGATCTATCTGTATTTGGAAATTCATGTTATAGTGGGTCCCAAGAGGAGTACTACTGATGACTCTGATCACGAGGCAGGTGGGCGAGCGGGTACGCGACGAAAAGTCCGAAGAATCGTAAGCGAATTACGGATTTGCTGTCTAGTCTCCGACAGGATCTAAGTAGCTGATTCGCCGATGTGAGAGAGGAGGGGGAAAAGGCTGGACCCTGCCTCGGCGGGTGCAGGTGAGTCAAGATTTAATGGACGGTCGAGATGAAACCAGAAGCCATCATGGATTAGATGTGGTCGGAGTCATTTGCTCGATCGCGTGATTCGAAGAATCTAAATCGATGGGCCCGCAGATGGGTCAGATTAGGCCCAATTGGCCCAACAGATTTCAATTAAATTAGTGCAGTCGTCGAGCACACGGAAGTCGCATCATCACAAGCAAAACTCTTCTTCTCCTGTATGCTGGTCGTCTGTTCAATGCCATCCTCAGAGGGGACATGCCTTCTTCCATTATTCTGCGAGGAATTAGGTCATCAGCTTCCTCCAAATTATATGCACATAATGGAGCACACCATACACATTCACATTATAATACTCCTCATCAAACCTTCAAGCGAAGGAATGCACACATCTATTGTATTCAAATGAGTTGCTGATGCTCTCTCTCTCTCTCTCTCTCTCTCTTATTATATCTGAGATGATGACGCAATGGCTTACACTAAATCTCAAACCAGTTCCCTATGACTAAAAACACATGAAGCTTGATCTCCACATCTGGTCTTCCAACCTGTCACTCGTCTCCTTCGACGTTGAGGTATTCTATGTAGTTCACTGTTCTACCCTCCTCCTTTTAACTACATATTCTAGAAGACATGCTGTATGTTCCACCCAAAGAACCATGGATCGACTTAGAAACATTATTGTGCACCTGAAAACACACACACTACTTTGCTACAAGAACATGAGATATGTGTTTCATCGGAGCCTAACCTGAGTGCCTTTTGCTCGAGATGGCGTGATCAGTTTGGCAATGGCCAAGGAGACTCCTGGGAGAGAGGAGATTTGGCAGACATATACTATGGGTATTGGAGGACCCCAAGCGTGGCTCGTGCATGCTGGCTCATCTTGATGATCTGGTGATGTGACATGTTCTTCCTTCCCACCACGTTTTGTTCGCGAGGATCGTTCAGATGCACACCGACATCTTGATTCGATTCGATCCATCTGGCGCATACAAGAAGGCACCAATTCAACAAGACTACGGTACTTTCACCACTTTCTTCTCCATGTTTCACTACCAACTAATGGGTTCTTGCATTGGTTCCTTCATCTATCTTCACGTACAATCTCTCTCTCTCTCTCTCTCTATATATATATATATATATATATATATATACATATATGTGCACATCGTAGTAATTGGGGTTTACACAGCAAAGAATCCAACATTGACCAGACGCCCAAACAGGAACGAGATCTGCTTCAAGGCAGCAAAAGATTCTTGCAGTAATGGTAGAATAGAGTAGAGCAAGTAGGAATCTAGTGGTCCCTGTCGCGCACGTGCAATTGGCCGTGGGAACCAAATCCCAAATACCAAATCCAGATACGAATCCAAGGATTGCAGCAGCTACCTACGCTGCGATCCTCTCCACATGACATGATCTGTGGAGCAGCTCATTAGTAAACCTTTTAATATCATATCAAAAGCCCGTAAGTTTCTCTGAGCCTTTCAGAAAAAGAATATATGAAGCTAGATTTTAATATTGTTAAATTGACCATTCTTTAGATGATGATGGCACTACAGATTAAGAATAAAATCCACATAAATCTGATCCAGCAATGCATTCATTGGTTTCAGGGAACAGCGCACCCTTTCGAACGGCTGTTGGCGATCCATCTTTGTCATTTCGTAGTATTCTATACGTCTCTCTCTCTCTCTCTCTCTCTCTCTCTCTCTCTCTCTCTCTCTGTGTCTGGTTTCTGGGCTTCTTCTCCAGCACTAGTTTGGTTTAGGCGTGGAGATCGGAAGGAGAGATGGAAAGCAAACAATCGAATGGATTAGGGTCGGGAAGCGGAAGAAGTGGTTCCTCCAGGAAGGGGAAGAAGGAGCGGTCAAAGCAACCCCAGAGAGGACTCGGGGTGGCTCAACTGGAGGAGATCAGATTACAAAGTCAAATGGACGAATACGTTTCTTCGCTTAACCCCCCGTTCTGCAGCAATCTCAACATGGTCTCTCTCCGATCCATGCATGTGCTCGAGTTTTGAGGAAATCAGCAACTTTTTTCTTGTCTTTTGTTGTTGTTGTTGTTGTTCTTCTTCTTCTTCTTCTTCCTCTTCCTACGCGTTTAAATAGATTCTCTCATGGTGATTGTCTTAGGAACACTCGAGAGTGGAAATGGCACCTTCATCATCATCATCTCCCTTGTCGCGGTCAGGTTCTTCATCCTTTGCACTCCGTCCTAATATGATGGTATGTCAAGCTTGCACTCGCTCATTATGTGCTTCCACCAAAGTAAAAGAGTCTAAGAAAATAAAAGAAGCAATGTTTTCGCAGACAAGAAATCCTCACATGAAATAACCCTCTCATGTTGATTATTCTTGCTACGATGGTTGTAGGTGAGATTTGGAGATGCTGAAGAGAGAGGCACCATTCATTATGGCGAGCATTGGTCGAGGTAATGCATGCAGTTCAATTAGATTTTGGGTGGAAAAAGAAGTTCTACACGATCAGTAGATATCATTTACTTTTCGTGTCATCAGATCGCAATTAGATCAAAGGAGGAGTGTTTCTTCTCCCCACTGCTATGTTCCACCAACTTTGACACTGTCCCTCTTCGAACACAACACTGAGGTCGTCTTGATTTCCTTCGCTTCTACGTAATCTTTTAGAACCCATCATATATGGCATGCATTTTTATCATGACAGTCATCCACTGCACAGGAGGATTCGGCACAGAGGAGGAATCAGCATGATCCAAGATTGGGATCGATCAGTCAGAGTTCTGATACCAATGATGCGCAAGAACCAGACTTGGATCTTAAACTATCGCTCTGAATGCTTGCAAGATCCCTTGGTGTATATTCTGCACATCTGCATGTATTATTAGTCTTAGTTGCATAATAATGCATGAGAAAATCTTGTTCTGACTCCAATATCCAAAGTGTGATGCATCGATGCATAGATATGATCTAAGCTTGCTTTGCCATTTGTTAAAGCTGAATTCTAATGACTGGTATTGAGGCCAGTGCGAGAGTTCAATTTTATGGCACGAAGGGTGTGTTGATACAAACGCATCTCCTCAATCCTGTGGAAGTCTGAAGCGATTGATGATGTCTTGGAATGATATCACGACTCTTTGTCTTTCTGCTTTGAAGCCTCCACTTCAATCCATGAGCTCGCGCCACCGTCGTCTCTAACACATCAGTTGGTCCATGTTGGAAGTGAGAACAATGGTCGAGAGAAGACTTCAATCCATGAGCTCACCATCGTCGTTTCTAACACCTCGGGTGGTCCATGTAGGAAGCGAGAACAGTAGTCGAGAGAAGACTCTTCCGACGATGGCGGATTTGCTCTCCTCCGGTCTGCTATCTTCTTCCTTCACCTCCTCCTCAACGACGGCCGACTCCGCCGCTGGGCCGGGAAGAACAACCAGATATATCCGTGGTGTGCTCGCTTACACACGCATGCCCGCAACCAGGCGGCGGTTGTCATACCGCCGACCACCTCAACGGCTCAGATGCACTTGATGGACGCAAGGAGCAATCTTGTTGGCTTGTGGACCAAGATCACGTTTGGAGAAGCCATGCACGCAAGCACACACCAATGATTTCTCCACCAACCACTTCGAATTATATATATATATATATATATATATATATATATATATTTTTTTTTTATAAAAAACACAAAAAT
>LVTN01000002.1:766711-779465 GCA_001649415.1 Musa itinerans
TATATATATATATCCTCTTATTTTAAAAATCTCAAAAATACCTCTCAAAAGTTATTATATATTTTTTCGTTAAAATCCAAAATATTTTTCTCGCCAATTGTTCATAGTGTCTTTATTTTAAAAATATTATATAATATTTTGATTTCAAAAACACTATGAGTACAAACACAATACACTATACAGTGTCTTTGAGTATAGTGTTTTTATACTAGCCTTACTTTTATGAATGAAAATACTACAAAACTAGTTCAAAAACAACAGTGTTTTTAAAATAATATATAGTGTTTTATGGATAAAAACTAGGGGTGTTAGATTTGACTGAGTTTAGGAAGATTGAGTGAGTATTTTTAAAATTAAAACTAAATCCATTCAAATATGAATGGATTAACCAAACTAAACTAAGAAACATGCTTTCTATAGTCTTCAAAATCACCCATTATGTTATAAATTTTTTTAGATTTTACAAGATATATACAATACTCTTCCTTATTTAGCTCTACATCATACACAGACTGATAAGGATATGATGAGTCTAATATTTAGTTAGGCTTAAGTTTCTTAAGAGTATGGGTCCTCTTAAGTCTCAATAAGTTAATAAATTAATTATCTCATGAAATTATGTAATAATGAATAATATCAAAGTTGATATAAATTAGACATGACACTGAATTTTTGTGTGGTTCAACCTCACATATACTACTATATTGATCCCCGTCATAATTTGCAATACAAAAATAGAGAAACTTGTCTATTTACAATCATCAAGAAGAAGATGATGTCCCGCAGCGTCGAGGTTAGAAGGCAGCATTACGGTAGAGACTCGGCTACCTAAAGCTCACAACGAGAGGATCAAGCTTCAAGCGGTTTATTGCCGTACGTCCATCTCCGCAGAGGAAGAAGAAGAGAGTGACACAGATCAAGCCACGACATCGTTGGTCCGAAGAGGACAGGGCTGAGCGATGAAGGAGACATGATCGCAGCCGGCGGCGATCACCAACTTGCTCTGCCACTCATCGCCCGGCAACGACGAGCTCGTGGCTGCCGCCGCCGCCGCCGGCCGCCTCAACTGTTGCCGGTAGTACTGCTGTAAGGCCAGCGCGTTCCGAGCTTGCATCTCGATCTCGTCATGGCCGTCGCCATCGTCGGAGGTGAAGCTGCTGCGGCACCCCTGCAGGCAGTTTGCAACGATGTAGAGGAGGATGCGCAGCCCCAGCAGAGTCCCTGCAATCATCAGAGCCAGTAAGAAGTAGCCACCAGCGGATCGGTGGACGTGCTTGCAGCCGAAGAGGCCAACGCAGACCATGGTTGGTCATCACAGGCTTCTTTGATCAACCCCATATCTTATTTTGGAGTTCTCATAATATTATACCTTGCTTGGCTGGAGTTGGCAGGAGAGCTTTGCACCTATGCCTTCCTTGCTGAGAGAGGGAGTTAAGATTTGTCAGCTATCCATTCCAACTGAGCAATATACAATTATTATAAACTATGGATGCCATGAAAGAAAGTAGTCCTCTAATGGTTTCTACCCATATAAGATATCTCAAAGAAAAAGCCTGCCTACCACAATCTTCCTAAATGGTGTCAATCCAATGCTCTTTAATCAGATTTAGTATGGCTAAGAAGTTTAAGGTCTAAAGCATTTGCTCAAACATTCTATATACTCGATTGCCTTGTGTAGGCTGTATATGTCTGTCATGACATCCCATGTTACTGCATAAAAGCATGCTAATGATCTTAATTTAATGAAATGGTCAGATTAAATTTTAACAGCCACATTAGCTGAATCTTCCTGCCTTAAACCATCATTTACTTTGACAAGCTTTAATGATCACCAACCCAAATTTGTAGATTTGTATCTTAATTGACTCTAGAATGAACATTTCATTTAGCTTGAGAAGTGTCCAAGAGTACCTGGTTCAGTAGGTAAGCAGCTGTCACGGCTGATGGTACTGCAATCAAGTCTTGCCTTCTTCATAGACTTCCTCTTGAGCTTTTTCTCCATTTACAGCCCATTGGAGATGAACTTTAGCTGTGCAGGTCGATGCAATATTTGTTCCAGAGGGTGAGCCACAGCATCTGTCACCACCAAACCAAGGGAACCACATTCTATCAGCAGGTAACCATTTGGGTTGGCTAGCTGGTCTTGTATTAAATCTTTTCACCAGTTCTATTCCAATTGTTCCAATAACTAAAGCTGATGTCAGCACACTTTTGCAGTCATGGCAACTTTGTTTCTTTGCAGCTTCATAAATCATGACCAGGCCTGTTTATGTTCCTCACCTACACAGGCATCCCCCATCCAAAAGCTGTGCTTTTAGAGAACATGAACATGAACATGATGCTGCTTTTTAGGCATGATGAATTCTTCTGGGAAGGAACATGTCAACTTGTTCCCAGATCTTTTATCTTCAATATGAGGTCACCTGTAAAGTATGAGAAAGCTTCACATGTTATCTGTCTCCTCAATCAATTATTAGCATAAATGTGATGCCTAAATACAAGGCTATGAATTCATAAATTTTGGTAATTAAGAAACTGGCATTATAACTTACAAGCCTTTCCTGATATAGAACTGCATGTAGTTCTACATTATTCTAGAAAGCTGTGATGTTCAGAAAGGAACTAGAATGAGACAGCCAAACCAGATGTTTAATTTACTAGTCAGAAGAGAAGAGAAGAAATGGTCATATCACAAAGTCCAATACACATTACCTGGCTCAAGCTGCTGAGAAAAAGAGAAGAAAAAAAAAAGATTAATTGTCAAGGAGCATCCTGCATCAATTTGTATCATGTTTGTTTACTAATTCATAACTAAATCAATATGGAAGTACATAATTCACTAATTTACTATTCTAATTGCAGTAGTAAGGTCCGAAGCCAAAATACAGTGAACAAATACAAAACTAGAGACATAAGAACAACTTTCAATGAAGAAAAAACAATGACTGTGTAGCCTGAGAAAAATCCTGAAAATGATCATGAAAACATATCTTCTTTTGAGACTGCAACCTGTATTTCAAATTTCAATAACGGTTAACCTGCTTTAAGTCCTAGTTGCTGACAAGGTGATCAAAGACCACTTATGAACTACAAAAATCCTTCCAATCCTAGGATGAAAGTGCCCATATTGATACATAAAATCAAAATTTTAGTAAATGACAGTTGATGTATAATTTGGCCATTTACATGATCAGAAATGAAAGCTGTTGATGCATCTACATTGTATGTTTGTATCAGGTGCACAATTCTTCTTTTCTTAAATGTAACGAACACTGGTGCTTCATTGCATTAAAACACCACCATAATTCATGGATGACAAGTCAACCTTGCAATGGTCACGCCGCAAAAGATTTTCCTCTGAATACACACAGGTTATTTAACTGCCATACATGGGGTTAGCAACAATAATAAAAATCATCTTTGAAATGAAATAGCAACCATGCATAATGCAATATAGTAGGTTGTGCAGACGAGGAAATCCCGATAAATTAAAACTTAGATAAAAGCTGTTAAGCTGCCAAGCTGTTTCTCTAGCATTTAATAGTAAAATAATTGCTTCAAATATTCAACATAAGAGTCTTAATTTTAAAATGATGTTTCACTAGTAGAACTAAGGATTAACAAATGGGGCAACAGAATATAAAATAGAAATAGTTTGACTTTTAATATATAAGATACAATGATAAAAGAAAATATTAAAAGGAGGAGGATAAGAGAACTTAAAACTTACCTCAAAGCACTTTGAAAGTTGAGGAGCAAGTATGAACAGAGAAAGAAAAGATTCATACAACTGATAAATTACAACGTCTTTTCATAATGTTTGAGATCTATTTTGGAGTAATACATGAGACCTTAAATGACCATTATATAATAAAGGACAACAGCATTTAAGATATACCACATTCATTGAGTCATGTGCCTGTTGAATAATCTGTTGCCATGTCATAGATGTTTCTCTAACTTCATAATAAGCTTGAAACTAGTTCTGCACTGAACCTGATGGACTGCTAGTGACTGATGCCAAGCTCGTACTATTTTCGGGGTTCATAGCATCTGCACTTGCATGACGAATGAACTCTTCTGATGACATGTGGGACCCATGGCATGCGCAAACAACCTTTATTTGGTTTTTGTTATACTTGTAGCCTTGTAGGTAACACCAAATATGGTTTTACGCTAGTTCATAGATACAAAATGTCATAGATGTTGAAACTAGTTCTGCACTGAACCTGATGGACTGCTAGTGAATGATGCCAAGCTCATACTATTTTCAGGGTTCATAGCATCTGCACTTGCATGACGAAGGAACTCTTCTGGTGACATGTGGGACCCATGGCATGCGCAAACGACCTTTATTTGGCTTTTGCTATACTTGTAGGTAACACCAGATATGGTTTTACCTTTGGGGCCTGGCCCAGTTGCCGAGACCCATGGAAGATCTGGAAATGAGCCACACCCTCCAAATTGCAAGTTTGATGCAACACCAGGCTTTATGGCAGATCCATCATGATGAAAGCCTTCAACAACAAGCGGGTTTGTTGTTTCCTTCTGCCTGAGAATAGAACTGATACCCTTGCCTTCCTCAGCCTTAGAAGAGGATGATGCTCCGGTCTCCACAACATGTTTGCAATTGCCCTTTGCTAAACCTGCTAACTTATTTTCGTATCCCAAATTTGTTGATGGGTGCATCTGAGTAGAAACTGCACGGACATGACATAGAAGCTCAGGCATATGGATAATCTAGATGAACTTATAAAAGTATAAGATATAAACAATTTAATGACAAGATGTTCAATTCTACACTGTATCCTCAATGTGCAAAACTACTTGATTAAGAAGAAACATAACTTGTGGCATTTAGGATTTTAGAAATGAAGACCGAAGAATGTTACTGCAATCAAATATGCCTGCTGGTAGATATTGGTATGGATATTAAATACATAACCCTAACAATGATCGGAAATACTTTCCGTATAATAATGTTTGCTTAGCTTCAAAAAAGCAGACTCATCCAGTGCACTCTTTTGCTAAGAATCCACATTTTTAAGCTTACTCCACAATCAATGACTCCATATAAGAATACATGAAAGGCTGATTTGGATTACTCTCATCATATTAACTGAAAGGAAACAAAAAAAACCTTGTAAATGTGGATGTGAACTGTCATTTAACATATATCATTACTCATCAAGAATAAGTCATCTTTTACCTGTTCTAAGGAGTAATATTGAGGCATCAGATGATGTGTACTAACATATTAGAGTTTGTATCAATCTCTAAATAAAATCTAGTTCGCGTTTTTATCTGTTTTCCTGTTGATTTTAAAGACGACTCTCGATTGCCTGCTACTGACAGTTCAGAGTTCAGACCAATCATTGGACAAACTAAGCATGAGGTCAGGATCTTACAAGTACCACTTCCTTAGATGCTTTGAAGTTCTCCATGTGGAAGCCAGGCACAACTTTTAATTGTACAGCATATAAAAATTGATAATAGATATGGTACACAAAAGTACTATATACCTACTTAGAAGAACAAAAACTTTTGAAAAGACAATGGCAAATATACTATCAACATCAGAAGCATGTAGGTGTCTGAGAGGAGAGATTGACCATTTGATCTCTTTGTCTCATCTTCATAAAGCAGTGAGTTTGATGTCCCGACAACTAAGGAAGAGACTATCTGAGGCTGAGAACCAAATGCCCATGAAGAGTTTGTCTCTAGTGTAGGGAGCTGAACTGATGAGTACCCAAAAACAATCTGCTGGTCATCAGTGTTTGTTCCCTGTACTACAGGATGTTCATCTTTTGTAGGAATTGTTGGTTGTGCAACATATGGTGAAGGAGAGCTTGTTGTGATAGGTGCACCAGCAACAGTTGGTTTAGCAGGGATTGGATAGGGTACCATTGAAACAGTCAGTGGTTGAAGAGACAATGAAGTTCCATATGTTACTTTTGGAAGTTCAATATTAGATGTATTTCCAGAATATGTTTGCTGTATCTGTCCTTGGACACAAATCCCTGCTGGATTGCTTAAAGCATGTTTAGCAGTACCTTTGAGAAGATCAGAACACTTAGCAGTGTCTACGTGCTGCGAAACTAACCAAGAACTTGAAACTTCTGCTTCAGATTCTGCAACATCCTCATTTTCACTGGTTGAACCATCATCTGCAGCAACTAAAAGATGTGAATGTTTCACCAAAGTGACCTCATCAGGGCCCTTACCTAAAACCTCAGCGCGGTCAACTACCTTTTCATGCTTCTTTTGAAAATTTATCTTCTCCGATTGCAATCTAGGTTTCTTCAGACCTAATTTCTCTTCCTCAAACTCATTAGCTCTGTTCCCTGCAATGAGAAGCTCTTTATGCCTGGTAAACTGTGATTGGCTACTCTGTGCAATGTCATAACCATCTATCGTCGGGGCACTGCACTTGCTAATATCTGTCCAGAAGTTCTCTTGTGATGGAAAAACTGCTTGTTTCCCACTTTGATTTCGGTTTCCAACATTATTCTGGAAGAAGTCATCGAACGGAACATCTGAAACAGTCACACCTATGCCAATCAATTGACTAATGCTTGCCTCTTCTAATTTAGAGTCTGAAGGAATGCTTTTACTTTTAGATTTGCCTGAAGATCCTCCGAAAGAAAGGCCCAATTTAAGCTCAAGCTCATTGTCATCCTCCATTTTCTCAATCTGTTCTGCAAAAGATTCTCTGTCTACTGTCCAAAACAATCAGTACTAACCATGATATACATATCCAAATATAGATTTATAGATCTGCATAAGGCACAAAGTGATTTCAGAAGGAAACATAAATGCTCATATGACAACAAACATTAAAGGAGAGGAAAAGACATGTATGGATTATATAGGCAGTTCTCCAGAAAATTAATCAATCAACGCTTGATGAAGGTGAGGTTTAAAATTAATAAGTGTAACAAAAATGTGTGAGAGAAAAGAACCAATAGTAATATGAGACTTACATATAATGAAAGACAAAATATAGAACTAAGAGCAACACAAGTATGGAGCTTTAACCATGCGTATAGAATTAAAATTTTGCCTTTCCAGCAAAAAAATGAGCATGTCAATATCGTTCAATCATCAATATAGTAACAATTGAAGGACCACTAGGTTCAAAGGATTGCAATTTTTGCTGATCACTACTAGAGGCTCTAGTTACATCATAAAACAACATACAAATAAATAGGTATGGAATTCCATTGAAGGTTATGAAGAAAAAACCAGTAAATTTCACCTTATGGATCTTTCTTTTTCTGGGGGGGTTCACAAAGGTAATCGAATAATGAAACGAAAATATGCGGATAAGAAAAAAACACTTGGAAACAAGCAAAGAGCTTCGCAGATCTATCAAAGACCTACGTAGCGCTCAAAAAAACTAGTAATTGACACAACTACTGAGAGATCCAGGATCGGCTTTATTTGCAGAAGGATCCCTACTGCTTCGTCGTGGATCCCAATCGGACACAAGAACTTCAACTCCAGATGCCCTCACTCGGTTCATAATTCTTCTCCGATGTCGAATCCCCAAGGAAAATCGACCCAGCTTCGGCTCCCGATAACAGACTAGAGAACCCTAAACGCGAGTCTCCACGTCGTCGACTGGAGACGGTCGCACGACAGATCCGCGAAAAGAGAAGAAAGCAAAGAAACGAAGGAAATCGGAAAGAAATCTCTTAAGGGAAGCGAACACCAAAGCCAAACCTCTCGATCACAATTCCTTGAAGAGAAGAAGAGTGTGGAGTCACCACGGCGGTGCTTGTCGGTGCCGAGCGGGCGTTGACGCGGTCGTCGGGGGTGTGAAGCAAGATCGCGCCAATCAATATCCCTGCACGCATCTAAAAGCGTGATGGACACGTGATCCTTTCGGTGTTTTTCCACTTCATTGATGGGCCGAATCAGCTGGAAAATTTTCACCGGTCCGCGGTTCCTCCTACGTGAGACAACATCACCCCTGAAAATTCATTAGAATGATTCGGCCCTTATCCTGCAGAGTCCGCGAGAGATGACGTCGCCCATGGAAATTTTCAGGGGTGATTCAGTGACTTTAAGCATCAATTTTTTATCACTACTAACACAACCAACGTGTTACCCACAATTATCACCTCATTCAAAATCCATGGGATCCGCACGCGCTCCAATCCCGAAACAGATATCTAATTTTTCGTAAGTCCAACTAATTTTTTCGATGGAACTTGTCGGTGAACAAATATGTCGTGAGTCAGCACGACTAGGTTCATGGGCCGATGTCAGGAGCTCCCTGCAGGGTGATTGGGGAACAAATATGTCATGAGTCAGTACAGCTAGGTCCGTGGGTCGATGTCAGGACCTTCATGCGGGGTGATTCAGATGATGAGATGGTCGAATCCTTGGGAAGGAGTGCTTGGTTGACGTTAGTCGGGGTCGGGGCTGATTGACAACTCCTCTCTACCGGGTGGATGACGCTCGTGTGCCAAGTCCCTCGCTGTCAACGAATGGTCGCCCTCATGCAAAAATGACCTTCATCGGGTGGTACCCAGCTGTGGCCCCTCCGACGCGCAAGTTAGTAACGAGAGGGATTGCTTTTTCCCTTTTTTTGTGTTCTTTTTCTTCTCCCCCTTGGTCGGAGGCCGATCAGGAGTTTTATACTAAGACGCGAGGGTTGAAGGAGCGTCGATTCGGCGTCGTCGCTGACCCTCGAGGGATGGGACGGCCCTTCTGGGACGTGTAGAGCGACATCAGACGACACTACCCTGAGCTCTCGGGACGAGACATGTGGCTTATCTTCTTGGTACGAGCTCCCAAGACGAGAGGTGTGGCGTAGGCTTTGTCTTGGCATGCAGCGTTGGCTGTGACGTGTCCAAGCCGCCAAAAATATACAGTATCACTTCTCTCCCCGCCAAGGCGTGTCGTGGGGTCCTTAACGAACTAGGCGGCATGCCTGAGTTGGAGAGATGCTGACCGCTTAGGAGGGGAAACAGAATTGACTCGTCATGGGGCGATTTAGAGGGGTAATGCCCCGTACTTCGAGTAGGATTGACCCAGTCGGTCGAACAGTTGGGACATGTCGCCTTGGTCGATCGGATAACCAGTTTGGCGCGGGTCGTAGTTACGGACCTCGGTTTTGCGAGTTGGCGAACGAACCGAGGTGACTCGGTTAGAGCTGCGAGTCGTAGATTGACGTGGACGGGGAGGGGCGTCGGGTCGGCCGAGAGGTGCGACTCGGGCGTTAGGTTGTTCGAGATGCGGCTCGGGCATCGGATCAGCCGCGAGGTGTGACTCGGGCGTTAGGTTGATCGAGACGTGGCTCGGGCATCGGATCGACCGCGAGGTGCGACTCGAGCGTTAGGTTGTTTGAGATGCGGCTCAAGCATCGGATTGGCCGTGAGGTGTGACTCGGGCGTTAGGTTGTTTTAGATCCGGCTCGGGCATCAGATCGACCGTGAGGTGTGACTCAGGCGTTAGGTTGTTCGAGATGTGGCTCGGGCATCGGATCAGCCGCGAGGTGTGACTCGGGCGTTAGGTTGTTCAAGATGTGGCTCGGGCATCGTATCCAGACCTGTGGGCCAAGCGACTATGGTCGGGCTGCGGTCTCAGTGCCGGCGGGTCACCGGTCGAGAGCGATCTAGAGGGACCCGGTCGGGAGCTGAAATCGCGAGCCGAGTGATTATACTCAGGCTCGGGCTTTGGTGCCGATGGGCCGCCTGTTGAGAGCGATCTGGGGTGACCCGGGCAAGAGCCAGACCTGTGGCCCGAGCGACTATGCTCGAGTTGTGGTCTCGGTGCCTGCGGGTCGCTTGTCGAGAGCGATCTAGAGTAACCCGGGAGGGAGTTGGAATTGCGAGCCGAGTGATTATACTCGGGCTCGAGCTTTGGGGTCGGTGGGCCGCCTGTCAAGAGCGATCTGGGGTGACCCGGGCAAGAGCCAGACCTGTGGCCCGAGCGACTATGCTCGAGTTGTGGTCTCGGTGCCTGCGGGTCGCTTGTCGAGAGCGATCTAGAGTAACCCGGGAGGGAGTTGGAATTGCGAGCCGAGTGATTATACTCGGGCTCGAGCTTTGGGGTCGGTGGGCCGCCTGTCAAGAGCGATCTGGGGTGACCCGGGCAAGAGCCAGACCTGTGGCCCGAGCGACTATGCTCGAGTTGTGGTCTCGGTGCCTGCGGGTCGCTTGTCGAGAGCGATCTAGAGTAACCCGGGAGGGAGTTGGAATTGCGAGCCGAGTGATTATACTCGGGCTCGAGCTTTGGGGTCGGTGGGCCGCCTGTCAAGAGCGATCTGGGGTGAACTCGGGCAAGAGCCAGACCTGTGGGTCGAGCGACTATGCTCGGGCTGCGGTCTCGGTGCCGGCGGGTCGCCTGTAGAGAGCGATCTAGAGCGACCCGAGCGGGAGCTGGAATCGCGAGCCGAGTGATTATACTCATGCTCGGGCTTTGGTGCCGGTGGGTCGCCTGTCGAGAGAGATCTGGGGCGACCCAGACAAGAGCCAGACCTGCGGGTCGAGCGACTATGCTTGGGTTGCGGTCTCGGTGCCGGCGAGTCGCCTATCGAGAGCGATCTGGAGCTACCCGGGCGGGAGTTGGAATCGTGAGCAGAGTGATTATGCTCCGGCTCCGGCTCGGGCTTTGGTGCTGGTGGGCCGCCTGTCGAGAGAGATCTGGGGCGACCCGGACAAGAGCCAGACCTGTGGGCCGAGCGACTATGCTCGGGCTGCGGTCTCGGTGCCGGCGGGTCGCCTGTCGAGAGAGATCTGGGGCGACCCGGACAAGAGCCAGACCTGTGGGCCGAGCGACTATGCTCGGGCTGCGGTCTCGGTGCCGGCGAGTCGCTTGTCGAGAGCGATTTGGAGCGACCTGAGCGGGAGCTGGAATCACGAGCCGAGTGATTATACTCGGGCTCGGGCTTTGGTGCCGGTGGGCCGCCTGTCGAGAGAGATCTGGGGCGACCCGGACAAGAGCCAAACTTGCTGGTCGAGCGACTATGCTTGGGTTGCGGTCTTGGTGCCGGCTGGTCGCCTATCGAGAGCGATCTGGAGCTACCCGGGCGGGAGCTGGAATCGTGAGCCGAGTGATTATGCTCCGGCTCGGGCTTTGGTGCTGGTGGGCCGCCTGTCGAGAGTGATATGGGGTGACCCGGGCAAGAGCCAGACCCGTGGGCCGAGCGACTATGCTCGGGCTACGGTAGGGAGCCCCCGCCGGAGGGTACTCCGAAGAGGGCGCCGGTGTCTTTGGCGGAGGGGCGCCCTCCAAAGAGGACGAAGGCGTTGGCTCGAAAAACGTTCGCGGTTCCCGCTACTCGCTCGAGCGCCGCCCTGGGATTGTCCGGGGCCGCCCCCCAAGATGAGGGCTCGAGGGGCGTGAAGGGGAAAGGATCGGCCACGTCGTCATTGGGAGCTCCTTGCGGGGTGATTCGGATAATGAGGTGGCCGAGCCCTCTGGAAGGAGTGCTTGGTTGGCGTTGGTCGGGGTCGGGGCTGATTGACAACTCCTCTCTGCCGGGCGGATGACGCTCTTGTGCCGAGTCCCTCGCTGTCAACGAGTGATCGCCCTCCTGCAAAAATTGCCTTCGCCAGGTGGTACCCGGCTGTGGCCCCTCCAACGGGAGTTCATCCAGGGGGCGCTCCACCCCGCCATAGCCAAGGACCTGTACAGCTCCCGCTCTGGGGAGCTGGCCGAGCTAGTGGCCAAGTCACTCGTATGGGTAAGTGGTGGCTTCTTTTCTCTACTTGACCCCTTTTTCCTTGGGTGTTGACGTCGTCCTTCGCACAGAGCTAGCACTACGGCATGACGTTGATCAACCAAGTCCTCGATACCGGGCGTGTGATTGGGCGCCGGTTGGAGGCTAACGAAGCCCTTCGGAAGGAGATTTTGAAGCTAAGGGCTCGGGGCGGGCCAGAGGCCATTGCCACAGTCGAGGAGCGTGCCTCGGCGTTGGGTGAGGAGGTGGCTCATTTGAAGACCGAGCTGGAAGAAAGCTAATCACACGTTCAATCGCTGGATGACGAGCTACTGACCTTTTCCTGCGACATCGAGAGTGCCAGGTTCGTAGCTTGGGCCGCCGAGGAGGTTCTAAAGGAGGAGCGACATGAGTTGCCCAGAAGGATCGAGGAGGTGATCGCCGGGTATAAGGCTTCTGCCGGGTTCGAACGTGGGCTGGTGCGGTCAGGACAGGTCACGTACCTGGAGCTTGAGTATGGATACCGGGTGGCCTGCGCTTGCTTCCAGGTGAAGTACCCAGACTTGGAGCTTGAGTTGGATCCCTTTGTCGACAATCCGGCGGAGCAGAACGTCGACATGCCGGCAAACGAGAGGGATTGTTTTTTCCCTTCTTTTGTGTTCTTTTTCTTCTCCCCCTTGGTCGGAGGCCGACCAGGAGTTTTATACTAAGCCGCTGACCCTCGAGAGATGGGACGACCCTTCTGGGACGTGCAGAGCGGTGTCGGACGGCACCGCCCCGAGCTCCCGGGATGGGACGTGTGGCGTGGGCTCTGTCTTAGCGTGCAGTGTTTGCTGTGACATGTCCAGGCCGCCAAAATATACTGTATCAGAACTCTTCGATGATTCGACAGCTAACGTGTCGTGACGTGGATGAGGAAATATAAATACATGCATATATGAAACAACTTTTACATATATGAATGTTATGATGTATTTAATGCTACCTTACCGCATATAAGAAGAATAACGATCGATGACTGTACCTTCTGATTTATGAGTACGAGTATAATAATTCAAATATAATGCATGCTTAATAATT
>LVTN01000002.1:780622-803458 GCA_001649415.1 Musa itinerans
TGTGATATTGTTGTGGATAAGTTTCCTAAAATAAGATTATTCCTAAGTTCCTGGAATTGTTCTACTGTCCTTTTATCCCGAGAATCATTGAATAAATCACGACCTTATCAGTTCTGGTTTATGAGTACGAGTATAATAATTCAAATATAATGTATGCTTAATAATTATTGCATTATTAAGCTGTGATATTGTTATGGATAAGTTTCCTAAAATATGATTATTCCTAAGCTTCTGGAATTGTTCTACTGTCCTTTATCTCGAGAATCATTGAATGAATCACGACCTTATCAGTTATGATTTATGGGTACAAGTATAATAATTCAAATATAATGCATGCTTAATAATTATTGCATTATTAAGCTGTGATATTGTTGTGGATAAGTTTCCTAAAATATGATTATTCCTAAGTTTCTGGAATTGTTCTACTGTCCTTTATCCCGAGAATCATTGAATGAATCACGACCTTATCAGTTATGATTTATGGGTACAAGTATAATAATTCAAATATAATGCATGCTTAATAATTATTGCATTATTAAGCTGTGATATTGTTATGGATAAGTTTCCTAAAATAAGATTATTCCTAATTTCCTGGAATCATTCTACTGTCCTTTATCCCGAGAATCATTGAATGAATTTATTAAGTTGTGATATTGTTGTGGATAAGTTATCTAAAATAAGATTATTCCTAATTTCCTGGAATCATTCTACTGTCCTTTATCCCGAGAATCATTGAATGAATTTATTAAGTTGTGATATTGTTGTGGATAAGTTTCCTAAAATAAGATTATTCGTAAGTTACTGAAATTATTCTACTGTCCTTTATCCCGAGAATTATTGAATGAATCACGATCTTATCAGTTCTTGTTTTAGTATTTGAACTCTTTATCCTGTGTTTATCTCGAGAATCATTGAATGAATCACGATCTTATCGGTTCTTGTTTTAGTATTTGAACTCTTTATCCTGTGTATTTACTCCATGCTTGAGTGTATATATACACGTAAACAGGCGCCCTTTATTCGTCTGTTCATGTGGATATTATCACTTGATTCTTGTGATCTCATTCTCTCTCTCTCTCTTCCTCTTCTTTGATATCTGACGCTGGAGAAGAAGGTGGAGAAGCTTAGTGGTGGTCCAACAATGGGAGGAGGAGGCTTCGTCGGCACCGAGGCGGCCAACCGAGCGGAGCTGTATGAGGGGAGGATCACAGGCTATTTCATACTGGCTTGTGTTGTTGGCTCTCTTGGCGGATCGCTCTTCGGTTACGATCTTGGCCTCTCTAGTAAGCTTTCTTCGGTTCCTTCTCGCCTGCTGATCTGTCTTCGTTATCTTCTCCGATCTTGACGTTCTTGTGGTCAACTTTCTTTGACTTAGGTGGAGTGACTGCCATGGATGATTTCTTGAAGGAGTTCTTCCCCACCGTGTACAGTAGGAAGCAGGCGCATCGCCACGAAAGCGACTACTGCAAGTACGACAACCAGGTGCTGACGCTCTTCACCTCTTCCCTGTATTTTGCGGCGCTCGTCTCCACCTTCGGAGCCTCCCTCGTGACTCGAAGGTACGGAAGAAGGACGAGCATCATGTCCGGCGCCGTCAGCTTCTTCCTCGGCAGTGCCATCAACGCAGGCGCCGTCAACATCTTCATGCTGATCGCCGGCCGCATTCTCCTCGGATTTGGAATCGGCTTCGGGAATCAGGCGGTCCCACTTTATCTCTCCGAGATTGCACCGCCCAAGATCCGCGGCGCAGTTAACCAGTTGTTCCAGCTTACCACCGTCTCCGGAATCCTGGTCGCTGACGTTATCAACTACTTCACGGAGAAGCTGCATCCGTGGGGGTGGAGACTGTCCCTTGGACTGGCCATGGTGCCCGCGATACTGATGTTCATTGGAGGAGCTTTCCTTCCCGAGACTCCAAACAGCCTCGTCGAACAGGGTAAGCTGGAGGAAGCAAGACGGATACTGGAGAAGGTGAGGGGAACTCATAGGGTAGATGCAGAGTTCGAGGACCTGAAGGAGGCAAGTGATGCAGCAAGAGCTGTGAAGCATCCTTTCAGGAACCTCCTCAAGCCACGAAACCGGCCGCAGCTAATCATCGGCGCCCTCGCCATTCCTGCGTTCCAGCAGCTCTCCGGCATGAACTCCATCCTCTTCTACGCCCCCGAGATCTTTCAGAGCCTGGGCATGGGTTCCGGAGCAGCACTTTACTCGAACATCATGTCCGGTTCGATGCTCGTGATCGGGGCTCTCGTGTCGATCGCGGTCGCCGATAGGCTTGGGAGGAGGTTCTTGTTCATCGAAGGCGGCACCCAAATGATTGCCTCCATGGTAAGCGATCCTGCTGCTCTCTAACTTGACGAAGTTGATGGCTTTCTGCATGAAACTTACTGTCATCGTTGTTCTCTCGATCACAGATTGTGGTCGCTGTCATTCTTGCTCTGAAGATTGGCAATGGCGAGACGATCTCGAGAGGATTGGCTGCGACGCTGGTGATCGCGATCTGCGCGTTCGTGGTGTCCTACGGGTGGTCTTGGGGGCCTCTCGGGTGGCTGGTGCCGAGCGAGATCTTCCCCTTGGAGACGAGATCGGCAGGTCAAAGCATCGTCGTCTGCGTCAACATGTTCTTCACAGCTGCAATCGCCCAGTGCTTCCTCGCCATGCTGTGTCACATGAAATGGGGAGTCTTCATCCTCTTCGCCGGATTGATCGCGATCATGTCCTTGTTCATCATCTTGCTGCTACCGGAGACGAAGCAGGTGCCGATCGAGGAGATGTCTCAGCTGTGGCAGAAGCACTGGTACTGGAAGCACATCGTCTCCAAGGATCCCGACAGGACGGCTCAGAGCCAGCAGCAGGGGAAGAGAGCAGCAGCAGGCCAAGTGTAGAACTGAGAACCTTAACGTGGATTGACACTTCGTTGTCTTGATGCTTGTTTTCTTCATTGGCATATATAACCCATGATATAACCAATAAACTCTTCATTGGCATCCTTGTGATCGTCTTTGATCCTAAATGCGTCTTTTACTTGCTTTCGCTCTTCTCTCCTCTCTCGATGCGAGCCACGTCATCCAAAATGGAAGGCTTTTTTTCCTCTCTACGCCGTAAGATTCATCTGATCCACCTTCATCCACCGTTCAATTATCTGAACCCTGTCGCAGATCATGGCATCCGATACACAGAGATGGAGGATAGATTGGTAACTTCAAAGTCGCCTTTCCTTGGGACATGGGCAATCTCCGTCCGCATAGACTATGCGGATACTTAATCCGACGGAGATGTGCTGACATTGTAAAAATGTACGGTAGATCATATCCCGCATACTATGCTTCGAAGCCGTGCATCAGCTTTCGATGCCCACTGAAATGATGAAAATAGCCTCGCGCGCCCCCGGAGAGAGCGTAGGAGAAGAAGCCCTCGTCGTCCTTCCGGCGCAGGGTTGGGAAGCCCCCTTTATATATTATGCACGTTCATTGCATCCGTCTCACCTCGAGACGGCGGCGAGAGGAGCTCGTGCTACAAGCCGCTCCGACCGGCTCCGAGAAGCGATTTTGGCGAGGAGGAGTCTTTGATTGGACGATCCCGCCGGCTGATCGGTGAACTGGTGATGTCCTCGGTGGCGGCGGCGATCCGACGGGGCAGCAGCGGGAAGGGTAAAGCGGTCGCCGCGCCGGAGCCGATGATGAAGGTGGAAACATCGGGGAAACCGATCATCAAGCAGAAATCTGCGGCAGTGGTCGGAAAGCCCGAGGTAAAGATCTTCCCTTTTTTGGGGCGAAAATTGCGATTTTGCTGGAGAATGTGACTGATCTGTCTGTGTATAATATCATAGGTCGGGCTTCGTTTGGATTGCCTAATGTGTGATGACGTGGTTTATCTGATTTCGACTTGGTTTCGATTGAATTTACAGCTTCAAAACGCGAGATTTATACTTGGTTGTGTTTTCCCTGAATAATAATTTAGAATTTAGTGGTTGATTTGCTGATCTTTGGTACCAAATAGTTCGATTCTGGTTTATTTTTGGATCTGTTTCTTCTCAATGTTGATAATCGCCTCCTTTTTCTTCCTTTTTTGTGCTTCTTAGTTTTGTGGTTTTTGATGCAAAGGATTGCGTTTGTTCATATTCATCTTTGTTGACATTGTGTTTGATACGAATTTTAAGGGAAAAACGGCAATCAGTTCAACCAAAACTGTCACCAAAACAATCAACAAGACGGTCAAAGGAAGAGCACAGAAGAAAGTATACTCTTTGCCTGGTCAGAAGTACGATCCTCCTGAAGAGGTCTGTGTTCTGCGGATTTCTTAGTTCTTCTTTGCTCAAAGTTGCTACGGGCTCAAAGTTCCTTGAGTGCTGTCTCATCCTATTGCTTTCTGATATTAATGACAGAGGGAACCTCTAAGAATATTCTATGAATCCCTATCGGGGCAAATTCCATCAAGTGAAATGGCAGAGATTTGGTAAAGTCCTTTTCATCTTTCGTTTCTTCCAAATTTACTGGTTGCAATTCCTTTGCTGGTTTCTTTGGCTAATACTACAGCTTCATCCATTAGGTTATGATTGGAAGTTGGTTCTTGCTAAAGCTGAATACCATATGCAGCTCTTCTTGTCTATCTAATTAAAAGATCAAATATATGCATCAAGTTATTTAAATCAAATCGGGCATTTGAATGTTTCCTTGCATTGACTTGATGACTGAAATTAAACCGTTAGGTTTAACATATAAGGTTTCGAGAAAAATGCATCGGATATTCAACTGCAGCATTTGATTCTAGAATTTTACGACCTTAATACTTGCTGCTTCGTGTATTGATTCCAGATGTCATGCTTATTTTTTCCCTAAACTTTCTGTTGGCCATCCTTTTCATGTCAGTAATCAACAAGGCTTTATTGACGGCCTTCTTCCATTTGGAAAAGAACATCATCAAATGTGACCAGTATGAGTAAACCCCATCTCAAATGTTTTGTGCTTTTTTTGGAAATTCATAATTGTATAAAGAACCATTCCCATGACATTGCTCTTTCCTATTCATTTTCAGAGGGATGAAAATTTGACTCTTCTAATAAAAAAGATAAGCTGAGTAAGGCACACCTTCGACTGGTCATGCATGTCCAGTGTTTTGCTACCACAATAGCAGCAATATGGTTTAATCTTTTTGGTGAAATGCCTATAAGCAACAACTAAAATTGCAAGGATCACTTCCAACTATTTTAGGTTAGATGCCTATAAGAAGACACGTTGGTGATTAACGTGCTATATGCATAGTCAATCGATTGACTTCGAGTCCCATCATTAGCATCTAGCAGCTTGTGATCTTAATGTAGAACATATATGTGGAGTGAAAACTATAAAGAAAAGGAAGTATTTTAGGTTAATTGGATCATCCTCTTCCTCCCTTGAGCTCTATTTAGAATAACTGTCCTACAAAATACACAAACAAATATACCTGTCTATGCAATAGATTCAATGTGAGAAAGTGATGAGGATCTATCCTCTGGTTGTCCAAAGCTGCATCCAATAAACTCAATTTGTCATTCTAAGCATGTGTATTGGATATGGGCATGCGTGCATAACGTCACACTTTCATACTGTTTCCTGAAGGGAAGGTATCTGAAATACAGACTTGATACTGATTATTAGTTTTAGGATCATTCGGGAAGATTGTAATTTTTCATTGTCCCTTAAATGTCGTCAATAAATACAATGCTTTGTTTCATTTGGATCACTTTGCAACAGAGGATCCAAAGCCTGGTTTACCGAGCCAGCATAACAGTAGTTTCTTTCCAAACAACACCTTCACTTTTCTATTGTTGATCCATAATCCTGCTTGAAACTTCATACTTTGGTAGCAAGATGAGCCACCAAATGCTAGTTTCTTTAAAAACAAAATATCTTCTTTGGTCATAATCAACAACCATCATGACTTCTGTAAAATTCAGACAGGTTGGCATCTCTGGCACAGAAAACCAACACTTCCATCAGATATTTTTTTTGCTGCAGACTTCTATACCAGGCTGCTGCAGTATAACTGGTTGAATTTGTTTGCCCTGCAATGTGTCCCGAGTATTAGAATTAGGCTTAAGTAAGCTATGTGCTTGCTGTCTTTTCTATTAAAAAAAATAACATAATTTGATTTTTTTCCAAGAGAATTCAGTCATAGTGCAGTTATTAAGAACAGAACCATGTAGAGATTATCTGCAGCTTGTTACGCTAGGAGATCAAAGAAGTGAATGACAAGAACCGAAACAATAACAAATGTAAACAGTATTTGTTTACGGCTGATTTTGTTGGCAGAAGCAAATATCAAGAGGAAGATGAATAATAGAGAAAATATAGAAAGGAAGAAGACAATAGGATAACACAATTTTACTTTAGATTATTAATTATGATTATATTTGTTGTAGACCAACTTATGTGGTATTTTGGCTCAGTAAGCCAACAAGCTCCTCTTTATGTAAATAATACGATGCAATTTATACAGCTAACCACATATTATTAATGTTTTTTTTTCTGCAGTTTAAAGACAAACGGCTTGTTTTTCTATTTTGCAAATTCCTAGTAATTGTTTTTGCCTATGTGATGGCAACATTCAGCTCCAATTTTACCAGAAGATGCCATTCTCCACACTTGCATTCATAGGCTAAATATTTGCACTTAACAAGTGAATTCCCTTAGATTGGGTTGTGTATCGTAAAGAAACTAAGATGTATATTAGGTGTAAACTTGCTTGTAGACCAACATCAGGATATATTTTTCCTTTTTTTTCACAACACAATGAATATCATCAAATGCATGAAATACCTGCAAATGAAGTATGTGCCTGCTAAGGCAAATGACATGGAGAATGTGTCATCTGTTTGACTCATTACACTCATATCATGTTGTGGTTTTGAGTTGTATTATTTCTCCTGTCCCACTTTGACATATGAATCTGTTGTCTGTTTGATTCGTTACCTGCATATCATGACACGATATTGTGTTGTATTATCTCTCCTGTCCCACTTTGACATAGGATGATGGAACACGGCTTGCTATCTCCCGAAAGGGCAAAGAAAGCATCTGAGAGAAAGCAAAGGAGGCAGCAACAACAGCGATTGGGCACACCGATCAAATCCAACAAGCAGGAGAGACCTGAAAGCTCCAAGAAACCACAAGTATCAAAGAATGGAGATGTTAAGTCAAAGAAAAGAGTTAACCATAGTGATGATGATGATGATGATTTTATTGTGAAATCAAAGAAGGCAAAATGACTAACGATGATATGATATCATCCTATACGTAATCCAATTGTAGAGTGTAGCCTGTTCTGTAATTTCAATTGATAATGTCTGAAGTAGATGATCCATCGTCATATTCGCCATAAGTGGTGAACGGTAGAAACACAAGAATTGAAGGGAAGCAGAGAGAAACATTGTGATTGATTCATTATGTTTGCTTGTGTCACTAAAGAAAACTTGGACATTGTTTGTAGGCTCAAATTTATCTTCAATAAGAATACACTTTTTTCATGTTCCAGAGACGCTTTCTATTTCAAGATATGCTCAGAACAAAGATATGCTTCTATATTTGTATTTAAACAAAATGTGTTCACATTGGTTTTATTTTGATAAATATGTTTCTTAGAATATATTGAATAATGAGTTGAACGTATCAGCTATAGGAATGATGCCCAATCACAGGGAAATTGACTTGTGCAAGTGAGCAAGTCGCTAGACCTGTTTGCTATATGTTGATCAAGATGCAAAGTCTTTACTGCCTTGTCCATGAGATTTTCCAATCATCAAGTCTGATGCATGAGATAATGTTTTATTAGTAAGATTTACCAAATAAGGATTTGAGATCTCAATATATTATTTTTAAATTAGTATTTTGGAAGTAAAAAAAATTAAAATTCTCAATCTTTAGAAGTGAAAAATTAAAATTCTCAATGTTTTATTAGTAAGATTTACCAAATAAGGATTTGAGATCTCAAACTAATAAAAATTTGTTAGATGAAATTTCAGACTTCAATCCTTAGTAAATGGATATATGAAGTTTCAAATTTTAAACCTTTGATAAGTGAATTTTATACATCACCACTGGACTAATATTTGAAGTTAAGATTATGGATCGATGTAATAATTCCACTACATTTGTAGTGATCAATGTGGATCAATGTAATAATTCCAGAAACAAGTGCTGCTAATGAATCCGCTAAGCCCCGAGGACCCGTTTAGAGCCTTGATTCTCTCTTGGATATGGATCCAAAGAAGTAGATCCGATGTAATAGCCAAGGATATTGGATCCTCCATTACCTCAAAACCCAATCCAACAGCTTGAACATGCATCCAACTTCACAAACAGTGTAGCCAACTTGGCAAAGTTTGTCATGATAAAACATGAATCGAATAATAGATCACAAGTTGTTTGCTGTATATTGATATGT
The DNA here is from genome assembly GCA_001649415.1 of Musa itinerans. Lineage (NCBI taxonomy): Eukaryota > Viridiplantae > Streptophyta > Magnoliopsida > Zingiberales > Musaceae > Musa > Musa itinerans. The sequence goes on from LVTN01000002.1 coordinate 789,044, forward strand.
AACAACGTAGATCAGGATGTAATCTTCTATACAAAATAATTATGGAACATAGTGGGATTGGGACATGAATACAATCAGTTGAATCTACTAACTCAAAAAGGAATAATACTCCCATCCTAGATCTGCCTACCTTCTATATAACTCTGAACAAGGGAATAGTTAGGGGGAAAAAATGGAAGGCATTTGTTCCTATAACAAATGGGTTAAAGAACCACAGCATCAAAATTGCTCTCTCTTTCGATCTCTTAAGTGGACCCATAAGGATTCCTGTGTTTGTGAAATACATTAGCTTGGAAAGACAACGAATACTGGAGCAGGGTTTCATGTTTCCATTCTCAAATCATCCAAGCTCGGGGGAGACAACGGTGGTACTGCACTCTCAGTACCACCGGCAACCTCCATGATCTTCCTTACAGTTGCTTGAGATGAATTCTCGCTGCCTCTCGTCCTTGCTTTCTTGGATCCACCAACACTCAAATCTGGAAGTGCAGAAGTTTTGTTTTGAAGATTCTGGTCGGGTAAATTAAGTTTCTCTTCGGATGAGATTTGAGCAGATGCAATTGCAGAGCTCAAGACACCAGATTCTCTCAGAGTTTGGACAATGACCTACGGATATGCAAAAGAAACTGTCAGCAGTCAGGCAGAGACGGTAGTTGGGTATACAAGATGACCCTGGCTTTGGGACATAGAGATCGGTTGGTTACCATCGGCGCATATATGCGTGTCAAGATGCCCTTCCTCAGGAGCCTCAGAGTCAACCGTCTATCGGTCCACACGACATGTTCATTGTACCTATAAAAATGAAGATATTGAGCACATTAAAACAAGAAATAAGATAAGAATTTACCAAAAAAAGGTGATAGTTGGACTTTATGTTATTTTACACAAGCACAGAAAAGAAAAGAAAAAGGACATATGTTACTAGCAAAAAAGGCCAGAAAGTAAGTACATCAGTTACTTGTTGAATCTGTCACACAGATCGGCACCTCAAAAAAGAGAGAAGAACGATAGGCCTGGGAGCATGCGAGAGTCAATAAACTCAACAAGAATCAGAGAATGGGTAGGTTCTCCCTGACTCAAAAAGTTCAAGAACTTTGCACTAACCTTGCTCGTAACCTACTTCAGATGAGGCTAATGCAGGAATTTTAAGCAAAGTATATAATACAAATAAAGAGTCACAAAATACACATTCTAGTGTTGCTTGCACATAGGATTCGCATCTCCAGGCAGTTGGAGTTTCCGCATACTTGTATGGATTACACAAGGAGTCATTGCATGCCAAGAACGGTATTCCTAAACATTTGCTACTATGCATTTCAGGACAATCTAAATTCAAGTTGCACGCATGTGTTCTCACTCGTCAGCTTGTAATTTTGATGATCGAATATGCAAAGCATGCATACATGGATTACATATGGCAACATTACCGCCGTACCAGCCAGCATACACCGGTAGGGTACTAGCATAGGACACAGTACACACTGACTAGTTAGGGCATATGTAGCAACAAATAAAACCGTGATAGTAAGTTCCTAAGCCATCCTGTCAAACGTGTGACAAGATACACTTCTCACCGTAGTCTCAGTCAACATGGTAGCGATGGAAGCCATGCTCAAAATCATACAAAAAGCACTCAACTAGTCTGTCGGTCAGTTACCGGCTATGCAAATTACATCCTTTAAAACCAACTGTATTTAGGATCCATAAGATTAAAACTAGTCGCTAGTCTTGTGAGATAGATCAAATATTACTCAACTATATTAGTCAGGTAACAGAACAGATAAGCATTATATCGACAATATTAACTTTAATAGATAAGGAATAAGGAGACATATATCTGTATTATGACAAACATTTCAAATAAATCCACTCTAAGTAGTGAAGACCAAATTAAACATACTTCTCAAGACAAACCAACCTCGGATCTAAAAGAATTAACTTCCAACCCCACAATCTTGTTTCTCAAAATCAAGAGTTGGAAATTCTGTAAGCAAAAGTTCATATTAAAGATGTTGGAACTAGCTCTACACTAGTCAATTTCTAGATTATACTGTATTGAGCTGTTCAATTTGCCCCAGACATGAATGAGATTATTGAGTAGTTTCTGTTGGCTCCAAAGAAGAGTCAGCTTCAAATGAAATTTAAATATTTTAGATGCAATCATTTCTTTTTCCCACCAGAAAGAGGCATTCAGGTATGAAGGAACACAATTTTAGAAGTATCTTCTCACAAGATGGTCCTCTAGTTACCATATGATGCAAAAGAAGCAAATATACATACATATATATACATATAGCTCTAATGGGTTATAATAGGAGATTAGAGATTTTCAGTAAAATTATTTAAGAATGTTAAGATAGTTACCAGCGCAACATTTCTTCTTCAGTGGCAGTTGATGCAATAATAAAGGCCTGTCATGAGAACATGGAGATTGCTATTTAGTTCAGTTGGCACAGAAGATTGTATCGATAAAGTTACTTACAAACAATTAATTCAACATGGGGTTGTTCATTTTATGTGATTGGAATAGGGGAGAAGAGACTTGACCTACGTCCAAAGTGCTACAATTGTGCGTTACCATGGTTCATGTACGGAACATGATCCAGTTTGACACCAAAACAGGTACCAGACTAATTGTACATTACCATGGTTCATCTATGGAACATGACCTGTCATGATGAAAAATAGTAATGGTAAGCACTTACATTTCTGTCAAACTCCAACATGAAGCACCTCTTGACATCCTCCTTTGTTGGCTTGCAAGCACACCGATCACGTCGAGATGTCAAATCTGAGAACTTGGGATATGTATAATGCAGGACAGCAGCCTCTTCTAACTTGACCTCACTATAAAGAAAAGGTAACTTTGTGAGGGATCGCACCTAAACTGCCCCAAAATATGTTATTTTAAGTGAAATGCAATGCTTTTCACTGCAAGGCCAGCATGATTTGGGAAAAGCTGAGCACCACCATATGAACTAAACTATGTAATCTGTAAAGTTCAGAATATGCTGCAAATACATGCAACCAAACATTTTACTTTGGGATCTTCATGTAGTTATGCCATCTATGTGCACCATTGGGGCGAAGATGATCTTGAATCCTTGCGGCTGATTTTCCATTTCCGTAAGTTAGGAAGTAGTTGGGATTGCCATTTGCTGCCACTTTATACATGCCAAAATAAGTTTCTCTTAGTAGATGGTCAAAGTTCTTCTTGAACATGGACACCTGCAGAAAGAACATCGGATGAGAAGGTGACAGGCCTGATAGTGATCGATTCGGTTGCAATAACTAAACAGAGCAGGTACCTTTCTGGAATAAGCTAGTGAACAATCGTGGAACTTTTCAACAAATGATGAGAATTCTGGCTAGTTATTCAAATGAACTAAATTCAGCAGTGTTTCTGTGTGGAGCCTAATGTTTCAAGAATATATGATGTATATTGTCAGGTAGCAGTGAAATAATTGTCAGTCTCATATAGCTGCATCTATAAAATGTTTTTAGGTTCCTCAGAGGAATGGTCTAAATTCGAATATATGAGTGCATAAATTGAACTGGAATATACAGAAAGAGTAAAACACATGTTTATGAACCTAATAACAAAATGAGAGGCACCTTCTGCCAACGAAGTCAGCACTAAAAGAAGCCTGCTGATGGCACACAATCAGGAATGACTAGACACCAAAAGGAAGATACACTATCAACACCCACACCATGTGCACCTTAATGTTATTTGGCCAAGGAAGCTTAGATAAATTTCCAATGTAGATCCAGCACGGTGAGTATAAAAGAGCCAGATAATGGTATTGGCTGAAGAAAGGGTAGATAAGCAATGTAAAAATATCCAACTCATATACCTCTTTAGGAGTGATACCTCCTATTAATGTTTTGATGTACAAATTGTTTACGTTATTATACAACGAAATATGGGGTGGCATTGAACTATTAACTTCATGAAACATATGGCATATTATGTATACTCAGTTTAAAGGAAGAAGGAAAAACCATCTACCTCACTGAAAGGCTCTTTGATGTCATCCCGCTCAACACTACTTTCCTGGAACCAAAAACAAATATCAGATATACGATGGATCGTCATAATTCACTATAAATAGCTATTTATCCACTTACATAATTTGGAAAGATAACTATGTCCACATTGGCAGGGACATCAGAGAGCAACCTAGTTAGAGAGTATTCCGCGGCACCAGCTGGATGTATTAATTCATCAGTGTCAAGATGAATGATCCAATCCATGCCAGAATTCTGTACAAGAAAAGAAAAGGAAGTTATCTTTTAGAAGATGTTAAACTTAATTATTCTTTAAGTTTGTGCATGCGGTGACGAGCCTAAGTGCAACTAATAACATGCCAAAATAATTCCTGCCTTCCACCGCAAACAAGCTTAATGCAAAAAATAACAACGAAAGTGTCCATACCCGTGCCATCACTATTGCCATCTCCATGTTAAGTGATTGCTTGACAAAGAGTTCGTAGTTACAAGGCTTGTAGAAAAAGCCTGCCAACCAAGTCTCATTCCAAATACGGCTGCATGATAGAGGGAAATGGACCATAGCCGGTAGTCCAAAACTCATTACAAGATGTGACATTACAAAAAGACAGGTAGCAAGCAGTTCACAAGTTTACAAATGGAAAATAGTAACCATGCAGCTGTAATCTTCGATATGTGGTATATGCTTTGAGACCTCCTGTTTCTAGCCTAGAGTCAAAGAAACTATTAAACATGCCAAAGAAAAAAGGTTTCCAGAGAAAGGAAAAGTTTCCAGGGAGAAAGGAAACCCAAATCAAGAAAGAGGTAAATTGCTTATACTAATTTCCAACACTAAATAATTTTATGCAATGCTGTTAGGTAAAACACTTTTGGTTAAATATTTCTGAACTTTTTTGGCTTTCCAAATTTTAAACCTCCATAAAGCTCTTTTTCTATTTTATAAAGAAACATTCTTCATTCCTATTGTCAAAAAGACGTCAAATTTCATCTGAATATGAGCAAGGTACACTAAAAAAAAATAAAAAAGCAAAAAATTTGTAGGCTGCAGCTGACAAATTTATCTAAAATTTTAACTCGTGTAGTTCTTCAGTGTGCAGGAGGAGTCTAACTTTCTAACTATCTATTAAAAGCCAACATCATGGCAATATGGTAAGGCTTCAAAAATTCAGGTTTTTAGATGAAAATAGTCTAAAAGATGCTCGACTGTCGTCAATTATGGGAAAATTGACTACTGCAAATTTTGGTTATGAACATAAGGTGAAATGAGTCTCGGTTACTTAACGTTCAAAATAATAATCTTTTTTACTTCTTTTATGGTGTAACATAAAGTAAAGCTGCTATTATTTTCTATTTTTCTGAGAATAAATAACCAAAGAAGAAGTTACAAAAGTAACCTTTTTGCTTGTTTCTCCTCCAGTTCTCCGGTTCTGTATATGACTTGTACCCCCTGCCAAGTGCCAACACAAAGACTCAACACTGAGGTCAGAGCATCTTGCACAAATCGAAGGAGACCTTGAGAATCAATGAGAATATTCTTGAATGATCTTTAACGAGAAACACATATTAACTTACAGGTATGGATTCAAGAACAGCCGAAACATGAGGTTTTGCAGCCTTCCCTTCAACAAACAGAAGAAACTGTGATACGCCGAGGACCTTGTGAAAAAACAACCAAGGTAGGATCTGCTCTAAACCAGCCGAAGTGCTTGTTGTTATACATATCTGCAAATTGAGGCATAGACCGCTTGATTCGAGTACCAAACACAATCTTTTCCATTCATAGTCGATGAACAAATCAGTCGAAGTTTAAGAGCATGCCACATAATGCATCAAAACAAATAAACACTAAACTAATAGATTAAACCTTGCCCACTCTTGAAATGTGATCCGATAACTATCCATCGTAGAACCCACAGATCCCTTTCTTAAGAGAAGGACATAAATAATTGAGATCCCGAGCAAAACAAGTAGTAGATCCTCAATAGTTCCTAAATCTTTAAGGAGTTCCCAGTTCCGGCTTCCTAGGTCTATCCATCTCTCCGAGTCAAACGCAACACGAAAACCACTCAGAAACGGGAAAGACCTCACCTTCGGCTTCAGGTCCTTGTCCAAATCAAACTTCCAACCGCGATAGTAGGGGAAGGAGGGCGACGAGCTCCCGCCGAGGATCTCCTCGCAGTCCGAGGCGGAGCGCGCGGCGACCGAGGGCACGGGCGAGGCGGACGAGCTAAGGGAGCTGTTGTCCATCCCGGGGAACACCCGGGCATCCGCGGCGGGCCACCGCGACGCCGGGTCGTCGACGCCACCGCGCCACTGGAGGACGAACGCGAGGGAGGCGAGAGCCAGGGGGAGCGCCGTGAGGAGGAGGAGGATGCGGGAGGCGAAGATGTGGTGGGTGGCGGAGGACGCCGGCGGCGGGCGGTGGAACGTGCCGAGAGCCGCCATCGGAGTCGACGAGCGGAAATTTGGGAGACAAACACAAATAAAATGTCAGTAATAGATTTATATATCGGGGGGAGTGCGGGCGAAGCGAATTGGCTTCTGGTGGTCCGCCGGAAGACTTTTATTGTGTAACCGGCGGCCACATTAATGGATTATATTAGCGTGTGGGCAAAGAGGTAACCATCATATACTGTTCTTATTGGAAGCTGAAACCACCGAAAGCAGAGCTAACGGACAAAGAACACTCGCATGGGCCGTTAATCACCGAGAAAATGTAAAAACAAATTGTTAATCTCTATTATTTACATTTAAGTTAATTGTTGGTCGAAACTCTAATTTATATTATTAATATCTTTTAAGCATTTACTAAAATACTTGAGTAGCATACAAATCTATAGTTCCATTTTAGTAGTAAAATGGACAACAATAAAACCCTTAGTCTTAATTATTTAAGATCGGTTAAATTTTATGTTAATAAAATCTTAGAACCTAAACTAACGTAATCCCTTCAATTTTTTTCATCCGATCCGAACTTAGAACCGACATCGACAACGGTTACACCCAACTTATTTACATTTATTATAAATCCACCCAGGAATTGTGCTTGGTTCAATGTGATGGTGGGACTCACGAGTTACACTTGAAGAACCGGCTCTTTTGGGATTTAAAGACCGAGAAGCCCTCTCGAGACATGGTGGACCCACAAGCATAAGAGCTTAAGGGAATCCAACAGGACCTCTAGAGAGATACATAGTTACCACCACTGTTATCACAAAATTAAAAAAAATTGTTTACTCATAAATAAAATAAAAATATTTCAACTGCAAGATGAACAGTAGTGCTCTGGCATCAAAAGATTATTCAGCACTGATGCAATTAAACCCTACTCGAATGGTGTAAGCTAAGAATCTATACCATGATTCTGTGGACATCCAACACATAAATGTGGTGCTCACATCCAGGTTGATCCCAATGAGGTTCAGATGTCTGTCCACCTCAAATTAAATTAATATTATCAAACATATTTTATTGTAGCTAATGATACTACAAAATGATCAGATGTATCATCTCAAGATAACTCAAATGTCCACATTCCAGGAATTAACAAGAGAATACAGAAGCAAATTAGGCAATGGCACAAATACTACCAAAATATGCAACAGAAAGCAATCCAAAGTAAACTACTGTAAAATATAGACTATATACACACTCCATGATGGTGATGAAAAATTGCCACATTCCAGGAATTAACAAGAGAATACAGAAGCAAATTAGGCAATGGCACAAATACTACCAAAATGCAACAGAAAGCAATCCAAAGTAAACTACTGTAAAATATAGACTATATACACACTCCATGATGGTGATGAAAAGATTATATATCGGTATGGACCGTAGAATTCATAAACTACACATGTAGCTTACTGGTCAAAATCCGATGAATTAAGATCAGCCTGCCAGGAAATGAACCTGCGCTGACTTCAGATTTTTATCTGTTTATTGGGTGAAAAACTAAAACCAAAGTTCTAAGCCTCATCAAGAATTGGGAGACAGACTTGAAACAAAAATGAGGCGTATTTCTCATCTACTTACATGCATAAGTTTTTCAACCATAAAACAAACTCAAGTTTCGGTGACATTGTTATATCAGCACCTGCTTAAGAAATAGACCCCCAATGGTTAACATGCATCTGCCATGACCACCAGGAAAATTCAGCCAATGCATAACCAATTGCTGATCAATTTAGATTGGTAACAAATAACAAGCAGTGATGTTGTGGTTATCAAGTCATAATTATTTGGAGCAAAAAGAACATTAAGAAAACACAGGTAAACATATACATATCAAATGTACCATAAAGAGAGAACAAATCATGTACAGAAACATATAGCTTCGGCTACATATAGGCTTTATCTATCAGAAAATATACATATTGCAAGGATTGCGCGATGCTGAGCACTTCATAAGCACATGGACTCGAGCACTCTCTTGAATCTCAAATTACATACCAAGCTGACCATATATGAGAAAGACGCAAGTCAACATGGCTGGAAATGGCCAAAAGCTGCAAGCTGATTGCTCAAAGGTGGCAACTAATGCCAGGGGATAGATAATCTCCCATCGGTCCTCGACACAACATCAGCCAAATACAAACCAACCTAGAAAACAAAAAATTATCAGTTCAAACCACTGTCACAAATGTTAACAGCTAAAAGTCCTTATTCTGATACACAAATATCTAAAAACCAATCCGTGAGGCAAGATTGCAGGACTAAACATTGCAGCGCGTAATGGAAACATACAAACAAATTTGTTGCAACAAATTTGCACACTAGATAGCTTTTACTTCAATCAAAAGTGGATTTTAATTTAGCATGCCAAACCAACAAGTTTTTACTCCAGCAGTAGATGCAATCTCGAACTAAGAAATTATCATGAGGCCAAAAACTTCCGCTATGAACTACTTATTGGACGCAATCGCTATCTATTCCTAGCCTTTTCTGGAGTCCACAAACAAGTAGGGGTTATTTGAGTCCTCCATGGCAAACATGCATTTCGCCGTACATTTCTTGGTGCAGGAATGTCTTCCCTGATCACCACTTTGAACTCGCACCATAGTGAAGTCTCACTGATATCAATGGCATTCAAAGTCAAACTAATCGATTCTTTTGCAAGACAATTCTTACTGGATGCCTTGAAAACAGTAGTTTTTAACATTCAGCCACTAATTTCCATTCCTACCGATCACATCATCATCACAATGCATCCATCTCTGCCACAATAATCTTTAACATGGATGCCTATAAACCATAAGAACGAAAAAGAAAGCAACCAAGAATCCACCGAAACAGAAGAACAATTTTACGGAAACGAAAACGCATGGGTTTCGACATCATCAGGAGCAATGTCCTGCATACTACCACGTCACATGCGAATAACTGAAAGGGAAAAACTATGGGAATCAGCCAAGATCACCTTCGATATCACCAAAATCCTTCCAAGAAGCCAACAATTACAAGTGAACATCGACCATGTTCGATACTGTGATTCATGAACCGGTGTGGTGACCAAAGAATCATAATATAACAGCCGCACAACAAACAAGATTGGCAAGAAGCAATTTCTTGTTGGATCCACACAGGGGAAACCTAAATTGAGTTCTTGAATTCGAAAAGAGCCCCGCCCCCCCCCCCTCCCCCCCAAAAAAAGAGAGAGAGAGAGAGAGAGAGATACAGCAGACCGCAGGATCATCTTGTTCAAGAACCGAGAAACAAGAAGATCTGATCCGAGAAAGAAATCGAAAGAGGAGGAAACACACAGCAAGCGGCGACGAGCGGGAGCAGGAAGTCGCGCACGCAACAGCTAAACGGGGTTGGGGGTAATCAGAGCTCCGGCGACAACATGAGACTACCCTTCTTATGTTTATTATTTATATTCACATGAATATTATAATATATATATATATATACAAAAAAATTATATTCATTTTCCATAAATTATATGCTCGTATTTAATATCTTTTAGAGGGACAAACTCTAATAGATTATATATATATATATATATATATATATATATTGACGGCAGGTGGGCGTGTAGTGATGACACATTTAGTATCGTAACTATGATTATGCATCAATGATGCAGCAACATTATTGATATGCAGTACAGTCTTAACTATGATTACAAATATATGTCTGTCTTATGACTTGATACATTTTCTATTTGTGACATTCCATCTCTTGCTTATTTGTCTTCTAAAACTATAAAAGTCAGTTGAATTCATCAATTTTCATTAATTATGACCTTAGTGACAATTTATATAGGTATAAAATATCATTAGTTTCTGGTAAATATTAATTAGCATACACTGCCACCAAGAAAAACAATTCTTTAGACATAGATTTCGGGCTATAATTGATATGAAAATAGTAAGATGCAGTCCTATCTTGCATTAGCTGTTTTTTTACAATCACATGATGTGATACGAAACAGTGACTAATTCATATATTATGTCTGTAAATGTTAACTTCACACAACAAATAGACATGTTGTTAGAACAAACTCAAAATTATAATGTGCTCAATTCAAACTAATAGACTATGGTGACCAGCAGATGTGTTGGCATTCCTTCTCTAAAGTAGGTTAGAGAAGCTAAGACACTGGAAAAAATGTTCTGGTTGTAAAAAGAAAGATGCTTGTTTATGGGCATAATCATGAACGTGAGAACAATCTGCACAGTGCCCAAGGGACAATGGGTTTCATCCCTGTATATAAGTCATTATTAACAGGATCCACCACAAACTAAACATTGAAAAAAAATCATTCGGAAGTAATCAGATGCCTAAAGAATTGTTTTTCTTATAGTCAGCACAAAAAAGAGAATTCCATGGTTTCTGCTGCAAGAAAAACTAAGTTTTCAAAGTCAAGTAGAACTCCTGGCAGTAGCATGCTTCAAAAATACTAGATTTAGCATATCCATAATTATCAAAGTTTCTAATATATAATAAAAATGCATCGCTGATCCAAACTAGCACTTGAATTGCATGAATGCACAATCATCCGCTCTTCACCCTTCGGTTTGTTCTCTCAGTCGACGAATAGTGCTCCTCACGGTAACAGCACTAGCAGTGCTGCAAGCAATTGCAGTACCAAGGCGTAAGAAAGAGATTTGTATATCTAGATGGGTAAGAAGCTATCATGTACTCACTTCAATGTGTAAGCACCGCCTGCTTTGACCTTCCCACAATCCTTGCAGCCCCAAATCCCAACTGCTTTTCTTTTCACGGCATACTAAAAGAAACCAAAATCAACATGTTTCATTAGCGAGAACTTAAAATTGATAGAAGAAAATGTAAAAAGAATCTATAATAAATAAGTTTTACTAGCAAAAAGATAACCAGGATTAGAATTCAAATCATAAACATGTCGATATAATAGGCCCAATGCAAAGTACATAACTTCAACCGATGATATATCATCAATCCGGCAACGCCCATTAGCCATTTAAACATAATGTAGTCTGTGTCATGATAAATTATATGTGTATTTTAACTTGAGATGCATGCTCACCACCAAGATACTTTGAAATCACACCCTTTGCAGCACCTAGGAGAAATATAAGTGGCGTATAATCTTCTTGAACAGTAAAGTAACAAGAAGCAACAAAAAATATCTAAGCCACACAAAAGAAACTGAGTTACACCAAGATATTCAGCCTTTTGGAATATTCACAATCATCAGGATTATACATAACATTGACAATCATTTACCAAACTCGAGACAAATTAATGAACAAAGCATTTTATATCTGCACAATGTCATTGGAAGGAGAATGGCTAAGATTTTAATCAAACTCATCAATCTCTAGATAAAATTATCAGTTTAAACGTGTAGATAGCAAGCCTCTAGGTATCCTATCATTTCAACTAATCCAATCCATTACATTATCAGAAGAAGCTAATTGTCGAGCTGACACCATAAGCATTTATGATGAGAGCTTTATACAGACACCTTAACAATAAGCAAGAACATTTGAAGCAAAGGAATTCACACCTTCCCACAGAATTCACAGAAGTACTTTGCATGCTGAGAAACTTCCATTTTCTTGATTTGCTTCCGCAAACTTGCACCATATCTGGTACCTGAAACAAAAAAAAAAAAAAAAAAACATAAACATAAAACAATGCAGTTGAAAACTAATAATAGTTCTTGCATAAACAAGGCCAGAATCTCAGCGTAGACCGGGCCATATCTCATACCATATTTGCCAACTATTCCAGCCTTCTTGGTGCGCTTCGTCTGCATGCCAATGAGAGAAAAGGTAGACACCATTAGAGGAAGAATTTGACAAGTGAAGGTACATGGCATCACTACTACTCCAAAACACAAAGAGCCAATGCAATGGTGATTTGAGCACACAAACACAGAAGAAGTTTGCCGAGTTAACTATATAATAAAACGCTATCTGGTGCACGGACAAGGCAGCAATATCCAAACGGAATCTTCACGATCCATAAAAACATTGTCTTTTGCACTAATTTAAGGGTGAACTAAAAAAAAAAAATCTCAAATGTTAACTTCCTCGACGACCACCCTATACAAAACCCCTTTGAATATAAAAGCCACTACAAAGCTACATTTCATAAGCAAGCCACTTGTACTCTACATTTGATAAGCTCTTCTGCAGGAGTTGAAGAACTAGAAGCAAACATCATGTCCAATCATTTCGCTAACTAATAAAACATCAGTTTACATCAATATAAAGGTATATCCAAACAAAAAGCTCATAATTTTCGATGCAACACAAGATTAGCACTAAAGCCGGAAAGGATTTAATGGAGAAAGATATCGCGCCTACTGCGAGAACGAGAGCTCACCATGGTGAAGCGTACGAGGCAGGACCCGACGGTCTAAACGCCGAGGGAGAGAACTCCAGAGAGCAGACGAGAGCGCCGGCCGCCAACTCCCCGTCGCTCGCCCTTTATACCCAAAACCCTAATCCGGGGTACGGAGCATCAGCATCAGGCGGGATCCACCGATCGGGGCCGTCGGATGTGATAAGGACGCGACTTGGATTTCAAGCCTAGTACATACGATCTCAACCGTCCGATTGTTAGAGATTCGTGCATAGCCCGATTGGCCTCTATGATCTAACGATGGACTAATGACGTAAGACCGAATACAAATAAATAATATATATTGATGATTGTGTCATATTAGAGTCTCATAATAGATATGAAATCAATTTGAATTTGATCCAACTTACTGTAAGTAAATAAATAATATATATATATATATATGACTGTGTCATATTAGAGTCTCATAATAGAGATTACATCAATTTAAATGTGAATATCGATCCAACACGAAAAATTGGACCCTTTTTATTCATATTGAACGTAATACATTTAAACAAAAATATTTTTACTTACTTTTGAGGATAATTTATTTTCTAAAAAAAAATAAAGTGCATTCTCAATCGTGAATTGACTTTTTATATATATATTCTTATTGTTGACTTCTCCAAACATCAATCTAATCATCATTGTTTTTTCTTCTTCTTTCGTTATTGTCCTTTTCATGGTTATCCCTTTTTTTTTTTTTCCCCACAATCATATTCCCGGTCTCTTATCACCTCACATCTTGTGATGCCGACGTATTATTCAAATAGTCAACTTATTATTATTTGAATTTCTATCATACTAGTCATAAAAATTTATGAATTGATCATATAACAAAGTCTCATTTTACAACTATATTTTGTGTATATATTTGTTTAGTATAATTTTTTTAATTTTATACAATGTATAAAAAAATCATTTTAAATGTTTCTAGAGAAGTATCTTAATTTTTAAAATTCTCTCTTTTTTTTAATATATAGATTTTTTTTTCTCTTTTTTATAGAGCTATCTATACGGTGATTCGATCTAATTATAATATTTTTGATAAATACTATAAAAATATTATGATTATAGTATTTTAACATCATGTTGCAAGAGAAACAAAACATTTTAATGTAGTAAAAAATATTTATAATATAAAAAAAATTTATATTAAGTTATAGTATTTTGTTAGTGTTATTGAAAACATTGTGATGTGGATTCATAGGAAAAATAACGGAAAGAAAGGGAAAAGAGATAGGTGGCGAGGGAAAATAAATAGGATCACCTATTTATAAATATGAGACGTTTCTAAAATTATATATATATATATATATATATATTCAAAAATTCATCCAATATAATTTATATTTTATATCAAATATACCGCTCCGATCCAACTATTACATGCCAAGTGCTACGTAACGTCATGCATTAGACTAATCCTAAGTAGATAGATATTAATTATATTCCTCGAAGCTACCAACGTCTTCGTTTGTATTCTCTTTTCCTACGGCTTACTTATATCATCTTTAAGGCTCCATGATTGTACAAAAAACCCACGGTGTGCCTACTGAAGAA
>LVTN01000002.1:803530-844088 GCA_001649415.1 Musa itinerans
ATATATATATATATATATATATATATATATTCCTGCAGGTCTGTTGTTTTAGTCTTGTAGTGTTATTGTTGCGGTGAAGACGGAGAGAGGGCATGCGGCCTCGCACTTAGTCGACCGGCTCTCGAAATGCGCTTTCCTGACCAATCTCCCTTCCGGTGGGTTTCCTCCTCCGATCCCACTTCATCTTAAACAACTCCGGTGGCTGCTACTAGACAGCCCCAGAATATTGTATATTCCTACTTCGATTCAATCACGTCACATGCACAGATCGACGAAAAAGCTACAGAGGAGAGGAAAGGAAAGGTAAGGGAGGGAGAAAGAGAGAGAGAGAGAGAGAGGAGAATCCACGTCCGTGGTATTATATATGTGCACAGTGCAGCAAAAAGCATGCCAACCCACGCTTATAAGCCGTAAACCCTCGCTCGGAGGAGTATTCCCAAGGCAAGAGCACGGAAGTGATCCACCTCTCCATCCGCGTCTGATGGCAAACCTTGCCCCGAAGGAAGCCAATCGCCCCCGGCTGGATGAAGAAAGCAGAGGAGGCGAGGTGGCGGAGGCCGCTCTGGCGACCCGTGAAGCGGGGAACCGGTGGTTGAGGTCGAGAAAGCTTCTCTTGGCCGCCAACTACACGATCCTCTTCGTGGGCTCCCTCTCCTCCTCGCTCCTCTCGCGATACTACTTCGTCCACGGCGGCTCCAACCGGTGGGTCTCCACTCTGGTTCAGTCGGCCGGGTTCCCCTTCCTCCTCCTTCCCATATGCCTGGCCTCGTCTCCCTCCTCCCGTCCTTTCTCCGGCCTCACTCCGCGCCTCCTCTATCTGTCCCTCTTCGTCGGCCTCCTTTTGGGCGTCAACAACCTGCTCTTCTCCTGCAGCGTGTCCTACCTGTCGGTCTCCACTTCCTCGCTGCTCCTGTCGTCGCAGCTCGGCTTCACGCTCCTCCTCTCCGCGCTCCTCGTCCGCCATCCCTTGACCTTCTCCAACCTCAACTGCGTCGTTCTTCTGACTCTCAGCTCCGTCCTCCTCGCCTTGAACTCGAAACACGACCGCCCCGCCGGCGTGGACCGGGCCCACTTCTTCCTCGGCTTCGCCGCCACCCTCGGCGCCGCGGGGCTCTTCGCGGTGTACCTCCCGCTCATGCAGATGGTCTACCGCGAGGTGAGCGGGTACCGGATGGTGGTGGAGGTGCAGGTGCTGATGGAGGCGGCGGCGACGGCGCTGGCGGCGACAGGGATGTTCGCCACCGGCGGGTGGCGGAGGGAGGGCAAGTGGAACCTCGGCGTCGCCCGGTACTGGGTGGTGGTGGCGGCCACGGTGGCGGCCTGGCAGCTCTGCTTCTTGGGCACCGCCGGGATGGTGTACCTGACGTCCTCCGTGAACAGCGGCATCTGCATGACGGCGCTGCTGTCGGTCAACGTGGTGGGCGGCGTGCTGGTGTTCCGCGACGAGTTCGGCGGCGGCAAGGCCGTGGCCATGGCGCTCTGCATCTGGAGCTTCAGCTCTTACCTCTACGGAGAGTACAAGAAGAAGAAGGAGGAGGAGGTGGTGGTGGCGGCGGCAATGGCGGAAGGCAAGGAGGAGGATGATAGTGGGGGGAGTGCAGCGAGCGATGGCAATGCATGAACAGTGCAAAGATGCTTCTTCCTTTTTTTTTTTTTTCTTTCTGCATCATAATTTTGTCCCTAAGTGTAATGGAAGCTTCCTGTATTATAAATGGGTGCAAAGTATTAGTAGTGGGCAGTTGGCTCAGATATTGGAGGTGGTTGCCTGAGACCTGTCAGGTTGAGAGAGAAAGCATATGTCACACTAATGGGTGGGGCTTTACATCTGGCAGCTCCTCCTCCTCCCCCTTGTCCCTCTCCTTCCAAGGTTTACTTTTTACCTCCCCCACCTCAATCCAACGAGGAAAGAGCCACGCGAGTGTCATCCGCGCTCTCATGTTCTCTCTTCTTTCCTGGGTTCCTCCACGTCTCAGGCTATGTCAAACAACCCCTTCTTCTCTTCTTCTTCCTCCTCCTCCTCCTCCTCCCCGCCGCGGCTTTCACCGGAATCCGCCTGCGATCGTAATATACCCATACGATGCGTGCATCATACGTGCATACCCTAAAGCACGTTTGGCCACAAATAAAAACTCAGCATTGTCATGATGAACCATCTACCTGTGCTCCAGGCAATGATTCGAGATTAAAAAGGTAACAACAGAGCGATGCTTTTCGAAAGTGGGCAATAAGCACGGCCTTTAGCTTTATGCTTCGGCAATTAGCATCTCCGAATGTGGAGCAGCAAGGTGCAGCAGTAAGACACCGGCTTCGATGGCCGTGGAGTGAGGGCTACAGGGAGAGGGAGAGGATCATGGGAGATGAACAGTACAAAACCCCTAAGCAGGTTTGACCAGAGCCATACGTAGTGGCATGTGACTCCATTCGTACTTCAAATTTTTGTGGCGTTCTTTTTTGTTTCTTGTGGCCCTCTTTATTCCCTCCTCTTTTGGTGTGACAAGCAGCTCCACTTCAGGTCGTGTGACATGCACCACATCCATCAGTTTACTTTTTTCTGGATTCGTATTTTGCCTCTGCCAGCGAATGGCCGATGGATAGATATAGGTCTTGACCTTGTCGAACCTCTCTCTCTCTCCTTTCTTCTTCTTCTTCTTCTTCCTCTTCTTCTTCTTTCTTCTTCTGGGGCATATCCTTTGAGATTCTAGCTAGCATATATAGATATTCTTCTCGCTAGCTGCTGTAGACCAATGGCAGCAAGGAGGGTGTGCGGACTTGGGAGGAAGATAAACATGATCTGCCAGCACTAGATGATATTTTTCTTTGGGTCGCTTCGGATAGGAAAGGTGTGCTCGATTCCCATCATCATGCTTGATGGATAACGAGTGTGATGAGCAGTCGCTCGGTGGATTAAGGTTGGGTGGTGATTAGGGTTCACTGTGGAGGAAGATGGATGAGGAGGCAGCCAATGGGTAGGTCTGCTTTCCCGAGTGAGAGATGATGGAGGAAGACAACAATGATAACAGAACCTCATTGTTTAAAGATTCTTGTGTACTTGGGTGCATCATTTGATGGAAGAAGCAGTGCTGAAGGGGAGGAGGAAGGGGGGGATGAACAAGTGGGAATTTATTTATATTTATATGTTATTTGAGGTGGAATAAGGCATAATCTTGTGTTGGGTGGTGTGGTAGACTTTATGAAGGTGCCAATGGGAGATATGGTGTGTGTGAAGCCATTGTCTTAGCCACACCAAAAGAAAAAGTCAGATGAGGATGTGAGAGTGGTCAGACATGAGTGACTGCACTTTTTCTTCTTCTTCTTCTTCCTTTTTTTTTTTTAATTATTATTATTATTATGTGCAAATATATTGGAGTCATGGGAAGGAAGCACACCAAAGGGTCATTTATGTGGTCACTTCAACTCCACCTCTCAACCTTATTTTATTCTCTCTCTATTTTTTTTTTCCCAAAGTAAAATAGCTATAAATCACTAAATTAATCCCCCCAAAAATAAATTACACCAAAAGCAAAATAACTCTATTACTAAATTAATCCGAAGAAAAGTTACACCAAAAGCAAAATGAGTCAACTCTGATAGGTATATCGTTCTTTACTAACAAATGCTAGCCAGTTAGTATTATTATATTCTTCTCTTTTATTCTCTCTCGTCTATATATACAATACAACATATCTTTCTTCTTCTTCTTCCTTTTTTTTTAATTATTATTATGTGCAAATATATTGGAGTCATAGGGAAGCACCAAAGGGTCATTTATGTGGTCACTTCAACTCCACCTCTCAACCTTATTTTATTCTCTCTCCTTTTTTTTTCCAAAAGCAAAATAGCTATAAATCACTAAATTAATCTACCCAAAAATAAATTACACCAAAAGCAAAATAACTCTATTACTAAATTAATCCGAAGAAAAGTTACACCAAAAGCAAAATGAGTCAACTCCGATAGTTATATCGTTCTTTACTAACAAATGCTAGCCAGTTAGCATTATTATTCTCTTCTCTTTTCTTCTCTCGTTTATACATACAATAAAACGTATCTTTTTTCTTCTTCTTCTTTTTTTTTTTTTAAATTATTATTATTATGTGCAAATATATTAGAGTCATGGGGAAGCACCAAAGGGTCATTTATGTGGTCACTTCAACTCCACCTCTCAACCTTATTTTATTCTCTCTCCTTTTTTTTTCCAAAAGCAAAATAGCTATAAATCACTAAATTAATCTACCCAAAAATAAATTACACCAAAAGCAAAATAACTCTATTACTAAATTAATCCGAAGAAAAGTTACACCAAAAGCAAAATGAGTCAACTCTGATAGGTTTATCGTTCTTTACTAACAAATGCTAGCCAGTTAGCATTATTATTCTCTTCTCTTTTCTTCTCTCGTTTATCCATACGAAAAAACATATCCTTTTGAAATCTTGATTCTCGAAATACTTTGATAATAGTATAAAATCACTCAACCATTTGATAGTCGATCCAGTTTGAAGATTCTTTCCATGTTTAATCGTAAATGACTTTGCTCTCGAATTAATTATCTCGCATGCTTGTCCTGCATTATCTTCGAGTAGAAAACCTATCTCTCCGTTGCCTTTCTCAAAAGCACAATCAAAAGTATTCGATTATTCCCTAAACATCTCTTAGACAGCATCAAAAGTTCACAATATAATATATAAGCTAAAGCTTTGCAGATGATGGCACAAAGGCAATCCCTCGTTACGGGTTTGTCATATCGACCAAATGCAATAGCCAATCGAGGTTCCTCTCTCTCTCTCTCTCTCTCTCTCTCTCTCTCAACCAAGCCTCGACTCTCCACTCCATGCCTCGCATGCAAACCAGCATTCAAAGAAAACATGGTCCTGACATTTGTATACCAAGATACCAAGATATCATTTGTATACATAAACGTGAGAGATAAAAATCTAATTCTTAAATTTAATTGGAAAAAATAAAACAAGCATGAAAGAATATGGGCAACAAATGGAAAAAAAATAAATTATCATCAACTGCCGTATAAAACAAGCATGAAAGAATATGGGCAACAATAATGTAAAAATACGATGATAAAGGATCTTCTTGTCGACAAGCATCAATGTTGCTCTTAAAGTATCTCAAGCCCTCTCTATTAATAAGATAAGAAAAAATAGGAATAAAAATACAAACCTTAATTTAAGACATAAATTATTATGAAAACTCTAAAAACTCAATAGCATGCAGAATAACATTCTAAGATAGACAGTCATACGTTTTCTCCAAATAAATTTTAAACATAATCAATGAGTTATTCCCTTTGTTAAGCAATTAATATATTTATCATGAATGCTCCTATTCGAAAGAAACAAGGCTGATTACTCAATATTGAGGTTTAATGGGAGAAGCTAACAACGTAGACAATAGTCAGTACTTTATTAAATTATTAAGATGATGACAGAAGCAATTTATTATTTGTTTGATACCTAATATTGGATCTTGAGGAAATGTTTGATATTATATATTGTATATATAATACATAATATAACTGATGTAAACACGGATCATATGTAACATTAATTATCAGCAACTCAGATAAAAGAAATCTTCTCAAAAAAACAAACAGTTAGGGGTGGATCAATTTCTTTGCACTTTTAATTATTACATTTATGTTTCGTCTTTTCTTCGGTGTGTGCTCTAATTTGAATATTAGAATATCTTACACGAAACTCTTAAATTTCATCCGATAAATTACTATCTAATGTCTATATATAATTTTAAACACGTATAAGATCGGTATAATATTTATTATACAAGTAATATTTCTTTCGAGATATTCTAATAATTAGTGTATCGTTATACAAACAATGAGTTTCAAATTCATATTCGAATGGCTTACACATTATTTAATGTAATGAAAATTTCTTTTTGTTTTATTTTTTAAGATGGGGTGATGATAGCTCAGACAAAACCAAAAAGGACCCCTTGGTTTGATCTATCAGCTCATGTTTTTTAGATGCATAGATAGAGTTGAAAAACATTAAAAAAATATATCTCAGTGATGATATTTGGCAAAAGGTGCTCATTTGGTTCGTTCACTAAATCACCAACATCCATAGCAAAGTGTATATCCTACAACCACCACCACCTCTCTCTCTCTCTCTCTCTCTCTCTCTCTCTCTCTCTCTCTCTCTCTCTCTTGTAGCTCATCCTCATCTCCGCACCGGGGGTTGATGGCGGAAAGTGGGTGATGGCAATCACCTTTCACCTTATCTGAGAGATCACTGAAAGAAAAAGGATAAGATTGTGATGACAGGAAGGTTCACTCAAGGAAACACTTGTTCTTGGTCCACGACACTGTCAACCTCATCAAATGATAAGAACATGCAGCCGCCCCGTTGACTTCTTTGGAACAGTGGATGCTACAAGATTCGCTGTACCCGTCATGAGACAAAGAGAGGTGAGGAACTTCCATAAACCCTCCCTAGCCGTCGTTGAATCATGCATCCTCCATTTACTAGTGTGTGTGTGTGTGTTGGTTGCAGAAACCACGTCTGAAACTCCACTTGTAACGTCGTACTGATTTGTAGCTGATGGGTTTCAGAGACGAAAGACTTTTTCGAGTTAGAACACATCCAAACGGAGAATTCATGTCTGGGCTCGGCCGTGTTAGATGTGGGCCGTTCAAATGTCTGTACAAAGATGTCCATAATCCAACTATGCCGGCGTTGCAAAGATTGTCTAATCTGATCTGCAAAGATTGTTTGCAGACATGCAAAGATTGTCTAATCTGATCGAAGTCATAATTAAAGTCCGAATGTTATGAGATTGAGATCTCCAGACCACTGTTTCTACTAGTATCGAAGCTTGTTTGTAATTAGGGGATCTGATGCTTAATTAATGTTACTTTAATTTTGTTCTTCTTATTTAGTTTTATGGTTCGATTTAAATCATATATAGGTATAAAACGAGTTGAGTACTAATTAATTAATGTCAAAAAGGATAAATTTCGATTAGTCTTATTATCGATCAATGCCTTCGATGTTAGTCGAAAAAAAGTTAAAGGAGAAAAGATGAAGGATGAGGGTTCTAGAAAAGAAGTAAATCGGATCAACTCGGTTCCTTCGATGATTAAGAGAGCTAATGTTCAAAGGAAAAAAAGATAGTTGATCGTCGATCAAAGATTTTTTTTATAATCGATGATGTTTGATCATAAATAAGTATTGATAGAAATATTATTCGAATTAGGGATGATATTTAGAATAGTCTTTATCCATCAGGAAGACGTTCACATGTTGAATCTGTGACGGTCGACGGGGAATGGACACATTCGCCGTCCCTATCGATATTGTATTGTTCCGACATGTTCGTCCGTGATCCGTACATAGGCGCTTCCATGTTGGATACAGCGTTGATTGGATGATGCATCCGGATTCCTGCGGTGCAACATGTAATCATCCCTCTCGGTCACGCCAGCGTACACATGAGGTGAGGAGAAGGAGGAGGAGGAGGAGGAAGCCATGCACGCCCTGCTGCAGCTGCCGCTGCGGCTTCCCCAGACGTATCATGGCGCCCTACTCGTCGCCTTCCTCGCCCAACACCACAATGCCCGTGGGCCCGACCACCCTCCCGGTCCCCTTGTCTTCTTCCTAGCACTCCCTCTCTCTCTCTCTCTCTCTCCCAGCCACGGGAGCAGAAGGTGGCGTACCGCGGCGGCACCCCCCACTGTTTCGATGGCAATGCCACCAACAGCGAGTTAATGCTACTCTTCAGACGTCAGAACGCGTAGCAGTCTCTTCTCGAGTGGCATCGCCAAGGAAGCAGGTCAAAGTTGTTCCTTGTCATCTTCCACCGGTCTTTGCTCCATCGAATTTAGCCGGACGGTGCCTTCATACATGGATCCCCTGTTGGGACGACCACCCTGCTCGCCTCTCTTTAGCTCTGCTTCTGTCATCGTTTGTCAAGCAGTAAGCTCCTCGGGAGTAGCCATGCTCCATGTTACCTGACTTTTCTCTTTCGTCTCTCTCTCTCTCTCTCTCCCCAGCATTTGATGAGCAATCTCAGATCCTCCAACAGGAAACGTGCTCTGTGCTTCCTCGACTTTTCCTTTTCATCTCTCTCTCTCTCTCTCTCTCACACACACACACACTCGCACACATCACATGCTTTGCCATTGTCGAGCTGAAAGCCACTGCACCATGCCAAAAGCCATGGCATGCACCCATCTTTCAGATGACACCAGTAGTCCGTCCCCAGCTTTTATTGGGAGAAGGTAGCAACTCTTGCAACACAAAGATTCCTGGCAAATGAGGTGCATTGTCATGGAAGATGCTCGACTCTCTCTCTCTCTCTCTCTCTTACACAGACACAACAGCAACAACAACATCACGCGCATCACGTTTACATTAATTGCGGCGGAATCTCAAAGCATTCGTGACGATTAACGTGCATGGAAGCCGTAGGATGGCTTCGCCTGCTCGAGCATCTGCACCACCTCTCTCATGGTGGGCCGCTCGACGCTGTGCTCTTGGACGCAGAGCATGGCCACGAAGAACACCTGCGTCGCCTCTTCCAATGGGACATTGCTGAGCCACGGATCCAATATCCTCACCACCCCTTCCTTGCTCCAATTCGTGCTCATTCTTGTCCACTGCACCAGGTCTAATCCTTCCTCCCCGAAGTCGCCCACGGGTCTCCGGCCGGTGATCAGCTCCAACAGAACCACGCCGAAGCTGTAGACATCGCTCTTCTCGTCCACCTTGAGAGTGTACGCATACTCTGCATGCAAAGTAGAAGAGATTAAAGGCGATCAAACCCCGGGGATGCTTTCATGTGCTAGCATGTGGGCCTGCACAAAACATAAAGCATGGACACCGATCGAGGGCCGTAAGGGAGACTGTTTGGGATCAGGAGCTTGATATTTGCTGAATGATGGATTTGGTCAAAAGGAATGCAGATTGTGTTGAAAGCAACACTTAGCCAAGGGAAAAGAGGTAGATATGCTGCTTGCTTTCTTTGAGGAATTGGACCTCGGTGCTATCTTCCTCAAAGTAGCCAGCCACCGGTGCAGGCAGATAAAGCAGTTCACTGCTTGGTGCTTTGAACCATCTGCTGCCGCATTCATCTTCTTCAGCAAAATAGATTGCTGCAGAACGAGAACAGTTGGGAGAGTATATGATCGGTGAGGATATGTTCTACTTCACCTTCATCCCCGCCAACTCTTCCTACTCCTTTAGCTGTGACAAGCTAGAACAGAGTAAGGATGCGGCAGAACTGTTGTCGGCACTAGTAGTAGAAGAAAGTACCGGGGGCGATGTAGCCGTAGGAACCGGCGATGGCCGACATGCACTCGGAAGCTCCCGTGTCCCTCAGGTACTTGGCCAGGCCGAAATCTGCGACATGAGCTTCGAAGTTGGCATCCAACAAGATGTTGTTGGACTTGACATCCCGATGAAGTATCGGCGGGCGGCAGTCATGGTGCAAGTAGCACAACCCCTTCGCGGCTTCTATGGCGATCCGGAGCCTCATTTGCCAGCTGAGATATCCACCTCTCTTTCCATGGAGCAGCTCCCCCAAGCACCCATTGGGCATGTACTCGTACACCAGCAGATTGGACTCCTTGTTCGAGCAGAAGGCGAGCAACCGCACGATGTTCCGGTGCCTGATCTTGCCCAGCGTCTGTATCTCCGCAGAGAATCCATTGTCATGGGTTGATCCCTTGCTGATCCCAAGCAGTCGCTTCACCGCGACCTCTTCGCCGCTCGGCATCGTTCCTCTGTACACAATTCCTGCTCCTCCTCTTCCTATGATGCAGTTGTCTTTGAGGCATTCGACGATGTCTTCGCTCTCGAACTCTAGCTTCTGGAACGCCGTCAGCTTCCATGATTTCGAGTTCCTCTTCATCATCGACCGCGTCTTGATGGCTACTGTGACGGCGAACGACATGGAACATATCAAGAGGCCGAGTGCAAGCAGGAGCTTGGATCTTCCAGGGAGCTGCGACTTGAAGCTTTGGTGTTGGTCGTACTGGAATTGGGAACTTGCCGAAATGTTGCAGGGGCTCGAAAGAATCGATCCACATAGCTGCGGGTTGGCAAGAAAAGATGAAGCGTTGAAGTAGGCGAACTGCCCAGACTCCGGTACTCTGCCGGAGAAGTCATTGTGCGAGAAGTCGGCAGAGGTCAGGCTCTTCATGCTTCCGATCTCCTTCGGAATGCTTCCATTCAACCGGTTCCATGAAACATTCAGATAGTTCAGTATCCTTGTTTGCGAGAGTCGAGATGGGATCGGTCCGGAGAGATGGTTTTGGCTCAAATCCAGGTAAGTCAGCAAGAAGCAGTCGCCGATCTCAGGCGGAATTCTACCGGTGAAGTTGTTCTTGCTCACGTCCACCTTGAGGACGTGTCTCAGAAGGCCAACCTGACAGGGAATCTCCCCTGTGAACTGGTTGCCACTGAGAAGAAGAATCTGCAGCGCGGAGAAGTTGCCGACGGAGGCCGGAAGAGGTCCGGAGAGCCGGTTGTTGGATAGATTCAGCTGGCCGAGCCTTTCGGGCCTCTTCGCCGGCTCTTCCGCCATCGTGCCGGTGAGATAGTTGTTCTGCAGCTCCAGCAGCGAGAGATCCGGCAGGTAGAGGAAGCCACCGGGAATGGCCCCGGTCAAGTAGTTCTGCCCCATGCGGACCCGACCCAGCGTCGTGCACTCGCCAAGATCGTCCGGCAGCGGACCGAAGAGGAAGTTGTTTAGCAGAATCAGAATCTCCAGCTTCCTCCCGGAGCAGAGAGCTCGGGGGACTAATCCAGTGAGCTTGTTGGTGGAGAGATCGAGCTCGCGAAGCACGCCGTTCCGTCCGAGGCTGGGAGGGATGACGCCGGTGAAGTTGTTCTGCCACAGCTTCAGGACCTCCAAATGGGGCAGCTCGGCGACGAACACTGGGATCTCTCCATGGAACCGATTGATGAACATGTGCAGCAGCTTGAGCTCCCGGAGAGCCGAGAACTCTTCCGGGATCTCGCCGGTCAGCGCATTGTTCGAGATGTCGAGGTATCTCAGGTTGCTCAGGTTGCCAAGGTGGGGAGGGACGGTGCCGGTGAGCTGATTCGTTTGCAGGAAGAGGGTGTCGAGCTTCGTGAGGTTGCCCAGTTGGTGCGGGATTCCGCCCTCCAACCCACAGCTGGAGAGGTCGAGATGGACTAGCTCGGCCAACCTCCCGAGCTCGGCCGGAATCCCGCCGTCGAACTCGTTGTAGTAGCCCAGGTAGAGCTGCTCCAGAGTGGTGAGATTGCCGAGTTCGGGGGGTATGCGCCCGCCCAGGTCATTCCCAGCCAACGAGACAAAGCGTACAGCTCGGAAGCCACCGTAGGCCGCCGGGATGGTGCCGGAGAAGTAATTCCCACCGAGATCCAGATGGCGTAGCATCGGGAGTCCAGTGAGCGCAACAGGGAGAGACCCGACGAAGTCATTGTTGTAAGCATCGAGTACCTCGAGTCCCATCATTCCGGAGAAGCTCCAGTCCATGGTGCCATTGAAATGGTTATTGGAGATGTTGAGATACCTGAGTCCGGAGAGCTTGCTGATACCGGGAGGGAACTCACCGGAGAAGCTGTTACCGGAGACGGAGAGCGAAGCGAGGCTCTTGAGCTCCGCAATGGCGGGTGGCAGGAAACCTGAGATGTTGAGGTTCGACACGTCGAGCTCGATCACTGCGCGCCGGGCGTCGTCGCATCGAACGCCATTCCACGCGCAGACAGCTGCATGGTTGGAGAAGCTCCAGCTGCGGAAGAAGTCGTCCGAGGTGTGGAAGGACTGCGCTATAGAGACGAGGATGGAGGCTTGCTTTCTGAGCGACAAGCGGGGGAAGCTCGAAGCAGTGGAACAAGGAAAGGTGAAGAGGAGGAGGAGGGAAGCGGAGAGACAAAGGAAGAGCTCGGAAGCAAGAGCAGCCGCAGCCATGGAGATCTACCTGGACTAAGAGAGGAGGAAGGTGGGGGGGGAGAGGAGGGAATCAGAGGGCATAGAAATGGAGATGGGTGGTGGCGTTGTTCCTCTCTTTGTTGCTCTTCTTTTTTCGAAAGGAAAAGCGAAAGCGCTCGAGTGGAATTAAAAGTAGATACAAGTGAGGACTGTGGCTGGAACAGCGGCACCGGTCATTGGTGAACGTTCCTCTGCATGAGCACATACTTTTTTGCACACCAAATTCCTCGCTTGCTCTGTCGCTCCTCTGCTGGCTGAGCCGAACACTGTAGCCACACCTCGTCGGTTGCTGTGGAAGCTTCATGTGCAGCACAGCAAGCACTCCATCCCTGCAAACATTTCAATTCAACAGTTCAGAGATATCCACGTTCTTATAAACTAAGTTGCTAGGAACTGCATTATTCTCATTCGTGTTTTCTATTTTAATATGGCTGTGCAGCAGCATGCAGACCATGATCATTTAGATAACCTGGGCAGTAGAAAATACCGCTCTCAACATGAGAGTCACCGTTCAGTGGTCAATCTTGAAAGCATACAACAGTGTGTATCAGACATACGATCATCTACAAGCTGAACAATCTTAGTGGTTTCTTTTACAACAGCATAGCACTACAGTACAAGGAAAACTGTGTTTAAACAAAAGCTTTGTCTAAAACATGGTGTCAAAAGAACTATTTTATAACTAGAAGTCAAGCAATCTACTGATCCAAGCCTTTCCATAATTGTCCCATTATCCGAAACTAAGACCAACTCTTATCCTTTAGGTCGAAAACCTGTTCTTTTCTTGAGAGGGAAACGCACAATGATTAAAGACTACACAGAGGGAATCCCTGAAAGCAGCAAATGACAGATGGGGTCTTTAACATCATTCCAAAAAACTGATCCACCGGCAATGAGGAAATAAAAGTAGAAAAGAGACTCGATGGGCCATTCAGCCCAAGCACTTTTACATTTGTGTCACACGATCATCAATTTATAATAAATTGACATCTATTGATGTCCACTCTGACAATTATGCATGATTAACAACAGTATTGTCTATTAACAAGAGAAAAAAATCTCACCGCGCATCCCAATGCATTGAAGTCCTCTGTCGGAGCCCACAAACACAATACAAAATCAAACTGATTAAAGTAACTCCACGCAATGTGCCACCATCGCCATCCACATTTAGTTATTTTCTACTTTGACCCCTCATCAAATCTAATATCTGCCATGATCCTACATGATGGGATACTACCCATTAATTTGACAGGCATAAACCACTTACCCACAATACTAAAATCTAAGTTAATAGTGATAGATTCATTTGACCCTTACAAACCATTCCAATTCTTCTCCGACATCACGATGTCATAGAAACAAAGTCAATCACTTGCATCATTCTTGTTGTTCTTGTTGCCACCATGTAGACCATTAGGTGTTACTTTCTTTCCTGTAACCATATCCCACAAGCAAATCACTTCATCTCCACTGATTCAAGTATATAAGGTGGCATGGCATTCATCTCCACCCTTGCAGATGATGGATGCTTTTTGATCTCAGTAGCACCCCTTCTGTAGCCAATCCTTTTCTTCTGCAATTCGATGACAAGGAGGTCATGGCTAAGGTCTTGTGCAGTCAACCTCACAGCTGGTGCCACTGGAAACATCAACGGTTGGCCTTCTATGTTTAAAAGTGTAACTCAGTTTCCTGATTTGTTGCAAGGGGTTGTACCATACACAAACCCGTACAGAAATATGCCAATGGTCCACCAATCCACTGCACTACAATGATCCTCTCCTCAGATAACTTCAGCGGCCAAATACTCATTCATCCCAAGGAATGACATCGAGTGTGCATCTATTGGCTCTGCCATCAATTCCAAGGGAGCTCAGCACCCAAAGCCAAAGTCCAATTAGGATTTATTGATCTTCCCAGGGAGTATGCAAACAAACACAGGATTCAACATTACATTAAAGTTTTCTCCAAAGAATTCTTTGGGTGCGAGAACTATTTCCTGCATGGATAGATAAAATTCTGACTGATTTCGGGGTGTTGAAGGAGCACTACCGTGAGCCCGTAGCAAGGCAAAGTTAGATACTTTTATGTTGCCATCATCTCTAACAAGCACATTCACTGGCTTCAATTCCTTATATAGTCTCCCAATCAAGTGCAGATATTCAATTGCAAGCAACGGTTCTGAAGCATAAAAGCTGTTGGACAGAAAATATATGCATAAGAAATGTATCAATGTGCTAAAGCCATTGAAGTCATAGAAAAACATGAATTCAAAGGAGTTCTGAAAACATCTAAACTTACTTCCCAGAGACTTACTGAAGTTACCAAATGCAAAATCAGTGATTAGCATTGCATAGACCAACATTTACGTCTGGACAAACAAAATAGCATTACTGCAAATTTTTTCTTAAATTAGTGATGTTAGGATTTGGCATTAGTATTAGTGCAAATACAGATATGCAAGATCACTTGCCACATTTTCATCCACATTCAAAACCTTATGTCTGATTCTGGTCACATTCAACAGTTTCACTTTTTGACTATATTGAAAATGTCATAATCAAGGTCCCGAATGATCAGACCAGTACCATACCAATTGGTTTTTGTCGGCCTGACCAAAGACCAGTACTATACCAATTGGTTTTTGTCGGCCTGACCAAGGACTAGTACCTGATCTAGGACTGATCATTTTCATTTTTTTTTTATTTTTTAGTTGTATTGGATGGTATAGGTCAATATACCACTCGTATCGAGTATTGTACTGGTCCCGCAAGATATGTATGGCACCAAATTTTAAACCTTAACCATAATTCTTTTATCTTGTCATAATTTATTGTGTTTCTTCATTAAACGCGCCTACATAATTTCTTTGATCTAGTGCACCACAAACATTTCCAACTAAGCTATCCCAAAAGTAAATGATAGTACTCATAAAAAGGATAGAAAGTAACCAACAAAGGTAATAACACAAGGAAAAATAAAAAACAGTCTATCATCAACTTGTCTAAAGAAGCTAAAGCATACCTAAGGTTAATTGATGATATCATCAACTAAGTTAGCTAATGATAATCGGCTATGAATTGATGCTTCATACATTCTTTTCGTGATAGTTGAAAAAGTTTCTTAAAGCATTTCACAACCTTAATGCATCTAATACATATTTCTCTTCCCTTTTAATGCATCTATCTATATACCACTTATTTCTTTCCTTGCTTGACCATGACAGAACTTGTCACACCCCGAGCCTGATAGGCTAATTGGCCTATCAACTTCATTTGGTCTAAACCACTGATCAAAATGCTTAAGCTGAAGTTGATAGTAGTACACTCATCAGACCCTTATAAGTCAATCTTAATCTTACCCACTTCCGATGTGGGACTAATTGGGGGTGTTACAATCTCCCCCACTCAAAGGCTTGACGTCCTCGTCAAGGCTCAGCATGACCCAGATCAAACCCTAGCATAGTGCATGTGAGGCATAGCCCAGTGGTGGCTCCACGCCATGACGAGTCCTCTGACTCTATCCACGGGTAGCTCTTTTCTACTCGAGCCCCCTTACCATGCCCAAATACTAGGTCGGTTCTGATACCAAATGTCACGACCTAGGCCTAATGGGCTAACTGGCCTATCAACTTCAGCTTAAGCATTTTGGTCAGTGGTTTAGACCAAATGAAATTGATATGCCAGTTAGCCCATCAGGACTGAGTCGTGACAGAACTACTATCATTCGCATTCGAAACACAATAAAGGCAGCTCATTTTTATAGCTAGTAACTACAGCAATCAGATTTCTGCTATGAAAGGATGAATCCATATTGCCATAGTAGTATCACAATATAGCAAAAACTAGCAAAAGCATGACATTATCTTCATAGCTAAACCTTGTTCTACTTTTTCATGAACCTTCTTTGCAAGAAAGTATAAGTTTAAGGAATGACATTGGTCAACACTTATGATTTAATTTAGGATTTCCAAACAGATGCCAGAAAAAACATATTTGACTTATCCTTGCAACTATGAACACTCTTCCCTGTTCAAATTTCCCTTGTTAAAGAAAATTACCTTATAGAATTATGCACACTAAATGAAATAGCACAGCTCAAAACAAATGTAAGATGAATCGTACTTGTTGTAAAGATCTTGTTTCACTTAATATTTAATAATGGCAAGTCCAAAGTCTTGGTTTGCACACAACTTCCTCAAACCAAGTTAGTATCATGAAGCATTTAAAGAAAAAGATGTAGGTAAGGATCATGGTAGAAAAAATCATAAAAGGATGAAAAGGTAAAACAAAAATATGATCTAGATTTAAAAAAGAGTAAACACAATAATTAAATGGTCATTAATAATCTACATTAACACCTGATAACAATAACTAATTTTCACATAGTAAATTCAATCAAACAAAATATATTAATATGAAATTTCTGTTATGGGATTATGGTCTTTCATACATTTTATAAAGCCAAAATTATGTATGTTTAATTAAAATAGAATCTTACCATGCATTCTTCCAAGTTAAAAGCTTTATCAGGTCACTACTGATGAAGAGAACGAAGATTACCACCAGCACGACACTCCACAACCAAGGAGAAATATTTTTTCTGTCTTGAATGGGGATACAGGAATGCAGTATGAATCTGTTTGTGCCCAAATTAGCCTAGTTTCACTAATTAGGGAAGCCTTGTCCATCACTTTCTTTGCAAAAATGGTGTCAGTTCCTGTTCCCTTGAGTCAGCTATGTGAACACTGCCAATGTCTCCATGACCTATGCATTTAACAAGCTCGAAGTGGCTTAAGTTGATAGGAAATCCTTTGCAATTAAAAGATGAAAGGCCTCCCAGCAAAATTTAATCCTAGTATGTCACTTGATGGATGCATAAGAGTAACTATCTAAGCCTTTACCTATGATCCTACTACATCTACTGGAAGCACTGGACTTTGTCTCCTCTGACCTCATGAACGATGGCATGGTTATCGTCGAGGATGAGGTAGATGTTGCCTCTGGGATCCCTACTTAGTTCTGGACTAGATAATCAGCTAGGCGAACACCTGTGCTTACCCATGGATCATTTGCTAAAGTAATACAATCATTGACAACCAAAAGTAATTTTGTTCATGCTCTTTGGAAATTTTTCTGGTGCCTACTTTGAAATTGAAGCAAGTACAGGGATTTGACATGGACTGGGGCTACCATCTTCTAGTTAAGTCACCATTACCCTTGAAAGTTGGATCCACTTTCTTACTCCTGGATGATGCTTGATCACTCATCTGGAATTCAATCAAACAGCTTGAGTTAGTAGAGCTTGGGGAAGGCAATCAAATACAGAACTGATAAGCTGAAACATATTAGCATGCCTACAAAATAAACAAGAACAACACAAGCAACTGCAACCAGAGCATTCAATCAACCACATATCAAAGTATTCATAGACCAATCGATCCAGAAGAAGTTACACGTTGATAATCCTACGTTGTGAAGTTCTTGATGAGACTAAGATGACTCAAAGTCATCGGGAGGTAAAGTCGCCTAGCAGCAATCCGTCTGGTGACGGTTCACTTGATGCCATTCATTGCGACAGAAAAGCATGAAACAGGGATGAATTCTGCTTTCAAGACGATTCACGTGCTACGAATGACAAAAACCCTAATAGAAGAGAAAGGAAAAGCGAAAAACGTGTACAAATAACGGAATTCCTCGCGATCAACATCCATGAGGACCAAGAAAGAAATGAATTGAAGGAAAGAGAGGAGCATGCCCACTGTAAGAGAATATAACAGAAGCCGATTCCGACCAAGAATTGCTGCTGTCGGTGCTTGATAGCGATCCCGTTCGAATCG
This sequence comes from Musa itinerans, assembly GCA_001649415.1. Lineage (NCBI taxonomy): Eukaryota > Viridiplantae > Streptophyta > Magnoliopsida > Zingiberales > Musaceae > Musa > Musa itinerans. The sequence goes on from LVTN01000002.1 coordinate 821,323, forward strand.
GCTGTTCATCCAACCTCCTAAAATCCAGAACGATAGAACAAAACCCCAGTCTCCCATCCATCGCCCCTACCAAAACTGAAGGTTTCATGGGGTTCCTTTGATCAATGGAGGTTTCTTGGGACCGAAAACGGGGGGCGTGAGAGAGGGCAGTGGAAAGGCAGACGTACGAGGCGGATTGAGACAACCCATATCATTAATTTAATTATCTCTCTCTCTCTCTCTCACGCATAAATATATATATGAATTATATATTTTTTACGTATTAGAAATTTTATATCTACTAAGTAAATATTTGCATACTTATGTAAATATATATCCCTTTAAAATTAGATATATATCATTTTAGTTAATCTATATTGTTTACCATAATTTGTTGTTATTTGAACCTCTATTTTATACTGATATTTTCTTTTTTCCAACTATTAATTTTTTTAAACTCATGGCTAAATTCTAAAAAACAAACCTTAATTTTTTATTTCTTGGTCTTTTTTTTCTAAATGATGAGATAATCTCGGTCTCCATCTTATTTATGATCTTGTCCCATTATGGTCATCTCAATCCCACTATAAATCTTTACCATTGTTTGACGATATCCAGATGACAAATAAGACTAAGAGTAAGAAGGCCTATAGTATCATAAAATCTCACTATTTTTTATCATATCGGTTATAAGGGGTCTTTCCATGCATTGCATGTATCAACCACGATGGAAGAAAATAAGATTGTCATGACAAAAGTTTCTCCTATCTCCTCATACCACCTTGAGTTATTTTACGTCCTAAATCGAGTAATGACAAGAGGCAGAAGCAAATGGGAGACACGAACTTTCAATGCAAGAGGTTTGGAATCCAAAAAATAAATAAAGGGATTAAAGATGCCCTTATCGAGATAGATGAGGGCGCACTTGAGGACGATGATCATGATCGTAGCGAGAATCGACAAGGTGAATGATATGAATAATATTATATTTTTAAAAATAAATAGTATATGAGAATAAAACAAAAATAGAGTAAAAAAATAAATACTTGAGTTTTTTTTAGAGAATTTACCCTTATATATAAAGAGATTTAATATTTTAATATTTATATTTTTATCTCAAATAAATTAATGTGAACCATAAATTAGAAATAGTTAATCAATCAACTTTAATGGTGACGGATACATATGCTATGTCAAAATATACAATATTGAATATGTTGTTCCAATTTTTTATGATTTTATTCTTTGGTTTTTTTCGAAGATCGTTAAGTAAAACATCGTCATTAAGTATATTCTTTGATTTTATCTCTAATACATGAATCTGATTCATGGTTGGCGGAGATGAGGCTGCCAAACTCGTCAATATTCCTTCCTACCACTACAAATCCTCACGACTCCTCTCATCTTATCCACAATTGCAAATCAATCTCCATCATCTTTTTATTTGCATGACTAACATCAATGGAAACCTAATCACTGATGAAATATGTATTCCTTTCAGTTCATTGTGATCTTCCCATTGGAAGCTACATTTGTGCTTACGCATGCTCACCATAAAACAAATTATATTATGTTAAACATTTTAAATACAGATAATATTATAAACAAATATTACATTTTTTTTTCGTTTTCATTGTTGTGATAAATGACTTAAAAGTTATGGGAAAAAATCAACAATCTCTTATAACAAATAAATGTTTTGAGGAGTACTCAGTTTCTTTGATAGTAAAACCATCTAATTAGTGAGAGTAATCAGTTGAACGTTTGATTGTTTCTATTCAGGTTCACAAGTCTTTTTTTAGATGATTTAAGGATTAATATTGTATGAAGAAAAAAAATTATATATCCGTGTTGATCAACTACCTAACAACATTACTTTCTATATTATAATATTATTTAATTACTGTGTACTCCCTTCTTAGCAGAAGATTGAATACCACCGTTTACCTATCTGCCAATGTAAATAAAGAATAAAAGGTTAAGAGAAGATTATTAGAGATCATATTCTCATAAAATATTTCATAAAATATTTTATCATTTTATGATTAAATATAAAAACTTAGATTCAATATAATAAAAAAGAAAAAAAATATTTTTTAATTATTTACGTCCACATTTACCTACTGTAAGTTACTAACTTGGGTATTAAAGAAACCGAGTCAAGAAACCTCTGTTGATGTCGATCTTCTTGTATTCATACTTATCGATCTTATATTACTAATTTTAGCGTTGATGAGTTTGGGATGAAAGGCTAATGGGATATTATTAGAGGTAATTATATATTATCTTTTCATATAATATTTCACAAGATATCATGTCCCATTATGATCGGTAATAAAAAGATCATATTAAATACAATGAAAATAGATAATTACATTTCTGTTACTCGTGCTCACATTTATCTATCTCATGTTACTAACTTGAGAGTCAGAGGCATCAGGTCAAGAAACTTCTTTCGATCTCGATCTTTGGGTCTAAGTAGTTATAGATTATCCTCTCCCCCCTCTTAATCACTCATGTAGATAAAAGATCAATGAGAGATTGTTAAAGACAATTAGAGATTACTTTTTCTCATAATATTTTAAAAAATATTTTATCTATTTACGACTAAGTATAAATACTCATATCTAACATAATAAAAATGAAGCATCTTTTGATCCCTCAAGTTTACACTAACTTAACTCATGCTACTAACTTGATGTTGAAAGGATTGGATCGAAAACCCTTTACTGACCTCGGTTTCATATATATGACATCTCAAGAATTTAACATTTTTACTTCAAGATACTTTAGATAATCTTGTGAATACGAGTCTTAACCAGATCAAGATAATCAGGATGTCAACGTTATTTTTTTAATAAATATAATATAATACTTTTTATTACTATATTTATTATTATTTATAAATTATAGTTAAATATAAAAATATTATAATCAACAACTTGATGTCTTTTTTTAATGTTGAAAATAATAAATTAAAAATATTTTTAGCCATTTATACTATCTTGCGGATACGGTGTATAAATACGGGACACCATTCCCAATCTACGTGCCATCAGCCATTTTCACCATTTTGAAGTCAATCGTGGCCGTCTGCATACGGACTCTGCGTTGGGTGTCCCGTGGATGTGGACAAAGCGAAGGACAGGGAGGACCGAGAGATCCGGGATCGGGGAAAACGGACGGTAGATCTATCACCCGCATAAGAACAACTCTACTGGAATGCAGTAAGTCATTATGAGGACAAGAACAACCCACGACACGAAACAAGGGTGGGATTCTTTAGCTGCGCAAATACCATCGTCGCGCTGCATTATTTACGATACGAGCCCTCGCCCAGGAGGGTAGACCGGAAATTAGACGCGGTGATGGAGGGTTGTTTGGGAATTTGGTGTTCCGTAAAGCCGCTATTTTAACCCCATTTCTTCTTCATCACCTTCGCTGCTCTCTCTCTCTCTCTCCGGTCTCCCTCCCCTTCCCCCCCCCCCCCCCCTCCCCCTCTCCCCCGTCCTCCAGAGCGACGCCGTGCTCTTTTGTTCTCCGTTTGTATTGATGGATTTCTTCTTCTTATTCCTTGAATCCATGCGGCGGAAAGCTTCGTTCTGAGAGCGGAAGAGATAAGAGGGAAGCAGAGGATTCTGGTTCTTTTGGAGGACACCATTGATCCATGTGAGACGTCTGGGAGGGTCGTGAGATTTGTGCAAAGAATCGCTTGTTGATTCAGTTGCGCATTGGAAATGATGAGGTTTGCTCCAATCTCTCTCTCTCTCTCTCTTCCTCTTTCTCCTCTCTTCTGCTCTGTGGCTACCTCGGTCTGTTGGTTTAATGATGATGCCCTAATCTTGAAGTCTTTCTCCTAACTTGTCGTTGCTTGAGATCGAATTTTTCTATGTGTATTTTTAAGGAGACAGCTGAGGAGGAAAAGAAGGCGGAGGCGATGGAGGCGAAGAGCGTTTCTCCGGCTGGAGATTGTGCCTTTTCTGCCGGCGGGTATCTGCCGGCAGATCGCCTCTTTTGGTTCAGTTCCTATCTTCCATCTCCGGACACAGGCCGCTCGCCCTCCTTCGGCTTGTTGTTGGCTTTGGTTTTGTTTTTGGAGATTCAAATCTTCCTTTTCTGCGCAAGTTTTCGGATTTGGTCGCCAAATGCCTCCTCCCCTTGGCTATCCGCCCGTTGTTCTCGTCTCAAGTGTCGTCGGAAAATAATCGTGTTTTTTTTTTTCTTCTGAACGCTGTGTTCTTCAGTTTGAGTTATTGTTCGGTTCCATTGGCGTTTAGGAGCTTCACGGTTTCTTTGATCGAGTGCTGGAAATTTGTTTCTACTATGGAACCCTTGGTTTTGATCTGCGTTTGCTCTTTCCCCGCAGTTTCCGATGTCCAGTTGCGATGGTCTTGCGGTCGGAACCGTAAGGCAGATCGCCAATTCTGGTTGACACAAACCTCTTACTTCGGTTTCTCCCTTGAATTAGCCGAAGGTTTTGTCTTAGGTCACCTAAATCTGTTAGATCTACCCCGCCTTCATCAATCTGTTTTCACTTCTCTTCTTGACGAGTTTCTTCCTTGTTTCGCCTGGCGATGTGTTTGGTTTCGTTCAGCTTGTGTGGTCGAGAGATCTCCGAGTTCGTAATTAGCAGATGAACTGCTGCTTTGTTTCTCCGTTTCATGTTTGCTCTTCTTCTCGGACATTGGTGTATGGATTTGCTTCATACCATTTTGGATTGTAACTGATTCATGGAACACGGACGGATCCAAGTACACACGTCCTACTTCTCGCCGTTATGCTTTTGTTTTCTGATCGAATGGTTTCGATGTCGTCTCTATGCGATCTGCAGTTCTTGTTTGACTCTTCAGATTTCTGCCTTTAATCCCTGGCTTTGGGGCTTTATGTGGTCACTTGATATGTTCCATTGAGTTATGAAGGCACGAGGGAGGTGCTAACCCCAATTCTATCATCGTTGTTCCACAGATACCAGAGAGTAAGCCCGGATGTCCTTCCCCTCGGCAACGGAAGGAAGCCCATCCTGAGGACAAGCAAAGAAGACGACGCCGACCACAGTAGCAGAAACGCGAACCACTCTCCTTCCGAAGGCAAATCCACAAGAGCGAGATCGGTGTCGGTTTCGGCCGGTCCATCCCCGTCCCGAGACCACCAGTTCCCTCGCATCCCTGCCCCCGCCGATTCCCCTACCTCCGCGGCGGCTACACACTCCGAGAGACAACCACCCCCTTCCGCCTCCCCCAAATCTCAGAGCCGGCAGCACCATGACGCCGTCAACGGTGTGGGCGGCGACGTCATCCTGCAGTGGGGACACAACAAGAGGTCCCGCCGGCCGAGAGCGTCGGGCGACGAGACTTCCGCCCACTTGAGGCAGTTGCTTAAGATCCCGCGCAGATCGCCTGCGTCGTCGTCGGCGGCGATGCCCCCTCCGCCCTGTGGCGGCTCGTGCGCCAGGGCAGGCCATCTGAGGACGTCTATCCCCGTCCGCGACGCCAAGAAGTATGCGTTCTCTCTTGCCCCCTCGTTCAGTTTCCCTATTCCATGATGCTGTTGCCATCTCCCCACTGGTAAACCTTTGGGTGGTTTAAGTAAAGTAGCTTTTGTTTTTTTTGCTTTTCTCCTATAATTCTAATCTTTCGCTTTTAATTATAATCAGACCCTTGTTTTTTCATTTTTTTTCACGCGTCTTCCCACCCGCCCACGTCTACCTTCTATTTTGTTTCATCCACTGCCTACTTTTTTTTTAAGCAGCAATTCTTTCTTTTTTTTTTCTTTAATTTTATTGGGCATTAAATTGTTTCTTTTCCATTATTTTCTTGGGCATCGAGGCCTGCTTTCGCCTTGCAGGGCTATAAATACCACCTTCCACAATTTCCTCTCATTCATAGAGTTGATCATTGTGCGCCTTTCCCCCACCTTTTTCCTTGTTTCCCAGTTCTGAGATCGTCTCTGTTTTTCTGGCCATGATCAGAGGCGTCGAAGACCAATCGGGCGGCCCAGCTCGATCCGAAAAGCGATCGCCACCTGCCCCGCCGGATAAAGCTCTGAGGGCCGCCGCCGACGCCCCGGTGAATCCGTCTGGGCCGAAGCAGCCGCCGGCGGATCAGGAATCGGCCCCCGTCGCGATCGCGGAGAGGCTGAGTCTGGATCGGCTCGAGTGGCCTAAGATTTACCTTTCCCTCTCGCGCAAGGAGAAGGAGGACGACTTCCTCGCCATGAAGGGCACCAAGCTCCCCCAGCGGCCCAAGAAGAGGGCCAAGAACATCGACCGGACCCTCCAGGTTTCGATCCCATCGACAATTTTTGTCCTTTTTCCGGTTCTTGCTTCTTGTGTTACAAAACCAACAATGATCAGACGTATTTTTTCCGGGATTGTTGGATGCAGTATTGTTTTCCAGGAATGTGGCTGTCAGATTTGACGAGAGGACGGTATGAGGTGAGGGAGAAGAAATGCGCGAAGAAGGTACACTCAATTCTCCCCCATTCTCCTCCCTCCCATTTCCCCGTCACGAACAATCTTGGCTCTTGCAATTATTAATTTTGTTGCCACCTCTTCTCGGATGCCAAATCCATCATCATATCCTCTCAAGACATCATACGGCATGCATGATCGAAATCAATTCCACTACTTGCCCTCGAGAGAAGGGGTAGGGCTTTTCTTCCGCGTCACGTGGGCCCCTGACATCGAGCGTGGTAGCCGCATTGATTGCCGGCCTCGCCTTCTCCATCTTTTACTTCCGCATCGAGATCTGTTACTCCCTTGTGCTGCCGACGATCATAAATTGTTATTGCATTGTGCAGAGGCGGAGGGGGTTGAAGGGGATGGAGAGCGTGGACACCGACTCCGAGTGATGGCGGCCGAATTCAGATGTGAATGGGGGTTCTTCATTTTGTTCCCTAGGTTTCGTTTTCCACATTTATACCCTAGTTTTTGGGCTTCGGGCGGAAGGGACCCCCGAGTTCTTGTACAGATCTCCAGCTTCCATCAATGGAGAAAGGTTCTCCGATGAAACACTTAATTGGTTTTTAACTGTGGTTGGTTTCATTAAATGCGGTCAAACACTTGTCGACTCCACTGTTGGTTGACTCTCAATCCGGACGCTGGTGATGGTTGGGAAGGCACACAAAGGACCAACGGGTCCCACAATGGGGGCGATGCCGTAGCGGGTAGTGATTCTCCGCTTAAATCCAACGTGTGATGTGGTTCTGAGAGAGTTGAATTAATAATTAATAGCTTTGCACATAGATAACAGATATCTAAAAATATTTTTAATTTAAAAAACGAGTATATATATATATATATACATGAAATTTTGGTCAAGCGCTTGGTCAACTTGGGGTCATTTTAACCACGTACGAAACTTGCGGAAGACCAGTCACTCGGCTTTGCGCTGGCGTCCCCCTTACGATGTCACATCGTCGGTAGCGCGCGCGCGCGCGAGAGAGAGAGAGAGAGAGAGAGGGGTAGACCGCTAGATACGTCTTCGATTCTTGTTCATTTACCCTCTGAACCCTAATCCTCGTCGCTGGGATCCTTTGTGCTGTTGACAAGGCGATATCTCTTCTCCCCTGCTGCGATACATGTTTCTATCTTTCGGCTACGGAATTGGGAACCTTTACAATTTGTTGATTGCTTTGCGTTCGGAGATCGCTGAGATCAAGCGGCGATTTGGGACCTTCGATCTTCTAATGCTTTGCTTTGCCCTCCCTACATTTGTACGAACGATGCGCCCACGATGCACACTTGGATTCTGAAACAAAATTGAATCAGGTTTGATTTGGCTGATCACTTTTAAAGTTCTCAGGGCGATTATTGATGCAGAGAGTAATTTTCCTTTTTAGTTCTTTAGGGCAATTACACTTTACGACTTGCAAGCAGGGTATACGACGATACCAAATCTGTCTTAGGAGACCGCCTACGTCCGGAAGAAATATATTAGTGCTTTTGATGTAATGCTCCTGAAGTTCTTATACAGCATTGCATAATCATTTAATATAGTGAGTGCCGCATGTTGAGTTATTTTTTAATTATAGAAATAGTAGCTGAGACTCTAATTTTAGATCAGTTAGGAAGGGGCAATATCTTGGATGACTGTTACTTAATCTACATGTCGTATTTGCTTGGTGAAGATTGAATTTTCATTGGAACAGTTCCTGTAATACAACAGAGATTTCCAAGAAAACTGCTGCCATGCCTCTTCGCAACATGGCAGTGCATCGAGCCAGCCAAGGAACTTTCCTTTTTATATGCATTTCTTTATGCTTCTTAGAAACATCGCTTTTGTTGATTTTGCTTTCCCCTAAGATAACAAAAATGTATCGTCACTGTTCCTGTGGAATGTGTTTCACATGCATGCTATTATGCACTGCAGTTTTAGTGGGTTATTGAGCTGTTTGGTGGGATGACATATCGAGTCTATAGACATGAAGATGACCATCACATCCTTTGGGATTTTGACTTTTGCTCTCTTTGAATATTGCCTGTGGATTAGTTCAATCTGATATGGGTACCACGAACTGCTTTTGGGGAGAATCGAAGTCACTTATTTTCCTTTAGGGAATTATTGAATTGAATATCATAGAATGCTTTGGGGAAGAACCAACTTCTTATTTTACCTGAACAAGCTCATTTCCTATGGTTATGGCAGCTCATTCTGTTATAGAAGGTTTTTATTGTCTGCTGATTGATGGCTGCTTATGCAGGGTTGCTACTTTAATGCAACGTAAGGTTTGCTGATGGTAGCATTACAGCAAAGGTTATTAATAAAATCTTTCTTACCTCTGGCTAGCCACACAAATTATCAGACAAGTAGTTTAAATGCATAATATAGCAAATCAGGACAATGTTTGGTGTGGTATTTACCATCCTTTTCTTATGTGATCATATGTTCCCTGACACGCAAGTTGGTAATTGTTAATGTGTATGAGTACTGGTTTCGATCTAGTATGAATATGCTTTCACATAGACAACTTAATAGATGTTACATCAGTCATGCTGATCATCTTTTTCTTGGATTGTTTTGCTTCGTCTTGATGAATCTTCAAATGATAAGGTGGTAGCTAAGTAGAGGCCACGGACCTTGGTTGCACTTTTTGCAAATATGGAGTAGAGGATGAGTATAAGGATTTGATGAGTTTACTATTATCAATTTCAGCTCAATAATTTTGATTAGTAGCTTAGGTCAATCGAAACTGATGGGCCAGTTAGCTTATTAGGCCCCGGTTGTGATATTTGGTATCAGAGCCGATCTAGTATTTAAGCATAGTAAGGGAGCTCGAGTAGGAAAGGACTACTCGTGGATGGAGTCATAGGACTCATCATAGCGTAGAGCCACCATTAGGCTATGCCTCACATGCACTATGTCAAGGTTTGACCTGGGCTATGCTGAGCCTTGATTCTAACATCTCGATTAGTCCCACATCGAAAGTGGATAAGACTAAAATTGACTTACAAGGGTCTGATGAGTATGCTACTATCAAGTTCAGCTTAAACATTTTGACCGATTGCTTAGGTCAAACGAAATTGATAGGTCAGTTAACCCATCATACGTCGGTCGTAACATTTGGTATCAGAGCCGACTTCGTATTTGGGCATGACGAGGGGGTTCGAGTAGAAAAGGGCTACTCATGGTTGGAGTTAGAGGACTTATCATGGCGTGGAGCCATGGTGATAAGTTTGATGAGTGTACTACTATCATGCATCATGGTAGGGTTTAATCTGGGCTATGGTGAGGCTTGAGTAGGAAAGAGCTACCCGTGGATAGAGTCAGAGGATTCATCACAGCATAGAGCCACCACTGGACTATGCCTCACATGCACTATACTAGGGTTTGATCTGGCTATGTTGGGCATTGATTGTAATATTCTGATTAGTCTCACATCGGAAATGGGCAAAACTAAAAATTACTTATAAGTGTCTGATAAGTGTACTACTATCAACTTTAACTTAAGTATTTTGACCAGTCGTTTAGGTCAAACGAAGCTGATAGGCCAGTTAGCCTATCAAGCGCGAGTCGTGACAATGATGTCTTAGCAAGCAATGCATGGTAATGGCCACACATTGCACAAAGGTGCAATATCCTATGCTAACACATCATGGTAGAGATGGAGTGGTGGGTGGCCTCACTCAACAATTTGGTAATTGTAGCACATAATATAAAGTCATGTTTCTCCTATATGCTTATGCATATCAAATTCTAAATCTCTCAATTGGGAACAATGGCCGTGTACAAATATTGGGGAGGAAAACCCTCGTTACCCCTCTGCGATTTCAGGATGCCCCTATTCTTGATCCATTTTGTTCTAATCCCATCTTCATTTCCTCTTTTATTGGTGATTGGTTTTGTTGTTTTAATTTGAGTGATTATTAGCTGCTTGAACTTGCTGGGATGTGGACGGACTGTGTTTTAATGTTGTCTATACCAATTGGATTGTCCCAAGGTTGATAATTTATAGTGGGTCAACTTTCTTGTCCGCAGATTGGATAGTGGAAGTCTGCGTTTGTATCAGCTGGTATCATCTAGTCAATATCATCAAGGATCATCTCCTGATGAAGTGCCCACAATTTGTTGTTTGGAGCACTGTGCATGCAACTGATCTGTTGGGGCTAGAAGCAAGATTGCTGGTGGACAACGTTCTAGTTCTCTCATAATTGCTCTTCGTTTAGACATTCTCCCCCACTCTTAAATTTGTTTATTGATATGTTTAGCATTTTCTAACTTCAATTAGGAATAAAAAAAGGAACACTGATGGTTCAGTCATGTGTGTGCATGTGCATGTGATGCAGGACAAGTTATCAGAATCCATCTTGGTAGCTAGGAAATACAATGCTTGAACAGGACCATTGGGACCTCTGAACTGGTCACTGGAACCCATGCAACAAAGAACGAAATAGGTCAGACTAAAGGAGAACACTCAAATGGGATGCTTAATGCACACAGGTAATATAGAGTTTGATGTGCCATATATGTATCAGGGGATTGATTGCATAAGAATAATATTAGTAATATAGCAAGCAGGACAACGATTTCCTCTTATTCAAACTACTGCACAGAACTACAGCTTCTTTTCTACCTTTGAGAGAGGAGGTTATTACATCAATATATTGTTAATGATCATGTCTGTTTGGTGGCGTGTGTTCTCATGATTCTCTTTAGACGAAGGAGCTCTCTAAGCTGCTGCCAGCTTCAACTTCTGGCCTAGTTCAAGATTTGGATGGACATGTTTGGTTCTTCAGTCTTTGCAAACCTTCCCCGTACTCTGGGCTGACTCTCTGCAAGAGCTTTCCTGCAAGCGTACTGCACGCACACCAAAATGTAATCACTTCCTTTAACTTGTAGTTTTGTTTGAAAGCTGTAAAATGTAGATAGAGGAGCGTCTTATGCATTCATCATGTTCTTGGCATTCCCTTTCTTGAGGTAACACTGTAGTCTATATGTAACATATTACTACTCAATGATGTAAAGAAAACTACTTTTTCTAATGGATCTACCCGAAAGTCTTCAGAGATGAGAAGAATTTGAAGCTTGGTGAAAAAGCTTAGAAGGGTCATTTCTGGGCAGTTCTCTGAGCCACAACAATGACTCGATTGTGTGGATGATTAATAATATAGTTCACTACAACAGGTGCAACAGAACTAGAAGACTTTATTGCTAATATTTGTATTTAGGTTTTTCAGAGGCTACATTTCCCATGCATTATACTGATTATGACAAAAAACCTATAGTTCATTGTCAGTTGAGATTTGTATACTGAAGTTCCAGTCTCTTTTCACCTTTTGTAGAGTGTAGTGCTTTGCCAACATCCAGAATGTCTGACGGGAAGGAAACAGATTATCACTTGCTATTTTGTAAGTACGAGCAATTCAATGTTATTGTTCTTAATGTTTTACTTATGAAAAAAATATGGAAAAATAAATAAAAACTCAAGTGCATACCTTGATCTTTCTTCCAAAGTTTCTCTTGCTCTTCTTCTCCCTGTACCTGGAAAGCTTTTGCCACCGCTGTTCTGTCTTAAGATCACTGATGCTTGGGAGCTGCTTGACAGAGGAAGTTATGGCCATTGCATTTCCAGTGCTTGTGTTTTTATTGCCAAGATTCTGCCACAAAAACTCCAAATCATTGATCTTGTTCATCCTGTGGAAATACAGGTGCAGTGGAAGCTTGCACACAAGTGATGTACCTTGATGGACCCACAGTATTCTCAGAGAAGTTCTGAAAAGGTATGGAAGTTCTGATTCTTTGATATTCTGTTTGTGGTTCCACAAACTCTTACAATAACCTTTGAAATAAGGTTACTCTAGGTTCATATTTCTTAAATGTATGTTTGTGATGGTCATTTATCACAAACACTAGTTGATATTGCTTAATTTTTCGGTGTTCATTTGTGAACCCATATGACCAAGAAAAAAGAAAGGAATGATGCAACCTTTTTCAGCACGACACACTCTATTCGGACTAAGATCATGTTGGTACCTTCTACTTCAAGGGAGACAAGCAACAGTAATGAAAGTTCAAGTAAAGATTACTTAGGAAAAGAGAAGCTGGTAAATTTAAAGTTGATAGAAACTAAGCACCTTCATTTCTGGCATGTATGGCTTCGGCATAGGCTTTTATTCCAATATTATGGCAAAACTCAAACTCACTTAGCAATCTGCTATTATAGTTTCCTTGACAAATTTCTTCTTTCATAAGACATGCCTTTGTGAGTCAATCTGAAAATACTTGGATGGTTTTATATATCATGAACGCTGTCCGAATGCTATGAGTGACTTATGAAGTTTTGATAGAAAGTAGTTTAAGGTTGTATACTGTCTTAGTCGTAATTTTACTAATATCAAAATGACAAATTGCAGAATAGAAAGGAAAGCAACAAAGAAGCTAAAAGGTTATTAAAACCTGAATGTCTGCCTCACTATATGCTCTCCTCAATCCAAGTGCAGCTTCAAAATCCAATTCCTGAAAATTAAGCAAGTCTGGTCTCATAGTGCAACTTGGGACCCACTCCACTGAATTTAAACACCCAGAACTCACACTTTTCTGCATTGATCTTTCTGCATAGCTTAGTTTTTCCAAAATTGGGACTCCATCCATTTGGACAGCAGGAATCTTTACATCCAAGAGTTCAGAAACTGAATCTGCAATCTCTGACTTCTCCAGTAGGTCCTTCTTGCACTCATAATATATGTCATTCAGTTGATCATTTTGTATTGCCTCTACATCTGCAACTTTAATTGTTTCTTCGATGATATCAGCTCCACCTGTTATAATGGACATGGCAGCTGCCATAGGATCCAATGCTGGCCCTTCTAAGATGGGTTCTGGAGCTTTGAATAGATCTCCTTCTCCTCCCATATCATATTCTGATACAGTAGGAGCTTGTGCCATGTTGCCCTACAACAGAAACCAAGTTAGAATAAAGATATTCTAACCTCAATGAAATACATGCTCGTTTTACAAATATAAGTAGCTTTCTGCTGCACTTTTCGACAGGTATTTTCGAAGAGAAATTTTACAATACATTGGAATTATCAATTTTCATATGGATCTTGTCATCGTTTTAATGCTCATGCTGATTTCAACTGCTTCAAGTTTATAAGCACTCTTTCATGCAGGATATACATATTTACTAGTGATCAAAACTAATGATAATTAGACATACTATATTTCCTGAGATTGTTGAGATCAAAATTGGCTAACATATAGGTGTCTCTTAAGGGATTAGATTACAAGTACTCACTATTTGCAGTAACAGACTTCAAAGTTCTTGGCATAGCATACCAGCAGAAGGGGCAAAAAGTGGTTCTTGTTTTCTATTGCAATTAGTGGGCTTGGACACTAGGCAAAGAATATCAACAAAAGAATGGTATGTAGGTGTTGAATTCAATTGTCATCTATTGATTGCGTTCAACTCCATCATTGTTCATATCCTTTCCTCATCAAGCCTCTTTGATCAAATGCTTTAAAGGTCCATCAATTCACATGATGAGATCATCCACGGGAATTAATCAGAAAAGTCAGCTCTTTTTTTCGGGGAAAAATGGTTGAAATCAAATAAAATCATAGTGAATTGATATTTCTCCAATTGGGAGGTAGTGAGTCTTCTAGGAATGTCAGCCACAATGACATAAACTTCTTATCTTTTAATCTCTTCATTTTTCTTTGAAATAACTCATCCAAAACTAAAAAGATAGCAATAATTTCTGATCTTTTCAAGATGCAAGTTAGCTACAAAGGTTTGCCTGTTCATGTCTGTTAAATGAAAAGTGAGTTAGCAGCTGTGTCCCAATGAATCATGCCAAGTCCAGGCTTGCAGTTTTCATCAGCAGTTACTTCCTGACATCCTTTTTCACCACATCATCCATGTCCATGTATCGATCACACTTTGATCTTAATCCTTTCACAGCTTGATAATTCCTTCGAGTGGAGCAAATCAACAGGGGGTAAAGATTTAACCAGGGGTCAGAATTACCATGCTCGGCGCACCATCCGGGAAGCAGACATGGAAGCGGGAGAGGAAGTCCTCTTGGGAGAATGGCAGGTGGGAGTAGTGGCCATGGTGGTCTTGGAAGAAGCCCTGTGAGAAGGCCGGCAGGTGAAGCCCAGCCTCAGCGTACATCTCCTCCTACTTATGCTATATTTCTCTGTAACAGGAGCAGCGATTCCTTTTTTCTTATTTATAGTTGCAGCAGCGGAAAAAGAGTGAAGAGAGTAAGGGAAGACGAAGCAGAAGGAGGAGGAGGAGGAGGAGGAGGAGGAGGAGGGAGAGCAGAAACAAACAAGAAAAGGTGAGGGGAAGTGCCTGATATATAGAGACGAGCTCAGAAGCTAAACGACGGAGAGAGCCAATTCACTAGGCCAAAGAAATTACGTATATTCTTGTCTTTTAGCATGAGAGTGAGAAAGGAACAGAAGAAAAGTGTCCACTAGCTTTGCTTTGTCAATAATGGAGATGAGCAGAGTGGTAAATGACAGGAATATTTGGGCACACTAACACATGTGAGAGCACTGAATCATTCTTCCCTTCTTTGATTCAATTAGATGTGTTCGTAGTGCAAAAATTAGAAAACAGTATTATTCCCAGCAAAAGGATGCCGACATGAAGATGGGTGATGACTTTATTCCTCACAGATGTGATTAGATGCTTTTCTTCAAGTTCCGGAAATAAGACAAGAAGGTCTACTGAATGTTGTGTTGACATTTGCAGCTGTTACATCAGAGTTTGATGCACCAGAAGTGGCTCGAGCACTACCTTCTCTACTAGTTTTGTTTACCTGTACAGCCTGCAACTGTGATGAGGTGTTGATGGGTTGGTGTAGGGTTCAATCATGGAGCGAGGACAGAAACCCAGAGATGGTGATGCATATCAAGTTTAATGCTTTCATTTAATCATGATATTCGACTAAACAAGTGCATGTTCCTGTTGTCGATCAGTATACTTACATCATAACCCTTTTTCTTTCTTCTGTCAGATGAGGAGGAAGGCCAAACATGGAAGCTCTCATACCAACTTGCCAGGAAAGAGGTGATTTCACTATAGAATTAGATGCAAGTTGTCGCTAGTGAACACTGGTCATCTCATGATCACCGGATCTCTTTTTCTTTTGCAGGAAGGATAAGATAGCTGCTGAAGGATCATTTATGGCACAATCCAGGTAATCTCCGTGTGGATATTTATGCTAGAATCAGCATAATTATCTTATCTGAGCTCTCACATTAGATTTCAAACACTATCCAAATGTTATTCAATGATAAACTAAAATAAAATAATAGCCACAGAAAAGAACTGATGGCTAAGCCAATAAATAATAAAATGGCTGAAAGAAGAGCTTGGGCATGGAAAGTTCCAAGCCAACAGATTTGCGACACCAGAAAGCAGAACATAATATGTAAAGGCAGGCATATTCTCTCATCCAAAAGATTCAGATTCTTTTGCCAACATGATCGAGTGAGGCCAATGGCCTCACCCAGTCCCCAACTAAAATGGTGGATGATGAGTTACACTAAGCCTACTGCGAAAAAACCAGTTGAAAATAGAAGCTGGAGATGTGGAAGGAAGGGTGATGGAAAAGGAGGAGTGCCAAGGTCAGGGAAAAGAGAGGAGGACGGCAGCCGGAATCGAAGAATGAATGAATGAATGAATGAATGATGCCACAGCTGCTCTCTGCTTTCTGCGCAAGTTTTCCCTGCCATGACTTTTTCTTCCTCCTTGAAGATCATGTGGTTATATGTGAAAACAGGATCAATCATGTTGTCGACAAGGAAGAGAGATGTTTAAATAATGCAGTACAAGTGATGATTGGGGAGGTCTAAACTGTAGGACTTAGGCATGCAGGCATTAAGGAAAAGAAGGGAAAAGGAGCACCAAGATCATGTTGCCTGAGTCACTTAATTACAAGGCTTTGTTGGTTTTCGGTGGACTCCCTGGCCCAGTCACAAAGATACAACATCATAATAATTTTTGTCCATGTCTCTCTCTGTTTCTGTCATAGGTGTAATTCAAACATGCCTCTTCACCATATTTATGTATACATGTACATATAGTCCATGAGTCTACTCCATCACTATCTTGGAGGAAACCAGTGACGGCTCTGTTGGTGTTCTCTGAGAGCATCGATGGGCACAGCTGCTGAGGAGAGAGCTCGGCTGTTCTGTGCCCCCACCACCCTAACAATGATTGAATAGCTTAGCTTTGGGTCACCTTCTCCATGGCTAGAAAACAGCTGTATTGGTGGGGTGGGTCCATAGCAACTCTTGTTTTTTATCTCCTTGTGTGGAATTTTTTCCCAGCATCATCAAGTAATCTGATCGGCCTTTGCTGCATTATTGCTGAAGCATTCAATGTATCGAGCCCTAGCAGCATAGTAACACAGCTTTGAAGCCCCCACCGGTGTGGAGGGACACTTTGGGAAGGTTGGGACTTGGTGCCCTCGGCCACATCAGGTACAATCTCTCACCACCTTCGACTGGGACTATTCTTCTTGTCGTGATGAATTTGGATTTTGATGAATCTGTTTATAAGATTAAGGCGATCTTATCGTCACTAACTTCAACTCTAATGTGGAAGAAGACGAGAACTTATCCCTGAATGATTAATCTCCCAAAGTAGAAGGAATCAACAGTGACATTTGACTCGATTATGAATTCTGATGTGATCCATCCATCCATCAATGGGAGATTGTTTGGAAGAATGGCGTGGAAAACCTACTTCGGCTGCTGCATTGCTAAAAGCTCGTCGGATAGCCCGACCAAGAGATTATTGTCTTCGTGTGAAGATAATTATTGCTCAGGTGTCGTCACCATCGGATGATGACAGCTGCCGTGGGCCCAAGGATTTATTTCATTGACATGTGTCGACGAGTCCGAAGGCTTTGCTTTTTAAGAATAGAAAACTCATGGATTACTTTAACTTATATCAATATGTCCCAAGGCTTTGCCCCTCAAAGCATGAAAATAAAATATTAATCAAGAAGCCAGATGGACTTCCAAATGTCGTTAGATTAACAAAACTTAGGATGAATTAAGAATAATAATGTACACAACAAATTAGTTTCTCCATGAAAAATTTTACATTCAAAGCTTTTGTTGATAAAAAATGTGTTATCGACAAAATTGATTATGAATCAAACACTCCAAATTTAATCTTAGGGGTGTAAATTTTACATTAACTTCTTGTGTATTGCTATTAATTTAAGCTTAAATATATTGGCTAATAAGCTAATTATCTTATGACTTCGTGTTATAACAATTAACATCTATAACCTGAGTTAGTTATTCTGTTAACAATTGACATCAGAGCTGACTTGGTATTTGGTGAGCAAAAATGTCATTGACGTTTTGCTCAGTTGATGTGGTTCGGACTTACATGCGTAAGATTGTTCGATGTGTCTTTGAGTTAGAAACGTCAAGCTCCCAATGTGTCACTTACATGAAGAGCGAGGTCGAGAGACTCGATCTTCTTGTTGCCCAAGTTAGTACCTCGAGGTATATGAGTGCAGACACGAATAATCAAAAGAAGTAAGCCCCTCTCTCTCTTCGTATTGAATATAAACTTTTATACTTGATCACAAAGGGATAGAATATTCGTGAATATTCTACGAGGAGGTAATCTCTAACTATCCCCAATGGTCTCCTATTAGTCTCTTATCCACGTGGGCGATAAGAGGGAGACAACCCCAAACTATCTGCTTTGGACCTACGTTGGACTCTTATCCGTATGGGTAGACGGGTGGAAGGTGACCTGGATCCTTTCCCTCCATCAAGGACTTCATTTGATAGTTATATGTCAGATAATGATTAGCTGATAGTATACTCCAAATCATTTGTCCCACCCCTTAAGGTATGCTTTGAGACTCTTGCGAGAGGGGTTTGAATTGGGGCATTTAGTTTATCTGACACGAGTGCATTCAAGATCACCTCCTCAACGTAGCTAGTAGCGATCCATTGTTGACTTATCCCTGGTGGTGTCAAAAGGTGCACATTTCTCGGGCGGGGTTGGGTTTTCTAACCTTCATGTCTCTTTGCAACCTTCACACCTCGGATGGAGGAGGGGGTAGCTTTCTTGACCACCACACCTCGGACGGAGACGAGAGTCGACCCTCTCGACCTTCACACCTTACACATATTTTGCCTTGTGCCTTTGCCATGACATATTTCTTCTCACGTGAGTCAAACTTTTCCAACTCACATGCCTCGGGCATATTTTTCCTTATGCCTCTATCGTGGTAAATTTTTCTTTACGTAGATTAAGTTTTCTTGACTTATACGTCTTGAGCACATTCTACCTTGTGCCTTCGTTGTGGTAGATTTCTTTTCACAAAAGTTGAGTTTTTCCAACTCACGTGTTTCAAGCACATTTTGGCATGTGCATCCATTGTGACGCATTTCTCCTCACGCGGGTCGGGTTTTCTCGGCTCGTGCCTTAGGCACATTTTGACTTGTCTTTACCATGGCTAATTTCTCTTCATGTGGGTCGGGTTTTTTTGACTCACGTGTCTCATGCATATTTTTGCATTGTGCCTCCATGTGGTGGATTTCTTCTGACGCGGATTGAGTTTTTTTGTACTTACACGCCATGGGCATATTTTGTCTTGTGCCTTTGAGTGGGTCAAGTTTTCCCGACTCACACATCTTGAGCATATTTCATCTTGTGCCTTTGCCATGATGAATTTCTCTCTACATGGGTTAGGTTTTCTTGACTCACACGTCTCTGTCACATTTTGTCTTGTGTCTCCATAATGATGGATTTCTCCTCACGTGTGTTGGGTTTTCTTAACTCATGCACTTCGAACACATTTTATCTTGTGCCTCCGTCATGAAGAATTTCTCTCTACGGGGTTGGGTTTTTTCGACTCACGCACCTTAGGCACATTTTGTCTTGTGCCTCTATCATGACGGATTTCTCCTTTCGAGGACTAGGTTTTCTCGATTCACACTCCTCAAGCATATTTTGACTTGTGTCTTTATCATGGTATTTTTCATTTCACGTGGGTCAAATTTTTTTGACTCATGCACCTTAGACACATTTTTGTCTTGTGCCTTCACCGTGATAGATTTCTCTTCATGCGCGTAAGTTTTTTCGACTCACACGCCTCGGGCACATTTTGCCTTGTGCCTCCGTTATGGTAGATTTCTCCTCATACTAATCAAGTTTTCTTAACTCACATGCCTTAGACATATTTTGTCTTATGCCTCTCCGCCGTAGCATCTTTCTCCTCATGTGGGTCGAGTTTTCTCGATGCGCTTGGGCACATTCTGTCTTGTGCCTTCACTGTAATATATTTCTCCTCACATGAGTCGGGTTTTTCCAACTCACGACTTGGACGTATTTTGCTTTCTGCCTCTACCATGGTAGGTTTATGCTCTTGCGAGTCGGGTTTTCCCGACTTATGGCGCCTCAGGCACATTTTGCCTTATGGTACCACTATGGAAAATTTCTCTTCACGTGGGTGGAGTTTTCCTGACTCACACCTTGGGTATATTTTGTCTAGTGTCTTCATCATGGCGGATTTCTCTTCACATGAGTTAGGTTTTCTCAACTCACACGCCTCAAATACATTTTGCTTTATGCCTCTGCGCTTGGCGGATTTCTCCTCACATAGGTCGAGTTTTCCCAACTTATGTGCCTCTAGTATATTTTGTCTTATGTCTCTGCCTTGACAGATTTGGGCGCTTTTTGAGTACTTCATCCATTGATGGCCCTTTGGAATTGTCGCGAAGGAACACTTGTCTCAATCGTAGGAGGAGAGGGATCGACTCCCTCCCTATAAATCTCCCTTTACCATTTGGGGTGATATTTATTCTTTAATTTGAACCTATAGAGCCTCCTCAGAAGCTTTCTACTTTGCCTTTAGGGCCTTCTTAGAAGATTTTTCTATTTCGCCCTAGTTCCCTATAGGGTAACTTGGTTCTTGAGTCCCTTATAG
The DNA here is from genome assembly GCA_001649415.1 of Musa itinerans. Taxonomy (NCBI): domain Eukaryota; kingdom Viridiplantae; phylum Streptophyta; class Magnoliopsida; order Zingiberales; family Musaceae; genus Musa; species Musa itinerans. The sequence continues at coordinate 841,721 of LVTN01000002.1, forward strand.
TCTCAATATCGGTTTTGCAACAAATCGATCTTCCACTATCGTGCTCTTTCGTTTCCTCATGTCATGATATCTTTTCTTTCTCAGACAAGTTTCTCTCGATCTCTTACCCATCAAATGATCAAGGTTCGCACTTTGTCTTTGGACAACCCAAGGGCGGAGGAGGTCCTGACCTCCCTTTCATATGGGGAGGTAGTTCTTGTGAACCCAAAGGTTATTCAAGATTTACAATCTATAAAAAGCTCACTTGATTATAATTCAGTGGTGAGTGCACCACTCATAGATCATTTGCGAACTAAGTATTCCATCCTAGTCGAGTTTAATTTGCATATCCCTTGACCCGGTCGACGTCCCTTTAACCCCACACTCGGGTCCTTTGGCTTGTCTTGTGATACCCTCGAGGTGGGATTTCATCTTTCCCTTCACTTAATAGTGTCTTGCCTCCATTGGTGGAAGATATCATCCTCTCAAATGACGCCCAACTCGTGCGCTATTTAATAGTGTTCATTGGAGAATGTTGGCATGCCGATATTACTCTGATCTGTAAACTTTTTGTTGCTTGTTTTCAATTGAGATAGGGAGAGAGTGGCTACTACTTAGCTGCTCGGGGGTGATTCAAAGTTAGCGGTGTCCCTTCTAACCACAAAGGTTGGAATGAGTGCTTCTTTCTCATTAGTTTAGGTTGGGATCGGGGGTTCAATCTCGCTTGGTCAACACACTGCATAGATAGCACCTCCTCTTTTGTCGGACAAGGAGGCAAGTCAAGTGATTCGATTGAGGGACAAACTCTCTTTCTTTGAGGCCGTTCGAAAAATGGACAAGGACTGACTGATCGACATGGGTCTCAGCTTGGCTCCTCGAGGAACAATTGAAACACCCCATCACTTCACCTCACCTATCTTTTTTATTCTCTATGTTTTTGTGATTTTGATCCTCTACGGGCATGAATCTACACTCCTGGAAGAAAAAGAGGTCTTGCTCCTCTTCGGGTACGATAATGGCCTCTTCGACTTCGGCCACTGTTCACGAGCCATTGCTCGAGGTGTTAACCCTAACTCAATCCAGCCATCATGCTAACATCAACAAGTCGAAAAAGTAGAAAATCATTGTGAAGAAGGTACTTTACCCCCAAAAGGATGAGAAACCAAAGAGCCGATTCCAAAGAGGAAACCGAACGAAGTGCCTACTGCCTTCGCAGCATTAATGCCTTTAGAGGGTCCTCAAAGCTTCAAGTCCTCTTTGGGAAAAAGAGGGGAGAGGCAAAGGTCGATGTACGACTTGTGCATGGGCAAGCCCTTGCCCTTCATAACTTTATAAATAGTCGAGGTGTCACTTGCACGAATATCGAGGTTAAGAGAGGTTTTCTGATCTGGAACCTCCGATGCCCAAGTTAGTAACTTAAGATATATGAGTGCAAACGTGAGTAGTTAAAAGCAGTAAGCCCTCCCCTCCCCCCGCTCTCATTGTGTTGAATATCAATTTTTATACCTAGTCACAAAGGGATATTCCATCGGGAGGCAACCTCTAACAGCCTTCAATAATCCTCTCTTGGCCTCTTGTCCACGTGGGCAACAAGAGGGGGGGGGACACCCCCGAACTGTTTAGGACTCTTGTCTATGTGGGCAAATGAGTGGAAGGTGACTTGAATCCTTTTCCTCAATCGAGCACTCTATATGACAATTACGTGTCCGAGGATGATTAATTGATAATATACTCCCTATCAGTATTGAAATAGATTGAGAGACTTAAGTGGAAAAAAGTTACCACTAAACTATACTTATTTGATTTTGGATCATATTAGGCATGAGGACGAAGCCAGAGGATATACCGTAAAATTACCATCAAGTTATACTTCATATTAATCATTGCATTGCATGGTCTAATTATGAAACAAGTTGGATCTTAACGAGGATATGTAAGTTTTTAAGTGGAAGAGATAATAACATTTCAATTTAGTCTTAGATTTAAATTAATTTATATTTTTACTAACTTGATGTTAACTATTTTAATGAATGATTTAAACTCAATAAGTATTAATAAAATGATCGGAATAAGTATATGTGTTGTGCTCATGGCGATGCTTAAATCATACATAAATATCATAGATGGATCCTCTCAAATCCTAAAACTGAAGTTTAATTCCTTATTTCCAACCGTTCAAATCAATTGGAAGAAAACTTGCACCGTAAAATATTCAATCATTTTGCCTTCACCTAAAACTTAACATGTACTCAGATATATATATATATACATATATATATATACATACATATATACATACATATATATATATGTATATATATATACATATATATATATATGTATATATGTATGTATATATATATATATGTATGTATATATGTATGTATAT
>LVTN01000002.1:852159-867708 GCA_001649415.1 Musa itinerans
TAATATATATATATATATATATATATATATATATCGCCCGGTAACGGGCGGTCCGTGTATCGATCTACTGACGGACTGGTACGTACTGCCCGTACCGGATGGTATTATTCGAAATTAAAGACCTTGCTTAGGACTACCAATTAATGATGATATTCAGTGGAGAAGGGGATTGGTAGCTGCAATAGTGTGGTTGTGGAGGCTGAAGTATTATAGGACCATGATAAATAGGGGTCAGACTAAAAGTGGCAATAGAAAGAAAGAGGCAAGCATGGGTGGCTGCAAAAAGAACTGAGGGGAATGGGAGCAGCTAATTGCTGGTGGGACGTGGAGGAGAAGCAGCAGAAATACAACCTTTGCTCATTCTTGGAGAGATGGCATAACAAATGGCTTTAATGGGATTACTGTTGAGATGGAAATGGATATGAGTAAAGAAGTTGGGAACAAGGAACACATAAGCAACATTGAAGAGATTTTAAGCAATAAGGCACAACTTGGTTATTAATGGTAGACTGATGCAATTCAGTTTTTGCATGTTGCATTTAGACAATGACACAAAGAGTTGAATGGTATTCTTTGAACTTAAAAGCTTTACAGGCACCTAGATTCTAAGACTACTTAGAGCCTTAGAGGTTGTCTTGTGCTACAGATGGAATTAAGTTCTTTAAGAATGTTTTTGGATTGTTCTTTCATGGGTCAACCTATATGACATAAAAATGAAATATGGGGAAGTTTAATTAACCTTCGAGCATGGCAGAGACTTCTTTATTAATCCTCTTGGGATAAGGATGTCCTAAGAGTGCATTCTTGTCTAGGATTTATTGTAGATCTGTACGAAGCAATTATCTCCAAACATGAACTGAATTTTTATTCTTTTTCTGAATGCCTACATAAAGGTTTTATTCCTTATTATTGGTTTTGCAAAATTGTTCATGCGAACAAATATTTGTATGAAATGCATCCTTTATCAAAGATTGATACTTATATTTAGTGCATTGTCTTGTGGCTATTAGTATAACTTAGTGTAAAAACAATGGTGATGGCTGTGTAGTTGGTCAATCTGTATGACCTGCACATGCTGTGCTGGGTGGTTATCAGTAGGCATTGGTAAGTGACGCAAGATAGAGCTTTGTTGTCACTTGGAATTATATTTTATGTTCACATAATCTTGTACGAAGGTTTGTGCTGTCTTTTAAGCTCAAGTTCCGATGTGACTGCAGGTTTGATGCTGTTATACACTTTGCTGGAATAAAGGCTGTTGGTGAAAGTGTTAGAAAACCTTTGCTTTATTACAACAACAACCTTATTGGTACGATAATTCTCTTCGAAGTAATGGCTGCTTATGGATGCAAAAAGGTAATATTGCTCATTTATTTCACATGCACGCTCTCTTATGGACATTACGAAAATTTTTACAAAATTAAGAAATTTCTATCTGATTACATAGATAAATGAATATTACTTGGGTGACAATGTGAGTGTATAATTTTTTGTGGCAAATGTGAGTAATAATGTCTGGGGTCTATATGTCAACCATCTTCATGAGGAGAGATTTAAGCCCACTAGGTGTTTCATTCTGGAAGTTAATAACAAGTATTTTTCTTCACTGATGCCAATTTTCATCTCATAATTTTCCCACAAACAAGTGTTTAAAGTAATATCTCATTCCTTTTTCATCGATCTTTCAAATCAAGCTTTTTCTAAACAATTTGCCATTTGTAGGACATTCTATTCTTCTTCTCTCTTCTCTCTTTGTATACCTTGTGTAAGGTCATTGTTCTCAATGATAACCCCTTAAAAAGGCCAGGTGGAAGGCCTAGACATGCATGCATATGACTAGATTATGATACCTCAAGATAGTACAGATTTGGAATTTTTTTTATTATATTATAGTACTTATATGTTGGAGTTTAAAGTTTCTTAAAAACATAAGATGATGCGTATTCCTGTTGCAGTAACTATTCTAGTTAAACATATAATGAAATTTTAAACTCCCAAGTAGACTTTCTCTTAGATTTAATAGGTTACCCTTTCTGTGCATCTTTGTCAGGTGCTTTGTTGGAGTATGCACTTGAGATACTAACAGAAATAAATGGAAACGTACAATAGAAACATCAATACTAATTATAACAAACAAGATAGAATGTTGTCTGTGATGACTGAAAACATGCATAAATATTTTTAAGAATGCATTTTCTGTTATTATTTGTCACATGAGTTTGTAGAACTGTTATATGTGTAATTTGTTATCCTTTATTAATAATTACTTGTATTACTTGAGCAGTCACCTAAGACGAAGAGTAGGAACTAGGAGCCTAGGCCCCATCTAGGTTCTTGAGCAGCCACTTGGACTTAGACCTTTGAAAAGCCAGTTGCCTAGGTGGTGTCCCTCGCTTGGATGTATTGATGATTACTTGTGGAAACAACAAAGTTTGCTATGGGCCATATGTTCGTGGCTTCTTTGCCTGTTGTTCTCTATAAATATTAATCATTGTTGAATTGGAAGTTTTGACTTTCCAGTATGTTTATTTCCTCAGCTCATGTATTAGAATTATTTTATCTATTTTACATGTGTGGATTTCATCCTGAATGTCACTTTTATGTCTTATTCTTGACCATTTTGAACATGAACCATTTTGGTGCCTGATGTCTTAAACTTTTCAGCTGGTATTCTCATCATCAGCCACAGTTTATGGATCACCCAAGGAAGTACCTTGTACAGAAGAATATCCCTTGTGCGCAATAAACCCATATGGACGTACTAAGGTTTCTTTTATTCTCTGCCTGTCTTTCTTTTTAATGCACCCACTGCCTGAGCTAATATCCTTGTATACATATCATTGCAGCTTATGACTGAAGATATGTGTCGTGATATCTGTCAAGGTGACAATGAGTGGGATATTATTTTATTAAGATACTTCAATCCTGTTGGAGCTCATCCCAGTGGCTACATTGGTGAAGATCCCCGTGGAATTCCCAATAACCTCATGCCCTTTGTACAGCAAGTTGCTGTAGGAAGGAGACCTGCCCTTACAGTATTTGGAAATGACTATTCAACCAAGGATGGCACAGCGGTACTGTTCTTTAACATGTAAACTTGTTTTTTTTGCTTTTTTACATCCATTTAATTTTTTTTTTCTAGAAACATTGGTCTAGTGCTTGGAAATGATTTTGGCATACCTAGTCTTAAGCAAATGCTTGAGGGTATTAGTAACTTGAGGAGGATATGTCTATGATTTGAATGCAGTATTTAAATGGTTGAGGGTGTCTGCACTTTGAGGAGGATATGACTATGATTTGAATGCAGTATTTCTGTGAAACCATTACATTGTTTGGAAGCTATAGATTTTACCTGGGTTTTGATATCTGTCATATGAATTTGCAGTGTCTGAATGCTGAAAGTGATGCAGTTATAATAAAGTTGTTATGGGTTACACTTTTTTTCTGACACTAAAACAAGCTTAAGTTTTTCACATTTTCAGTGGGAAGTTAATTTAGAAGGTTGGAAACAGTGTTGAAATTTTTTTGACCTTGTGTTTCCATAACAATATCAATTCCCATATCTGTTTTGTCTGTCTTTTGCCCATAGTATGCTAATAGTTTTCGCAATTTCCAGTCATGGTTTTCAGCTCTTTCATGTGTTATGAGGGATATATGACAAAATATATCAAATACCACGTGAAACTAGTTGGTTTTGCTAATCCATAGTCTACTATTTTGACCAGAATATAGTTCATGAGTTCATGTAACTTAACTATATCTATCTTTATCTTGTTCAGGCTTCCACCTTCCAGCAATCTGCTGGATTTTATATGCAGAATGTTTTTTCTATTTAGGTTTTCTTTATGATTCACAATTTCTGTTCTAATGGACATTATATTATGATTTCAGGTAAGGGATTATATTCATGTTGTTGACTTGGCAGATGGACATATTGCAGCCCTGCAGAAGCTCTTTGAGGGCTCTCACATAGGTGTGTATAAAATGGCACTAATTTAGTGTTTAAATTAGATGGCTTTGGGACCATCTAAGACGCTGGACAATGTTCACATGCAACATGAACTTAAATTATCTAGTTTATCATGACTATGAATCGACTTTGGTTGGAACAAAGGTGAAACTGACAGTTTTCAACTCTGATATTAGATATGTATGATAAAATAACAAAATATGAAAGGCCATTCTGTTTACTTTTGGGATGAAATGGTGGGAGTAGCAAACGGGAAGAGGACGGCCGCACATCATCCAGGTTGGAAAAGTGTCCACGTGGAAGCATCCTCCTCTTTTGGGGAGGAAAGGGTAAATAGTGAAATAAAGACCAAGGATTGTGGAGAGCAGCTGTTTGATAAGGAACACCAGAGTTGAGAATGGCACGCCGAGTTGGTCAATAATCTGAAGGAGCATAGGAGAGGATAAAATAGGATAGTGATAGGAAACATATGAACAATGAACTAACTGAAATCTGTTAAACTAATTAAACAATAGATTTGACATGATTTAGAAAAAGTTTTGTTCCTTAATTTTTCTTTTTCAAGGATATAATTATAGTCAATAGTGAAGGCCTCATTTTCTGTGATGTAATTGTAAGCTTTCCTGCAAGATACAGGATGTGATGTCTATAATCTTGCAACTGGAAGGGGAACATCTGTCTTGGAAATAGTGGCGGCGTTTGAGAAGGCTTCTGGGAAGGTGCTATTACTTTTTTTGTAATCTTTGTTTAACTATCTAAGATTTGCTCAGCTTTCACCTTCTCTGTGTATTCCATAGTTTCTGACCGCTAAAATTATTTCAGAAAATCCCTCTGGTCACGGCTGGAAGGCGTCCTGGGGATGCCGAAATTGTTTATGCATCCACTGCCAAAGCAGAGAAGGAGCTACACTGGAAGTATGTAGTAGCATGGCGTCACCATTATTTGCCTAAGTTCATCCAAAATACGCTCTTCTAGCATATGCTCGAGTGACCTGAAAAATGCCTGCAATGATGGGTTTTGTGCAGGGCAAAGTATGGCATCGAAGAGATGTGCCGAGATCAGTGGAACTGGACCAGCAAGAACCCTTGGGGATATAAATTGCCCGAGACCGCTGCTAACGGAAATGGAAAGTGCCCTGCATCCAAATAACATCAGTACTTCAGCAGGGATGGAGAAGGATTCCTAATTTGATATATAGATGTGGCATATGTCCAGCTGATATGATTCCTTAATTAGATTATTTGTGAATAAACATGCTTCTGTCGTCATCAGAGAGGCATTCAGTGGAAGGTTGCTCTGCTTTCTTTTTCCCCCTCTTTAGGTTCCATTCTTTTTTGCCCTTGCTGGCACACATCAGCTATCGACTATAGCAGCACAAGATCTGGTATTTAAACATAACACGTAGTATATGTCTGTTGATTCTTTTATGCATGGTTGAGCAGAAGTAGCTTCCTTGGCAGGCATTCCATGTGGACTTGGATGGAGCCGTACGTGTTGCTATTATGTAGATTGTTTCAGCGTGTGTGATCATCTGATGTATATGGCATTGTCAAACTTGGTCATCTGATGTACATGGTATATTCTTTGGGTAAATTTGATCAACTTTGTCTAATATTCTATCTATATTCCACCGACGTGTTTGCTACTTCTGTGTTGTGCACTGACCAAGGTCATCTATGAAGTCGTCGACTGATGCAAAGGTCAACTTGGTGATGCAGAATTAGAACACTCGGGATGGTGTATCGAGGAAAAGCCATCATTTTGGGTTTTACACCACAAGGCGCTTCTTACTGTCCCTCTTTTATCTTGCCTTCTTACCCCCGTAAGGTTTGTCGCCGCATGCTACGATCACATTTTTTCCCATAAATTCTCAGACGTGGAAGCTTTTGCAAGCACTTAAAATATTGCTAAAACGAGTTTCTTAACGACGCGAACACAATTCAGACATATTTTAACTGATTGCAATTTTCATTGGGTCAAATATGATTCAACCACGATCCATGTCAGAAATCGTGCTCGATCATGATTCAAAAAAAATTCAAATCAGAGTGGACGGAGGATTCGAATCCGATGGCTAATCGACGGCGGGTGGACTCGACAGCGACATCAAACCCGATTCCTCCGCGTTCCCCCAGTGATCAACGGCCAACATGAGAAGAAGCCGAGACGCTGCTTCATCGGACGGCCCAGATCTTCTCGAAGTCACCGTTACTACTACCTTACTACCACTCCATGAATCCCCCCCGATCGCCTCCTCTCGCAATTGCATTCCTTCCTCCCTCCGATCTACTGCTTCGTCCCCCCTCCTTTCCCGATTCCCGGCTTGATTTGGTCGGGATCGGGGTGATCTTGCCGCCGAAGAGGCTTACTCTTTCTCCGTGAAGGAAAAGCTTGGTCGGGGGAGGCCATGGAGAGCCTGATCTCGCTGGTTAACAAGCTCCAGAGAGCTTGCACTGCTCTAGGCGACCATGGGGAGGAGAGTGCCCTCCCGACCCTGTGGGACTCGCTTCCGGCGATTGCGGTCGTCGGTGGGCAGGTAATCACCTCTCGGATCTCTCTTCCCGTTGCTACTGTCTTTTGCTTCTTGTTTAAGATCTTGCCCTTTTCCCTCTCCCTTACTGCGAATCAGGGTGTTCTCCTTACGGGTCATAGGGTTTCGTGTTCTGGTGGTAGATCCTTGTTGTTCAAGAGGGGAATGCTAGGTTTGAGTGGGAAGATCTAGCCTTGGTGCTTGATCTGGGTCCTCTGATGTCTTTTCCTTTGGGTGATTGGACATCGGACCCAGACGTTTTGACATAATTGAAGCTCTTTTATAGGTGCACATTCTATATTTACTGTGCGAAAGGTAATGTTATTTGTCCGTTTGCTTGTACTAATCTGACATTATCTTTTCTGTTCTATGCATTTATCGTTGTTAGACGGTTAGTCTCTGATTTTTATTTTTGGCCGCGTGTTGAAATATTTGGCGGCACATTGAAATTCCAAAACTTTACCTAAAAGAAACAAAGTAGCAGTCACTAGTTATTGTCATCTCTAATGGCCTAAAATATTGTAATCGAAGATATGTCACATCCTTTCTCTCTGTTAAAATTGACACGAGAAAACCAAGTCTCTTGAGTTCAATGATCTTTCAAAAAGAATAATAAAATAGCTAATCTTGTTTTGGATAGTCCTGTACTAATGTTAGAATATTTTGAGATTTAACTATTGACTTGGTTTATTGTGATGTTCATTTCCTGTCAGCAGAAGAAGCATGGATGAAATTTCCCCTTTATGTTAATCTAGTTATTGTATGTGTTTCATATATACTCAAAAGCTAAGACAAAATGCAACTTTGTTAACTTCTGCACTGAACTGTGAGTATATTTTCTTTCATGCTGTGATTATATATGCTAGAGCTCTGGCAAGTCTTCAGTACTGGAGAGCATAGTTGGGAAGGACTTTCTACCAAGGGGTTCAGGTAACATTTGCAACTCCAATTTTATTATACTGGATATTTGCTTAGTGCTTTGATTTTGGTGGTCACTTGGGAGTTAAATGGTGTTGTTCAATTTTATAGGAATTGTTACTAGACGTCCCCTTGTACTTCAACTACATAAGATTGATGGAGAGAGAGAATATGCAGAGTTCATGCACCTTCCGAGGAAGAGGTTCACAGATTTTGGTAATCTCATTTGTTGATAGATTAACTTTAAGATGTTGTTTTTATTTTATAGGACATTGTCACTGTGATGGTAGTATAGAACCGGTAGTTTATAAAAAGGGATGTTATTTTTATGTTAAAAGTTCAATTGTATATGATGTATTTTCTCTTTTTGATGTTTAAGTTGATGTTTTACATTTTAAGTCCTAGAATATAAATTTTATGATTGTGGATGTGAATATGATGCTGTTTGTGGACCTGGTATGCATTCAGTTGTCATATGACAAAATGACATATTTGATTCCCCTCTTTTGAGGCCATGATCTTGTTTTTGGACACCTTCATGCACTGCCATGGAAATACTCTGTTACGAGTTAATAACCATGTATCATGGGCATCAAGTTGTTTTGATACTTGCCTTTATGCACTAGTTGCACATGCATCTTACTGTGTCAGCATGGTTTCAATCTTTTTGTGCCTCTCTACATGTGGCTGGAATAGTGACTGGTTGCCTTCAAATTTGTGCCAGACTCTGGTGGACTCTTGTTTGACACAATGCACATAAATATGTTGAAAAAGTTAATTTGATGAAACTTGACTTTGCCAAATAATTGTCCTTGAGGAACTTGTGTGTGACAATGTCACATCCTATCACTGTTTTATTTTATTTTTTGTTATTTGGTTGTAAATATTTTGTTCTGCATAAAAAGTTACAAGTTATCTTCTGAATGATTCTTTTGACACTAAAATTCATGGATCGACCATCTTAATGCAGCTCTTGTTAGGAAGGAGATTTCAGATGAAACAGATAGAGAGACTGGTCGTTCAAAGCAAATCTCACCTGTTCCGATTCATCTGAGCATTTACTCTCCTAATGGTAAGAATGAGGCTGATGACTAGAGCACTTTTATGAACCTGTTTAAACTATGCTGTATGCAAATATTTAATGAATATAGGTCCCTTAGGTAATTGTATGTGCATGTTTTCATGTCTATCTGCCAGTAGAATAGGCATGTGAGGACACTTGTGCGTTCTGCACTATATGACCCAATTTAACTCTTATGTCCATTGTTACTTTGATTTTGTTTCTTCTAGTATAGATGAATGGTGTTGTCTTTAATGGATGTCTCTCTGACCTTGTATCTAGTCCCTTGTTGGTTACTTTAGAGGACAATTTATATTGGATTACTTAGTTCTTCTGGTTTGACATATGAACTATATGTTTTCAGGTGTTCTATGAGTATCCATCAATCTGTCTTCTACATGCTTAATTGATTAGAGCTACATATTAGTATGCTTTAAAGGTATTAAAGCTTACATAACCTTGGTGGGATTTCCAATTGTTGAAGTCATAATATTTTGACCTTCTGTATAATTATTTTACAATCTAAAACTCTGGTAATTGAGCCATGGGTTCTACTAGATTGGACTTGCTATGGCTAGGGATAAGGATAATAATGTGCCTTTAAATTCATGAAATATTAAATTACAAATGAGAAAGGAATTAGTATGTATTGAGAAAGGACATCGTGTTTCTTTCTCATCTTTTATTACAGCAAGTGAGGCCTACAATTTGTCCTGTTTCGGTTTTCAGTTTATAATTGAAGTAAGCTTCTACATTTTTTTTGCAAGTATTGAATCATGCTTTATCTGTTTTCATTTGATATGTTCAAGAGTTTCACAAAAAGGGGGAAAAATGAAAATTTTCAGAAAGAAACTGAAGAAAATAGTTAGGAAATTGAGGTGTATCGGAGTAAGGATGCAAATTTTGGATTGTTTGTGCTTATGATTTTAGAAATTATTAGTGAATGACAAAAACATGAAGCAGCAGAAAATATGAATATTTCTTTAGGACACAGCAAACTATATTCTTGTGGCTTTACGAAAACAAATAAGCGTTATGATGTCTTGAATTCATGATAACTATTTTGCTTCCATATTGGAGGATGCATTAAAGTTGAAAGAGATGGGTCCCATATTTAAGTAGCTCAAGCCCATTGGACAATTAATTAGGGAATTGTAATCTCTTTTGTTTTAAAGATTTTGGCAGGGCCAGATTGAAGCTACAGAAACTAAAAAGATTTTGAAACAAATTTCTTGATTTATTTGAAGTTCAATAGAAATTTGGGTTGGGTTAGAAAAAGCATGAGAGTAACTGTGTTGCAGGAAGCCTGATCTCTCACACATTATTATTATTATTAAATATCTCGGCCACTGAAACCAAGACCACTGGGCCATCTTTAGGTTCTGGGTTTGTCATTGATTTCGTTTTTTAACTGGTGAGATAAACCTTGTTGGTGACAACTTAAGACCTTATGGCTAAGCCATAAATCGATGTTCGTTATTTTTCTAACTTCGTTCAACATTTCTGAAGTGGTATTTTATATTGTTAACAGCACATTATCTGCTGAAGAGATTTCACTGGTTAGAAGATGAACTTTTTGTATGAAATCTTTTCGAGTCATACAAGGAGAGGCACCATAATTGTGTTTGGATGGTAGAAAATAAGGTTTGATGTATCGAAGCATACCGCTCGGTACGGGCGGTATGTACTGGTCTGATAAAGGACCAGCATATGCAGTACATCAATACACTCGATGTAGCTTGGTACAGCTCGGTATGTATCGCACCGACAGTTGGTTGGTACATCAGTATGGACTGGTAATATGAACTATGGTAGAAAGTACCAAAATTTTTTGGTGCTTCAAGTTTAGATCTAATAAAGGATTACCCTGCAGTATGCTGAACAAGTGTGGACGTAGATTAAGCTAGTGCATGTTGGGAGCTGTACTGATTGTGCTGTGCCTTTTGGAGTCATGTGAACTGAAAGGTGGCTATCTTTGTGGGTTCTAGTAATACTAGAAGATAATTACCATCCTTATTTAATATGGAACCATACTTTATTTTTTTTTTTGTTTCCGAAGTAAATAATTGGGAATGATTTTCCTGTATGTTCACTTTGGCCACTTGAAGGTAATTGATCTCCTCAGGATCTATACTTTTGTTACTTATTATTATTGATGCTTTTGTAGGAGAGTGAACTCTTGTTAGTGTGTTTCTCATTTTTCCATTTCATTTAAGTTTTTCTGTCATACACCTGGCTATCCTGTAAAGTATTTGTTTTGCTGCAACACAACTGGATACATATCTGAACGTAGAGCTGAAACCTTGCTGCTCCAATACTAATGCTCTCAAGTTTTGCAGTTGTGAACTTGACACTCGTTGATCTTCCTGGACTGACAAAGGTGGCTGTTGGTATGTCGCCTGCCATGTTTGTTAAAGATTTCATTTTCCTTCTGTTGTTGTAAAAGTTAATAATATTATTATTATTTAACTTTATTATGCCTTTTGCAGAGGGCCAACCTGATAGTATTGTGGCTGATATTGAGAATATGGTTCGCTCATTTATTGAGAAGGTGATGCTTAAAGAATATGTTATGCTACAGATTTGTCTGATTTTATTTGGTCAAATCTATTTTTCAATTTGGCTTTTTATGTACTCTGTTTTAGATGTATATTCTCTTCCTTGATGTGACCATCTAGATCAAAGTTTGATCCTTTTTTCCTTTTGTTGACAGCCCAATTGTATAATTCTTGCCATTTCACCAGCCAATCAGGACCTTGCCACATCTGATGCGATTAAAATATCCCGTGAAGTAGACCCTAAGGGTATGCTTTGTTGATTGGTCATAAAAGTAGTGATCAGCTATCATGTTTGTGTTATCTATCTATTTTCTTGAAGTTTCTTTTAAAAAATTTCCTAATAATCATACTTTTTGATTAAATTGGTGTACCTGTTAGAAGGAGTTACTAAAATTCAAGAATCAGTCATGTTAACCTACAAATGAGACTCCACCGAGAGAACAAGTAGACATGAACTATAATTTATTTGTAATTCCTGAACTTGTACTTTGAAGGCAATTTTGAATTTCTGTTACATACATACATATGTGTGTATATATGCAGTCCTTTATTCCTTTTTCCAAGTCAGGTGCTTGTGTAACCATTTATTTTTCGTCTGATGTCTGTGTCAGTGGAAGGCAACATGAACATGTGTAGTTTGAAAGGGATATTAAAAAGAAGGTAACAAACTTATTATATGCTGAAATGTAGTCGATGTGATATATTTTATGGATAGGATAACTGCCAATGTGCTGATGTGCACTTTTTTTTGGGCATTAGGATCTCTGTGTGAAGAGTCTACTGTTTTAGAAAACAGGAATGTGCTCTCCATTGACAATATAACTTTTTGGCGTTTTCCATGAGGAACTAATACAACTACAAGTATACTCCCAGTAAAAATAGTAGCACATTATTCTCTCATTCATCAAGAAAACCAAAAAATAAATTCTGATGAATATCCCTTGAATTTGGGTTGTTTGAATCTATATATGTTGTGTTTTTCCTTTATCAATTGGCACTAGTGGAAGAAGTAAAAACATCTCCCTTACTCCATATATGTTCTCATTGCATCCAGTATCAACTTTGGCAGAACTTTACTTTTATGATGTATTGTTGTAAAACTTGTTTGCCTATATATTTAGAACTCTATAAGTAGTTTTTAATCACTTTGTCTTTTGATGCGTCTGAAAAATCTTAGCATCTCTACATCGAAAATGCTGAATATTATAATCTTTACGTGTATGTATGCCACTAAAATATTAATGTATGGTCATATATGCCTTTTGTAACATATTTGCAAATAATATTTGTCAAGTCCTGTGTTAGTGATCACATATGATATAGATCAGATTGGGTTGGAAATGATTGTTCATTCCAATTGAAGTATTTCATGAAGGCATAGTTTATATTATAATTACATGTTCAAATTGGGAATTTAGAAAAGTACAAAAGATAGTGAAAATGGATTTCAATTATATTAAATACATCTACGTAGATGAAATCCAACAAAATGACACCTTTAATTGTATATGGAATTTCTGATGGCTCATATACATTAAAAAACATGATAGCAAATATGGTATCCCAAAAACTCAAATGGCAAACAGAAAAACATGTTTTGGTGATTTTTCTTTCATTTAGTGATTATAGAGATCAATCTTGTGATTAATTTTTGTCTCCATGTTTTTGATCTAGGTGAGAGGACATTTGGTGTCCTTACTAAGATTGATCTTATGGACAAGGGTACTGATGCTGTGGATGTAAGTTTATTCCTTTCATTATTTTTTGCCACTTTTGACTTAACTGCTAGTTTGCTACTGATTTTGCTTTCAGTAATAGTATTCTCTTTCTTTTTTCTGTTTCCATAAACATCTTCATTCTTTTTTGTTCAATGAAACATTGTTGGTAGCATACAATCCAATTGTTCTCTTCATTATCTTCTGTATTGTTGAATTTCTTTATTTTACTATAAAATTATGCTCTGAACCAAGAATGAATTTTTAATATTATACTGATGTGGTCCTCTTATAGAATGTCCAAATAGTAAGTTCACTTATGTTCATCTGATATATCTTTCTTATTGGAAACAACAATTTTGTTAGTTTTGATTTTAACCACAAAATCATAAACTCAACTACAAATTCAATGCCGAACAAGAACATTCTGGGTACAATATCCAAATGCTGCTGCATGATCATTATTATTTTCTTAAAATTCACAAACAACTGCATTCTTATGATGCAAAATCATATGTTTATATTTATTAATTTTTATATCATCTTTGTCTTCTCACTCTATAATCAACATTGTGGCATCCGACAGGTCTGTCAGAACATTTATGTTTCCTGCAGTCGCAGATAGCTCAATCTTCAATATTTTCATTTTTTTCTTAGTCAATGAGTTAGCTGCTTGTTCTGGTCCAAGTTTTAGGTTAGCTAGAATGTAATAGTTGCGTGGCAGGGCATTATTTTTGACCTTCTAATGCTTTTTTCCAGCAGTCATTGTTTTTTCTCGTTTCTTAATGTGATTATTTAAGGGTGTTATATCACATGTTGGTTGAGTCCCTTATTCTTGTTGACTTGCTGAATTTGGTTGCTTCTGGTGTCAATAATTTGCAGCTTGCTGTTGTATATTTCTTGTGCATCTGTGGTAGTTGTGGCTCTGGTAATTTAGCAAATTTTCCTTTAATCTTTGCCGATTTAGGATGGAAATGCATTTTATTTCTATTCAATTAAATATAGCTGCTAATATGGATTTGAGTCCAAACTTTGATAGATTAATGCAAATGACTGCTTTTGTTGCTCTGAAATATGCTTGATGCTCTGAGTCGCTACATGTCAGTTGTTTTTCGTTTGTTACTTAATGCATTTTTTAGAATTTGATTAATTAATTTTGTTTTCCTAGATATTGGAAGGAAAATCGTATAGGTTACAGTACCCTTGGATTGGTGTTGTTAATCGCTCCCAAGCTGATATCAACAAGAATGTAGACATGATTGCTGCGAGGAGGAGAGAGAGAGATTATTTTGCAAGTACACCAGAATACAAGCATCTAGCTCACAGGATGGGATCAGAGCATTTGGGGAAGATTCTCTCCAAGGTATAACAGTTTCTGCATGTTCATGTATTGTTTGATTTGATTGAGAAGAGAACAGTATTATACTGGTGATGTTTGGGTTTTGAGTTGGTAGTTTTGAGTAAGAGAATTGCTTATATATTGTTGTTTGCAGCATTTGGAACAAGTAATCAAATCACGGATTCCAGGCATCCAGTCTCTCATAAGTAAGACCATTGCTGAACTTGATGGTGAACTAAGTCGTCTTGGGAAACCTATTGCTGCAGATGCAGGAGTAAGTCTGACAGTTAAACTGAAATACAAAAACTCTGCTCTTTGTATTGGTAATATTATAGAGTTCCTTGAATAGTGCTATTTTTTTCTTTTCATCATCTTGAGCTATCCTAGGCTCCTACCACAATATCACATATGATTTTCTAAAAGGATAATTCATATACTGTTGCTTGAGAGTTGTCGAGAGTCCCTGTATAGCTGGCATTAAAGAATCTTTTACATCATTGTTTTGCTAGCTGCTGGAGATGCACTGATGAACATCGAGACATTCTTAAACTACAAAATGGTGTGATTCTTATATTGTGCTTAAAGATTCTCATAAAGTTGGGCCCTTAGCTGATTATAGTAATTCACTGTTCTCAACCATTTTCATATCTTGTTGAGCCACTTATGTTAAGTTTGAAACTTAAATCATTAACCTTGATGCACTCCATGTTCTGCATCTTTGCGTTAGTAATCTAAGTTTTCTTGTCCTTCTATGTTGATCCTCTCAGTAAGTCAGAAATTTACCCTATCTTTTCTTTTCTTAATCAAATTTTCTTCATAGTTGTAGAGTTCAAGCTGGAGATATGGCAAACATATAATAGCTTCCTTCCTACATGGTTGTCTAATTTGTTTTTGTAGATGACTAAGATAGTTATCTTACTATTTGCAGGGCAAGTTATATGCAATTATGGAAATTTGCCGTATTTTTGATCAAATATACAAGGAACACCTTGATGGCGTGTAAGTATCCTACAATTTTCTTTAAGAGATAGTTATTCATTATCACACACTTTTGTGGTTGAAGTGTCAAACACGGTAACTTCTGTCTTCCAGCAAAATTGTTGCTTCTTTTTTTGTATTCTCATGGTCCAAGTCCATCTTCAAACCAGTGATTTAAAAAGCGCTAGGCGCCAAAAGGAACCAAGGTCCACAAACGCCCGAGGCGCTAGGCGCTCGCCCGAGCGAAGCGAGGCGCTAAAATATAAAAATATATAATATAATTAATAATTTTAAATAAATAAAAATTAACAACATTAAAATCAAAATAATATATTATTAATCTATTAACAGAAAATTAATCATTTCAAAATTCAAATAAACTTAATATTAAGAGTATACTGTATACTGAGCCTGATGGAGAAACGAGGAAGCAGCGGCGAGCGTCGGCAGCAGCAGCGGCGAGCGGCGGCAACAGCAGCGGCGA
>LVTN01000002.1:868107-879192 GCA_001649415.1 Musa itinerans
CTTGGTTTACCCAGGCGCTCGCCCGAAGCGCCCAGCGCCTGGGCTCGGGCGAGCGCCCAAGCGGCGCCTGTTTGAAGCGCGCCGCCCGGGACATTAGCGAGGCGCTCGGGCCTCGCCTCGCCTCGCCCGAGCGCCTAGGCGAGCGCCCGAGCGCCTTTTTCAATCACTGCTTCAAACAATTATGGAAATTTATCTCTGAGAATGATGATAGTCAGAAATGATAGCATCATGACATGCAGAAATGACTACATAGTGTAACTTGTAACACCCTTAGCAAAGACATATGTTCTTACTACCAAGGATCGCCGTTTCGGGTATCAGACCAGTATATACTAGTGTTTCGAAGGGGAAGAAAAAGGAGAAGAGGAAGTGCGAGTGGAGGAAGAGGAGGGAGGAAGAAGAGGAGATAGTAGAGGAAGAGATGGAAGCAGAAGGAGAAAGAGGAGAAGAAGCAATTAGGGCAAAGGTCACCGTGTGCGACGAGGTAGTGGCCAGTGTGAGAAGTGGAGGTGTCAATCATGGTGAGAAGCGGAGGTGATGTGCTTGAGAAGCGGAAGTGATTAGGTTTAGAAGTTTCCCTTTTATATGGTGGACCAGACCAGTGGCGATCCGTGTACCAGTTGATGCTTGGACCGGTATGTACCACCCATTTTTACTGGTTCAGGCGGAATGCCATTGCTTATTACCGTAGATGGATGGATACTAGCTTGATATCAGGAATAGGTGCTCTTGTACATAACAAACCTCTTTAACTCTTCATGGTAGTTATGGTCTACGATTTATGGCAATGTGAAGTCATAAAAGGTGACTCCTGTTCTGTTAATTTTACCAGAGTTATTGCATAAGGATGCGATTGTAGTGTTATTTCTTTGGCATAAATTGTGCTATTACACTGCAGGCGACCTGGTGGTGAAAAAGTTTACAATGTTTTCGATGCACAACTCCCTGCTGCTCTGAAAAGATTGCAATTTGACAAGCAGCTCTCAATGGAGAATGTGAGAAAACTTATCACTGAAGCTGATGGGTACCAGCCTCACTTAATAGCTCCTGAGCAAGGTTACCGTCGTCTCATTGAATCTTCATTGGTCTCTATAAGAGGTCCTGCCGAAGCAGCTGTTGATACAGTATGCAATTTACCGAACTCATAATTTCTTTGGTTTATTGTTCTTTTGTGCCATGCTGAAAACACATTTGTTCCTGTGGGCTATATGCAATTTTGTTAAGTTTTTCATCTTCATTTAGGTTAAGTTTTTTCTTCATCTTGTTTATTCTTGGTATTGATTAGAGGCAATGACCGTCTTATTTGCTATTTTGGTTGCACCTCGAACGCCAAAGAGAAGTCACTGTACATCCAAGAACATAGTAATACTTGTGCTAAGTTCAAAGTAGATTGCAAGGAGCTTGGAAATAGTAAACGAGCTAGTGGTAGTGGTTGTTATTATCATGAAGTAATCGTCTCTTGTTAAAAATGCTCAGCTGTAATTGTGGATTTTATCTGAAAGAATAAAAATACGGAGTTAAGAAGAAGAACCATTGGGAGGCTTCAATGACTATAACCGATTTAACTAGTTCTCTTTAAGAATAATGCTGATGTTCCTTTCTTATTGTTGCATCTTTAGCTAATTTATTGAGGTGTTGATTCCAGTGCCCTATCTCAAATTTGTTGGAACTTTTTTTTTCTTTTCATGATGCCCTTACATAACAAGGTAAAGAAACTATTCTTTTAATCAAATCTTTTTCCAAATCTAGATCTTTGTGTATCTTTCTGCATCAAGCTGAAAGGTGTTAATTCCTTAATGAGCAATATCAACTATTGTAACCCCAGTAGTTTGTTATGCTCCTTTGACTAACTGAATTTCTTTTTCTGGCAACTGCAACATCAGACCCTTCAAATAATTTTGTTATAATCACCCCAAAGCAGTAACAAATAGCTCAGGTGAAGTGATCATCAGTGTTTTCTTACAGCATAGAGAAGGCTTATGAATATATTCTTTTATGTTTACTGCTCTGCAGAGTACTGCATCATGAATTCATATTAGTCTGAAGGTATAAAATTGAATTATTTGCTCCATTGATGATCACAAGTAACAACTTTATTTCTTTTCATTTATCTGCTAACCATTGTTTCTATGGCATTTGGTGTCTATGGTAGTATATTTTATTCGTTCATTTGTATTACTTGTTTTTAGGTTCATGCTATATTGAAGGAGTTGGTTCACAAGGCTATTAACGAGACTCTGGTATTTTATACTTGCTCAGCTGTTGCAATTTATGTTATGATTACTTCTTTCTTTTTTCCTAATACATATTGTTCTTTCCATGATGCTTTAGTCGTCTTTTCTCTGGTTAATTTTCTTGAAAAACATGTCTGCTAGTGGAAGAATTTGTTGTTGTAATATCTGTAACAACATAAAAAGCATGCCATGCCTATTGTTATTTGTATTATATTTAAGCAATTCTACATTTAAATCTTTTTGTTACTCTGCAAGTTTAGTTAGTTATTGCATTTAACCTGTCATGCATAATTTTTGCTGAACTGTTCTCGATCTGTATGTCTTAGCTGAATTGAACTGTTTTGTGAGCTTGCTCAAGTCTTGGCCATTTTAACATTTGTGGCCTGCATATGATCCTTAATAGTGAAATTTTGGATGTGCATATGATCCTTAATTTTATAGGCAGGTGATAAGTCTTCTAGTTGCTAACTGCAACTACCACCCTTTTCTTGTTACTGATGACTAGCTGTTGAATTTTCAGTGGGGTATTGTGGTGTTTGCTGATGTTTTGAGTAAAGCAATATATTGAGAGGTATCTTGCTGGTACAGGCATATGCCAAGGCACAGATTGCCATGCTGTGTCCTAGTTATAGCTTGTAGTTTCTATCGACACATGTCCTTGCCCATCTGGTACCTTTGCTGGTACAGCCAATCCATATATTGTGGATGCATTGCATTGTCCCTAATGCGGATTGGTAGTGATATTACACTTTGACCTGCAATGTCTTGATCATTAAATGGAAAAGTAAGTGCCTCTGGTCAAGTTAACACATGTAATCGATGTTTCCTTATATAATGTTCATTTGGGTCTTAGAGAAGATCTGCCAATGTTCATTTGGGTCAAGTTACCCTTTTGCTTGTTGATGTGACAAGTAGCAATAGATGACAAGATTTTGTTATGCTGTGACTAATACTGGAAACAAGTTTAAAAATTTAAAGAGACCCAAAAGTCCTGGATGGTGTAAACAGCTTCTCCGCTACATTTATCCTTCCTTTCTCCAGCACTTCACTAGTTTTGATCAATTGGAGTTGGAATATCAGAACTCAGATGTATGTATGTTGTAACATTGGCATGCCACTTAATTTTGAATTCTTTTCCAACATCGAAAAATTATGAAATGAGACAAAAAGTTATTTCAGTGTAACTATGTAACCTTCTTTATTCTTTTTTATTTCAGAATTTCTCAGATCTCCATGTGAGAAAGAAGCTGATTTTATTCTGATTGATCTTTTGCAGGAGCTGAAACAATATCCTACTTTACGAGTAGAAGTTGGCAATGCAGCTTTTGAATCATTGGAGAGAATGAGGGAAGAAAGCAGAAAAGCAACTCTTAAGCTAGTTGATATGGAATGTAGTTATCTGACTGTAGATTTCTTTCGGAAGCTTCCTCAGGATATCGAGAAAGGCGGAAATCCAACACTTTCTATTTTTGATAGATACAATGACTCTTATCTCAGACGTATAGGTGAGTTATTCTATATGGCATCTGGTTGTTTAGAATGTTTAATATGATTCATAATTGTGGATCCTTTTCAGTTTCAAGTACATGCATTTTCCATCTGTTTTGATATGGCTCGATCCTATTAAGATAACTGATCTAATTGCATCCTTGTAATCCTTTAGCTTTGAAAAGCAATGTCCCAATATTGACAGCATACTGGATGGCATTCTACTTGTAACAGGAACAACTGTTCTGGCATATGTCAACATGGTATGTTCAAGCTTGCGGAACTCCATCCCAAAGTCTATTGTTTACTGTCAAGTGCGAGAGGCTAAACGCTCCTTGCTTGATCATTTCTTTACCGAGTTGGGGAAAAAGGAGGTGAGATTGTATAGTGATTTCAATAAAATTTTAATTAAGAAGTGCTGCTATCAATGCTTATCTGCTTGTTTCCCTATATATCTGATATATGTTCTGCTATTATTGTTCAAGATATTTCTTGTGTCCTGCTGAGTTTGATGATTTATGTTGAAGATTATAATCCAATTGTATTAGATTGAAAGTGAGTCATCCATCATAAAGCCTGGAGCACAAATTGACCTGTTTCTCTCTAATTACAATTACTCACAGGAGGCGTTGGCAGGAGAGGTGGGGGTCTGGTGGACCCACTGCTTTGATCCCAACCTACAAGGATCTAGGAAATTTAGGAAGATCATAGTCTGTTAGTTATATCAGGTTTTCGAGCACAGTTTCATTGAGAAACTGGTTATTCTAACTCAGATCTTCAGATCAGATAAACAAAAATGACATATTATGATTGATTGATTCCTTGATTGGTTAATCTAGATTGGTTAGGACTGGTTGATCTCAATTGCAACTGATGCAAAGCAACAGTTGGAACTTGTGTATGTTATTCTTTGACTTTGTCATAATTGTGTTTTTCACATTAAAATGAGACATCTAGGTCTTGGGCTACAAGGATTGTCATATTTCTGTTTCAACATCTTTTGGTCAGCATATCATCTAATAGTTCTTTGAACTTGACTCTGCAGTCGAAGCAGTTAGGGTCATTGTTGGATGAGGACCCAGCAATTATGGAGCGTAGAACTGCCCTTGCAAAGAGACTAGAGCTATATAGAAGTGCCCAAGCCGAGATTGATGCAGTAGCATGGGCTAAGTAGGGAGATGCAGGGGATCACATTGTTCCTCTCTTATAATTTTCACTCGACAAATAGATTCATCTACAAGTCTCTCTTTCTCTCTCTCTCTCTCTCGCTTTATGCATAACTTGTGGGACTATGTCTGGAGCATGAGGATTTAATGTTCAGTTTGTTACCAGTTTATGTTGGATGATTAATTAGGGGCGTTTCCTTTTACCCATGATATAGAATGTATAATACATGGTTCCTTACCGAGCATAATATGATGTGCTCTCCCGGAGAAATGAATGAGTCTTTTGTGGTAATTACCGATTATAAATTCTCGAGTTCTAACCATAATTTTATGGTAATTACCTGCAGAAATGCCCATCAGGAAGTTTATGTAAAAGGCTGTGTGCGTGTGACAAGAATGTTCATTTTTGTTTCATTTGTATGCTTTCTCTATATTTCTGTTACTGCTTGAATTGAACTTTGAAGTAAGTTTTTTCAAGTGCAATGCGGCTCAGCTGTTCGGTAAGTTTCTTTGTTTGAACCAACAATTTTGAATGGTATCGCTCGGTAACAATGAAACAATGCTCTAACAGTCAATTCTCTCCTCGCTCGGTAACAATGATACAATGCTTTAACAGTCAATTCTCTCCTCTTTGATAGTATTTAAATTTTTCTTCTCTTCAATTTTACTTTATTATATTCTCATATTTTTTTAAATTATCTTAAAATTTTTTTTTTCTCACATTTGGACTCTACTTGCATAAGATATTCTTCAAAACTCAAAAGATAATGTGATAGTATTCTTATCTAATATATGTTATTACTATATTTATTTCTAATTTAAAAATCATATCATATATATATTTTTAGATATTTTTAAAAGATTTTATGTACCGTACGCCTATTGAGCAGTTTACAAACATAAAAGTTGTAAATGCTTGTGATTCACTGGATATATTAATGAAACTTACCTTCTTTTTGGTTTCCATGATGTCAGGTCTCAGCTGAATGAAGAAAAATGGCAACAAAATGCAGAAACAATCGAGAAAAACTATATGGCAAAGAACCCTAAACTATATGTTTAAAGCGAACTCGGTCGAACAAAACAAGCATTATAGCAGGAAAACATAAGGGTGTTCGTGTATTTGTACCTGTCGGAGTATTCCTGGGGTCTGATCCTTGCTCTGTTCATCATTTCATCCTTCCTCGTCAGCACATCACCGAGGACCATGTTTGCATCAATCAAAGCGTTCAGTGGTTTGTGATGGAAACAGAGCTAAGCTTTTGCACGCACCCGGTTTGCCATTCCAGATGAGCAACAAAGAGACACCATCCGAGTACAGATGCCACAGGTTGGTACTTTACAGGGTGGCGATCAAGCTGCGGCCTTCGCATCGGAAACAAGAATTTGGGGGACGAGACGAGGGCTCTGCTCCTACGGACCGAGAGAAGAGCAGCAAAAGATACACCATGTGAGTGGAGATGCCATGGAGGGTTGCTATTTACAGGGTGGGTGGCGATCGAGCTCCGGCCTCGATCTGCCATTCCTCGGCTTCGCTTCTTCCCGGAAACAAGATTTTGCGCGACGGGACGAGAGCTCTAGTGCTATAGACCGAGAGATGAGCAACAACAAAGAAACACCACCTGAGGTGGAGATGCCATGGAAGGTTGGTAGTTATAGGGTGGCGATCGAGCTTCGCCATCGATCGGTCATTCCTATGCTTCGCTTCTTATCGGAAACAAGAATTCGGGGGACGAGACGAGAGCACTTCTCCTATGGACCGAGGGATGAGAGTTGGTACCTACGGGGCGACGATCGAGAAACCGCCTCGATCTGCCATTCCTCTGCTTCGCGTCTTCTCAGAAACAAGAATTCGGGGGAGGACGAGACGAGAGCTCTTCTCCTACAGGCCGAGAGAGAGCAGCACGGAAACACCATCTGGGTTGGTAGCGATCGAGCACCGGCCTCGATCTGCTATTCCTCTACTTCGCTTCTTCTGGGAAACAAGAACTAGGGCAACGAGACGAGAGCTCTTCTCATGAACACCATCTGCGTGCAGATGTCATCGAGGGGTTGATTGTTATAGAGCGGGGGGCGACGGAACTCCGGCTTTAGTGGAGGCAGTTGCGGGGGAGGATACGGTGGAAAGAAGGCCTGCACGCGCCACGGGAGCCGCTTGACGTGGGACTTCACACCGACCATGAAAAGATTTGTCGTGAGTAATTCTTGTTAACTCTCTACGAAGTCACATTCATCAAAGCAATCATTTGTTTTCTCGTGAGAAATGGAACCGAACCTGAAATCGACTCGTGGTCGATCGATCAAACCCACCGGTCTCGGTCCGGTCCGGTCCGGTCCCTAATTCTTGATAATAGCATTTGTTTATGTAGAAATCTGCATGTAATAATAACGATAATAGCATTAATAATAATGAAGGTGAGAAAATGTTGGGCCGTGTGATTCGTGATATCTTATGGGCCAGTACAAGTCCACTACCGATCCGATTCCCGCTCCTATTTCCTCGCTCCGTGACGAAGCGAACCGCTTCTCCAAATTCCACCGGCTCCTGCTGTTACCATCTCTCTCGCTCGCTCGCTCGCTCGCTCGGCGCACATGAAGAAGAAGATAGATGTCGCCACGCATGGAGGCAGGAGGAGGAAGAGCCTCTACGAGCTGTCTCTCACCGTGGCCCTCCCCCTCTGGTGCCTCCTCTTCGTCCTCCACTCCCGCTTGGGGCACAGCGACCGTCGTCGAGGTTGCTTGCCACCTCCGTCCCTCCTTTTACTTTCCCGCTTGTGCTAAAATTGCATCTTGATTCATTCTGTTGTTGGATTCTACGTAAAAGCAGCTGCCTTCATTGATGCTGATGCGCGATCTTTTGTAGATTTGTCGTCCGACGGCGATGGCAGCGGCAACCTCTGCAGAAGCACACAGTTAGAATCGTGTTTTCCTTTTATGCAGAACAATACCTTCAGTAGCTGCGGATTGAAAGAACCCGAAAACCTAACGAGAGAATTGATTGGAGTTGAAGAAGCCATCGCGAATGGGAAAGCTTCGGAAGAAGAGAAGGGAAGAAACTGTAGTCGGACGAAAGAAAAGGCCGATCCGCCCACGCAATCTGGCTACATCGGGCTGGATGAGTTCCGGAACCAGACACTGCGAAGAAAGGAAAGCGATGCAGATAAGCTGCACGGCAAAATCACCCACAGACTGGAGCCTGGTGGCTTGGAGTATAACTACGCCTCCTCCGCCAAGGGCGCAAAAGTGTTGGCCCACAACAAGGAGGCAAAAGGGGCAGGAAATATACTGTGCAGGGACAAAGACAAGTACCTTCGGAACCCGTGTTCTGCGGTCGACAAGTTCGTCGTCATAGAGCTCTCCGAGGAGACGCTGGTCGATGCCGTCGAGATCGCAAATTTGGAGCACTACTCATCCAACTTCAAGGGTTTCGAGCTGTTGGGGAGCTTGAGCTACCCAACAGAGACATGGACGCCGCTCGGCGTCTTCTCCGCGGAGAACGTGAAGCACGCCCAGCGGTTCATGCTTCCGGAACCGAAGTGGACGAGATACATGAGGTTAAGCTTGGTCAGCCATTACGGCTCAGAGTTCTACTGCACGTTGAGCTATGTAGAAGTCTACGGTGTAGACGCCATAGAGCGGATGCTGGAAGATCTTATTGTGGTTCCGGTGGAACCTGCAACCAATCAAATGTCCGTGGAAGCAGATCCCAAGTCTGGTGACAAGGTTGAGGCTGCCCAGGTTCCTGGTGGGGATGATGTTCATAGCAAAGCAGACCCTAACAAGTCGAGCACGCTTCATCCTGTGAAAGAAGGCAGACAGCAATTAACTGGTAGAATACCGAGTGATGGAATTCTGAAGATTTTGATGCAGAAGATGAGATCAATGGAGCTCAGTCTGTCCATTTTGGAGGAGTACATAAAAGAACTCAATCGAAGATACGGTGAAGCTCTCCCAGATCTACAGAAGCAGTGCTCGGAGAGTGCTCTGGTACTACAGAAAGTGAGTTCAGAGATCAAGGAAATGATGGAATGGAAGGAGAGTAAGGTATGTGTTCTACTTCTCTCGTTCATCAATGCATACAAGATCATGACTAGGGAAGGCTTTCTTTCTGGTTCTCTCTTACGTATGACATCATGCAGGAGAAGGAACTGACTGACCTTGAGAACTGGAAAGCCTCTGTCTCAGCTGAACTAGATGCTTTGGTCAAAGACAATGCCTTGTTCAGGTTAGGAAGCACTTTCTTTTTTACTTCAACTTTGTGTCCCTGATACAAGATCTCTTAATCAATCATAGAAAAGGTGATTCCAAAAAAATTGTTAGAACTACACAGGTATATACATCAGTTTTTAATCTACCATGAAGCTGCTAGACTTACTACTATCATAGGAGTTTGAGTTTTACATGAAGCTGCCATAAATCCGAGGGGCTTCTCCACGTTGGCATCTTCTATAAACATAATGAACTCAAACCTCTGTGCTTAATTATTTACTCAGTGAAGCTGCAAGCCTTTTACCATCTTTTCTATTTGATTGCAGAGCAAATATTGAGAAGATACAGAGCAGCCAAGATTTACTAGAGAGCAAGGAGCTCACCGTAATTTCCATTAGCCTATTTTTGGCATGCTTCGCATTCTTTAAGTTGGTGTTTGCCAGAGTTCTGACATTGTTCAAGACTTGTGAATCTGACATGAGAAGCAGGAACATGAGGGAATGGCTCCTAATATTTGTGAGCAGCAGCCTAACAATTCTCATAACCTTATTCTATGGCTAATCTCATTTCTGCCGAGCAGTGCGTTTCACTTCTTGCAGCATCAGATCAGCTTAATCATCAAGAAATTTTTACAAAAACACCACATGTTTCGGATGTATATAATTCTTGTAGCCAACTTCTTGTTAGTGTAATCAAATCCACTTCAAGATCGAGTTGCCATCTACTGTTTGCTCCTCGAGGTGGTTTCAGTCAATCTGTAGTTACGAGGACGAGACCTACAATTGTGCAATGGTCCGCTGGCAGAGAGAATCAATGAATCAGTGTTCTTAATACCTAAAAAAAACAATCAGTCCTTGCTGTTAAGGAAAAATATCATTGATGTCCATATGAGCCGGATGAGGATCTGATTTGTATGCGTAGAGTTATCTGAGGTAGAAAGCGCTTCCTCCCGAGATGAAAATATCGTGCTCTCATGGTGTTACTTGCACAAAGACCAAAGTAGGGAGAGGCTTCTTGAGCCAAGCTCTCCAACGCTCAAATTAGTCTTGAGATCAACTTTTGTGGGTCTATGTTCTCGGTTTCCATGTCCCTTACCTAGAGTTGATGGTGTGTTTTTATATCTGACCTTAGAGAGATAGAAAATTCCTATGAAGATTTCGTAGGAGAAGCGATTTGTAACTATCCTGAGTTGCCCGTTAGACTCCTATAGAATATTCTTATTAATATTCTACAAGAAAAGTATCTTGTAACTGTCCTGAACTACCCCTTGGAGTCCTATCTGTGCGGGCAAGCGAGTGGCAGACTATTTGGGCCTTTTCCTCCCACGAATCTTATGTGGTGCTTGCATGACGAGCGATGGTCGGTTGATTGTGTATTTCCTATCATTTGTCCCCCCCCCCCCCCTTGTAAGCGTGTTTCAGGGCTCTTGCGAGAGGGGTTCAAAATGCGTCATTTAGTTCGTCTGACATGAGAGCGTTCGAGATCTCGTCTTGCGGGTCGGGTTTTCCCGATTCAAGTGTTTCGAGCACATTGGGCCTGTGTTTCTATTGTAGCATATTTCTCTTGGTGTGAGTTGAGTTTTTCTGACTCATGCGTCTTAGGTGCATTTGGCCTTGTGCTTTCGTCGTAGTGGTTTTATCTTATTATGGGTTAGGTTTTCTCGACTCACACATCTTGGATGCATTTGGCCTTGTGCCTTTGCTGTAGCGGATTTATCTTAGTGCAAGATGGGTTTTCCCGACTCATGTGTCTTGAGCACACTTGTACTTACGCCTCTATAGCAAATTTATCTTAGCGCAGGACGGGTTTTCCTAACTCATATCTTAGGAGCATTTGGCCTTTTGCCCCTACTATAGTGGATTTTGCTAGTCATATGTATCCTGTAAGCCAATCACGTGAGTGATGACACGTGTGACTTGACACGCAGTCTTTTTGCTTATTATATTTTGACATTTATCACTTTATATTGTTTGTTACACATATATATA
>LVTN01000002.1:879208-993520 GCA_001649415.1 Musa itinerans
TATATATATATATATATATATGTGTGTGTGTGTGTCATTGGATTTATACAATGAGAATCAGATCGTGATGAGATCATAGTAATGAGACCGATTCGCCTTTAAATATAGATCCTAAATAATCCTGGTTATAGGTTACTCGAGAGGTACAACGAGATAACCGGACAGACTGGTGTGCTGTATACCCGTCCATATGATGGATGCAACTGATCTCATAGTTGCTCGTGTGAGGACACTAGGGATATAGTACAGGTACTCATTAGAGAATGAGTTCATTGATTGATCCGCTTACGGAATGCTGAATGGTTGATGATGCCTTATTATCAAACAACGATTTCGTAGTCCTAATGGTGTATCTGGTCTATAGACTTGAGACACTAAGGATATCCTGTATGATTACTCCACTCTTTGATATCGGACTTATAGGTTTGGTTGTCCCAGATCTAGCACAGTCAGTCATCGGGAGTGGTAGCCAACCGTACGAGGACTATTGAGTGTCGATATAGGATCATTCACTCTCGATGTCATAAGAGGAATGTCTCATGTGTTCTTGCTCAAACAAATCCCTAGCCAGGGTCATTCAAATTGAGAGAGAAAGAGTTCTCCAAGAGAATCCGATTAGAGCAAGACTCGAGTAAAAACTATATAGGTTTGATAGCACCATACCCGATATACGATCTCTGGGATATTAGATGGATGAGGGACTACATGTATACGGTAACTGAGGACAGACATGTCCAATGGATTGGATTCCCTTGTATCGTCTTGGGACTACGGCGTAGTGGCCTAGTACGTCCGTAGTCGATGAGTCGAGTGAATTGTTTTGGAGATAATAATTCACTGAGTCAGAAAGAGTTCTGATAGGTATGACTCACAGCCAGGTCGATATTGGGCTTAGAGGGTCACACACATATGGTAGACATTGTGATGAGTAAAGATTTATATATGAGATATCCATCGGAGCCTCTATCTTATTGGATATCCAATAAACCCCCGAATTATTGGATCCTATGGATGAAATCCAATAAGCAACCATGAGAGATTATTGGATAGAGATCCACTAATCTAAGAGGCTTGGGAAGTTGGATGGAGATCCATTACCCAATAAGGCAGGATCCATTAGGATTAAGTTGACATGGGGCCTCTATAAATAAGAGGGAATTAGTGGTTCATAGGTTAAAGCCTTTTGTTTACCTCTCCTATTCTCCTCCCCCTCTCCACCTCAGAGCAGGTTTGAAGTTTTGAGGAGTGTTGTCACAGCCCTACTGTATGGATCACTGCTAGAGATGAGGGCGCTTGACCTCCTTCACCCTCTCTTAGAGATCTGTAGGGATATACGATCTCCCTAGGTAACACAATCTATCACACACGTGGTTTTCTGTTTCGCGGATTTTGCGCACCAATCTTCGCACGACGACAAACATATCTTTGGGAATTGGGGATTTTGTTTTATGTTCTTCCACTGCGCATGTGATGTCACCCCCAAGATTTCCCAATGGATTTATCTTAGTGCAAGATGAGTTTTTTGACTCATGTGTCTCGAGCGCATTTGG
Organism: Musa itinerans; assembly: GCA_001649415.1. NCBI lineage: Eukaryota > Viridiplantae > Streptophyta > Magnoliopsida > Zingiberales > Musaceae > Musa > Musa itinerans. Next base: position 880,759 of record LVTN01000002.1, read on the forward strand.
TATTGCGCTTTCGAGATAATGGATTTATCGTAGCATGGGTTAGGTTTCCCCGACTCATACGTCTCGAGCGTATTTGGCCTTGCACCTCTGTCGTAGTGGATTAATCTTAGTGCAAGACAAGTTTTTTTGACTCACGTCTTATGTGCATTTCGCCTTATGTCTCTATCGTAGCCAATTTATCTTGGCATAGGATGGGTTTTCCCGACTCATGTGTCTCGAGCGTCATTCACCTTGACACTCCGCCATAGCGGGTATTCTAGCACGAGTGGAATTTTTTTGACTCATATTCCTCGGGCACAATTCGACCTGAGCCTCCGTCGTAGCGAGTCTTATAGTGCGAGTCGAGTTTACTCGACTCACGCTCCTTTTCAAAGTAGTCCCAAAGAGACACTTGACTCAATTACGAAGGGTGGCTCCATCACAAGAGGGGAGAGTCCGCTTTCCTCGAATGACATATGAAGTGGGAGAGTGATCGTATCTTCTTCAAATCTTTCTCGATTGGCGCCTTAGTAGTGGAGGAGAGAGATCATATCTTTTTCATATCGTGTCCCCTAGGGGGGAGGGGCAAATGATAAAGAATACATAATGAGCCAACCATCGCTTGTCATGCAAGCACCACATGAGGTTCGTGGGAGGAAAAAGCTCTTGTCCTACTTTGCCCGCATGGATAGGAGTCCAAATGGTAATTTGGGAAGATTACAAGATGCCTCCCCTATGGAATATTCATGGAAATATTCTGTAGGAGTCCAAGGGGCAACTCGAGACGGTTACAAATTGCCTCCCCTATGAAATATTCATAGGAATATTCTATCTCTCCAAGGTTAAAATGTTAAATATAAAAATATACCCTCAATTCTAGGTATGAGGTATGAAAATCGAGAATATAGACCCACAAAAGTTGACCTCAGGACTAATTTGAGTATCGAATGGGTTGACTCTGGAAGCCTTTTTGACTTTGATCTTTTATGTAAGTAACCTTTTACGAATACGATATTTTCATCTCGGATAAATTGCTTTCCACCTAGGACCATTCTATGCATATATATTAGGATCATTTTGAGTTGACAACGTCAGTATATCACGGACAACTCACGAAGGATGTGACAAAATCTTTACCCAAGGAAACTTCAATGGCAATGCACTTTTCTTCAAGCAGAAATCACGCAATATGTTCCAAAACCATCATGTCTTGTACCAAAAATATGGGTACTAATTGGTATTGAACTAAATATTCTCTCCTAGCTTCCAGCAGATTAATATGCTGAGTAACATCAGGGTGAAGATTACCTCTCTATCCAACCGGGGGAAAAGAAAGACCGGAAAGTGATGGGTGGGCAGTCCAACCTTTTACTTCAAACCAGGGTAGTTTTGTGATTCGATGTAAGGGCTTTGTGCGACGGTTCAGTGATTTCCTGAATAAGACAGTGTGTGAAGTCATAAGATCAATAGTTGTGACTAATAGTTGAATGGAATGAATGGAAGGTGAAACACCCCCGAAAAGAACACACAAGGATATGCGTGTGAACATGTTACAGTGTACAATCTGTCTGTCACAAAAGAAACTTGTATTGACTATATGCAGAATAAAAACGGGAAAGAGCAAACCTAAAAGTTCTTTGGACGACGGAGTGTCAATAGATGATCCATCACTACTGCATTCTAGAGAAGCATTGTGACCGCTACATGATGATAGGTCTGTCTTCACTTGTAACTATCCAAATGGTTCAACTTGCAAGTGCAATATATCTCACAACTTCAACCTTTCGATTAGTAATGAAAATTTCAAAATTGTCCATCTCCCATTATGATTAGTGGCCAGACTTTATGCACACCCTCTAAATGGAGCAAAGGATCAAAGAAATGAATGCCCCAGTGCATCCCAAAGATATACTTCCACAGCGTATCAGTTCCCAGAAAAGAGGCCCTGCCTCAAGAATTGGAACAGAATAACGAATGCGTTGATGAAATAAAACTTTTACACTCGAGCTGCTGCCCTTGCTCTAGCCACAGATCTTTCGTATAACTCTTCGTATTGTGATGCTGAAGAATCCCAACTGAAATCCAGTCTCATGTCCTTCTGAACAAGTTGTTGCCAGCTCTCAGGGCTTCTGATGTAGTGCTGAAATGCCCGTTCCATGGCACTGCTTAGGCCCTACAGGCATGTTCTTGTCACTTTGACTTGATGGAACTTTGGTTTTGAATCAAATACAGGAAACTCTCAAGGATGATGAGAAATTAACATACGAAATCACACACATACTAAAATTAAGTGTTTGAACACTGCTCCAACGAAGCAACAATGATGTTTACCTGCTCATCAGGTGCGACAAATGTGAATCCATTTTGGTATTGTTCTGGTATCGTATTATCATCAACATCAAAAACACTGCAGGAAGAAGAATGTAACAAGTTAATCAATTTGAAAATAAATATTTGTACATGGTGATAGAAATAAGAAACATTCAGATCAAATGCCTACCTATCATTCAGCCCGCCAGTTTTTCTTACAATGGGAACAGAACCATATCTCATAGCAATCATCTGAATCATAAAAAATTATGAAATAATAGTTTCAAAATCAATGCAAAAACAGAACCCATAAAATATTGAAAATGGCAGCCTCGGGTATTTTTATTATCATGCAAGTACAACCTTCCATGTGTAACAGATTAGTAGCCCTAGAAATGGTACATGAGAGAAGCTTTTCTCCATAACAACCTTAAAATAAGTCCAGATAAATATCAGAAGCGGCAGAAAAATAACAAAAAGTTCATACCTGAGTAAGGCCACAAGGCTCAAACATTGATGGAATAATAAACATGTCAGATGCTGCATAAATCAAGTGTGAAAGAGCATCATCATATTTCAAAAGCAACCGGACGTGAGAGTGGCTCTGGAAATGGTTTGCAATGTCCTCAAACTCCCGCTGCAAGATTAAGTAATCTTAGACACACTATTTGTCCATGAAAAACAGGCCTCATATTGCTTGGAAGCATTTGCAAACAAAAATACAAGCAGAATCAATTTAAAATTACATATTTGTTTATCTTCAGTTTTGCATACACTAACTCTACCCAACCTGTATTAGTGGGAGCCTTGCATGCCGGATCATCTTTTTTTTTCTATGCTCAAATTTTGTAGGCGTACAAGTATTGTTGGTTGTTTAACCAGAGAAGATGACCAAGTATCTTGGAGGTTCATAAAATATCATTTTTGTCATTTCCCTAGAAAAAAATGAAAAATGCAATTCAACTTCTGAGATTTGATAAAATCATGATATAAGTGAAAATTTCTCAACTGGTCGAAGAGATTAGGGACCGGACTTCTGATAATTACAAAATTTCTCAACCAGACCAGGTTTGGTCAAAGAAGCTAGAAAACCTGGCCTCAGACAACCGCAGGGATTGTGTATCTTCCTTTTTGCCAAAAGACAGAATTCTAGGTCTTATTTGTTTTCATTACTCCTCATGAATGTTCTATGGAGAAAGCTAGACAAGCTTCCCAAGTATCAACAGAAGAGGAGACATTGACAGAGAGATGATGCATAAGGAAGTAAATTTACCATTTAATAGTATGGAATATAACCATGAGTAAGGCATAATAAATATAACCATTTAATAGCTAGACTCCAACCTTCTAAGGGATAAAGCAAAGTCATTTGTGAGGACTATAAATAAATATGTAAGGGATAAAGCAAAGTCCGTCTCAATTGCTGTATAAATTGCTGACTCTCATACAAAGCCAACATATTATTATTTTGTAAACTGCAAACATCATTTATCCATATATTGCAAGAATATTCATATATTAAGAATATCTCCTGTCAGATTTAGGGAGTCCCATGTGTGATTCCTCTAGATCATTTGGATATATAACACACATGTTTCATGTCCGAGTAAAACACATAAAGTTTAATTACTAATACCATAGTTTAGGAAGACCCAAAGATCATCGCTCATAAAGAGTAAAAATATCATTAAAATAAAACTAAGAACTGTCCATAAAACTGACAGTTTATTTTTTGATAAAAGAAACATTACTTGAATGTGGGGCACTGGACTTGAACCAAGAAGCACAAACTGTCCTCCTAACTCAAGCGCACAGTATATTGCATGTCTGATAAGATGGACACCTTTCTGTGGTACGAGCCGTGTAATACAACCAACCTGTTCATGAAATTTCGATACTTGCTTTGAGATGACAAATACTATGAGCTGACCGAATATGGAGCATGGTTAAAAAGAATTTCATATCGACTTCAGAGCAATGATCTACATCTCCAATTTTTAACCCAAGTATCAGCAGAGTAGTAACTAAAAGAACAAATTACTATGTTCTATGCATAAAGATATATCGCTTAGAAGAAAAGGATCAAGGGGAAAACGACTATAGGCACAAAGCTACAGAAAAATCTAAAATTGGTATCTCATAAATAAAGGTGTGCTTTGGATTTTGTTCCTTGACAATTATCTTTTGATTGTTATATTGTATTTTCTTGGGCTTATCAAAAGGGTGAATTGGCATCATAGTATGGATGATCATTTATGACTTGGATGCCAAGTGTTCCAGAGTCATAGAAATATCCTTTGCTTGCAGGGATATGAATCCCCAATTCCAAAATGTAACATAGCCGGCCATTTAACCCTGTAAAAACCCTGCATTTGTGGAAGCCTTAACTGTATCCTTTAAAGCATGGAGATGGATATTATGGGTTACACTGACATGGCAAATCTTAAAAATTGACAAGACATGACAAAGAGATGATATTTACTACATGTATATAGTCAAATGCTATTCTAATTTTATACTTTGTAAAATAATGATAATATATGATCATCATAAATAAAAACCTTGATAACAAGCACAATAACCGTTCATGCACATAGCAAATACTCACACAAGTACTTGAAGCTCACACAGACACACATATATGACATCATGGAGTATAAATTCTAAATGGCATACACATTACCCATAGTTGTTTCTTGAAGTAATCAGTGGATGATTAAAGTGTCCAACATACATACAATATGTCAATATAAATGAATTTAGATGGTACAACAGTCATGTGTTCCTGCTTTAGAGGCCACATCCTTATTTTCTAGGACTCCTTAACTGGACACCTACCTATACATTTTCATTGCCATCTTCTATCCCACTCAACTAGCTTTGCACAAGATCAGAATATCATTCATTAGTCTATTTGTTACCTCTGGATTAACCTGATAATTAATGCCGATTAAGGCATGTTGATCAAGATCAAGATAACGGTGAATCTGCAACCATTTATAATGCAAAATCTTTGTTTCCACCATATTGATAAATGATAAAAGAGAGAACACTTTTTGGCAATGTAGATACTGCACCCCAAGAGTCAAGCAATAACACTACTCATTTATAAACTTCAATGAGCTCAAACTTTGAACTATTTTAAAAGAACAATAATCAATAGAGATTGACAGTTGTAAAAACAGTAGTTCGATAAGTTAACCTATGAGATTTCAGAAAAACATTAAATGGCTGCTTAAAGGAGAACTGCATCTATTTTCAACTTTCGGTTAAAATCATGGAAAAACATAAGGAGACAGGAGTTGATCTTAATGACAGATTATTACCCACAAGACAGCACAACTATGGAGACTGAAAGAAGAATAGCTTCTGTAGTTATCTGGAGGCTCAGCAGCTGCTAGTAAGAACAATAAACCTAGGAAGGGCTTCCTGAGTACAAAAGCATTCAAATGACTAATGACAAAACCCTACATGACGCTGGTTAGTGCTTGTTGGACTTTTTTGGTGCCTGTAATAAGTAATATTCAAGCTCCATAAAAAGTGCTTCCCAAGTTGCAATCAAGTTTATAGGAAAGGTAGCCCAAGGAACCACACCTACTTCTGTGTGATTGTTCACTTAATGATATGCTAGATTCCTTTTTAACGAAAAAATCAAAACAGGTTAAAGTCTGCCAACCAATTATGAACAGTGGTGAACATAATAAAGCTTACTTATGAAGTCTGAGACATATTACCACTATGACAAACCACTGCAAAGAATGAGCAACTACAAAGAACATATAGGTTTTTGACAATCAAGCTTTAAACTTCACATAACTCTATAACAAGGACATATAAGATAGAAATCATATAACATAACTATATTTTTTATGTGAAGAAGTTTACCAGTGGTTGAGAACCCTCAGAACGGGAAAGCTTAAGACACTTCCTTATAGCATCTTTGTTCTCTGCTTTTCCCTGAAGATCATCAGCACTGTACTGGACACTGATATAGTTATCTGTGGAAGGATTCCATGCATCTGTATCAATGCCATTAAGAATCCCAATAAATTTCTTAGAATGAGATTTTAATGTTTCATGGAGGCCCCGACCACCCTGTCAAAAGAAGCCACACATATAAAAACAAAAGTTAAAAGAAGCTATATATATTTGTCCAAAACACTAAACAACTCATACACCAGAACCGTAACAGTATTGACTAAAGAACATAGATGCAGTTCATGACTACAGAAATGAATCAGACAATCAAGGATAACCATTAAAAACGAAAACCACTAGTCACATTGAGATAGACTATGCTCACTACAATTAAATTAAGGAAACAACTATAAAGAGATAAGACACAACTTCTTAGTTGTGGCCCAATGAGATATCTGTTTTTCAATAGTGGCTGATTTCAGGCGCTCCACATATCTTCAATAACTAAATTTGCATTCATATGAATGCACTTTTAAATATTTGGAGACTTGCTGCTCTAATGAGGTTATTAGTTATAGGAGCAGAGGCTTAATGACCGAGATAAATATATAACATGCACAGGGTGCATCTCTGTGGTAAGCAAGTATCTTGACCGTAAACGAAAAGCACCAGTTGCAAATGTTACTAGAAAGGTCAGTGTCAGTACCTCTACAGTGCGGACCTCTTGAGAATAAGTTGGTGATACAGTGGTAACAATGTTAGAGAACACAATTGCACCCTGAAATTTCAATCCATTGCTTTACCATTGCAATACAGGAAAACAAATTTATGCTTTAAATAATATTTTATATGCATATTTGCAAAATGGTCTATCAAATTACCTTGACAGTATTGACTTTGTCATGTGCTGAGTGGTCCTGCATCCTGTCAAGTCTGTTTAGCTGGTGGACATCAAGTCCACAGGACGCCAATTCCGAAGCAGGTGCTGTTCCTTGATACTCGAAGTTGTGGCAGGTGAAACAAATTCTAGCTGAATTAAAACCCTTGGCAGCATATATATCCCAATAAAGTGGTGCCTGGAAAAAGAGAAAGTCCGGGAAACGTTAGAAAATGTTAAATATGGCTGTGTCCGGTCTAATAACATGATTTCAGCCGATGGTACTCAATGCCTACAACAAAGGCTGTCTGCCAATCATGACAATGGATTATGTCAGGTTTTTTCCCAGCTTGATAGAGCAATTCAACAGCGGCACGGCTAAAGAATGAGAAACGCTTGAAGTCATCATACTCTCCATAGTATTTTCCTCTCCAAAAGAACTTAGCTGGATGATGAGGTTCTATAAAATAGACAGGAAGACCTGTAAATCACATTCCCATGAGCCTCAATTAGTTAAATTATATTAGTTCTTCTTCAGCAGAAGTTAAAAATCAGTGTCGATCAAAGCTTTAGACCTTCAATAATCCCAACCCAAATTTTGTTCCTGAAGAGTTGTCCATCAAAATAAGATTCTACTACAACATCCAGTGCCTGCAACATTAGCCAAACTGGAAATTTAGTAAATGACCCAGCACACTTTCCCAGAAGTTTGAGATGATACATACAAAAAGATAGTGATATACCTTCATATCAGTGATAAGATCATACTGCATGCAGTCATACTTTGGCAGGACAATTTCCACCAGGTGTCCCTTCCTCTGTAGTGCTTTACCAAGACCTGATATAACATCCCCTAAACCACCGACCTAAACACATAGCTAGATTAGAAAATGGTCAAATAATAGAAAGGAGCATTTGAGTTTAGTAATGGTGGAAATGCAAATTTTTAGGTTAAATAAGTTACACTTTGGCAGCGTAGCTTTTCAAAATGGTCACATTTAGATGGTTTCATGTTCCTCTAACTTCAAACTGATGCTTCAGAAGTCAGTTCAAGTGTGCAATAATAAAATGGAAAACCAGATGAACGTTGTAACATACACAACCTACTTGAACAAGTTAGTTCTTACTGCCATTTTTTAGTAACTAACCAACGTTTTCTTCTTGACTGTTCACTTGCAACAACAATAAATAACTCGAGATAACTCTTGTAGATCAGTATTACATATTGAGTGTGGACCCAGAATTACTTCTAAGTTCAAATTAGATAAATATATCCTAAATTAAATGATCAGGTATAGACTGAAATGAATAACAAAGTACTCCAAAAGCTAAAGAAAAGATCTAAAGAGAATCTTAAAACCAATTCATCATGAATTTAAGCTGAAAGAAAAACATTAGACAAGTTAAACTTTTGAATACCAGGTTGCAAAAATTCTCATATTTTGTATCCCATTATTTCAATTGTGAGTTCAGCTCACCTTTGCAACTGGGGCCATTTCTGCTGCAATATGGATTATGTGCATTCCCGGACTGCATTAGTAAATCAGTAAAAAGAAAAGATTGGTTATTTGTAGACATGTTTCATGGGAAAATGTAGTACAGTCCACATCCACTTATAATGGAAACAGAAACCCAACCTTGTACGAGAGTAAGTCAACTTAAGGAATGTAGCCAACTTTTCATGCTCACTCTTGCTTCTGCTTGCTAAATATGCATCACGAATCTGAGCATCCTTCTTCCATGTCATTTCTCTCAACAACTTAGCATCATTGACTGATATTTTCTTCTCAAGCAACCAACCATCAATTATAAGCAGCAAGCGGCTCCAGAATTCCTGGGGCAGATTTTCCAAAGAAAGTTCTTGAGATCTTTTCTCGATTTCTTCTTTTAATCTTTCCAGTGCATCATGAAATTCTCTGACTGATTCTTGAAACAACTGAATTTGAGAATGTATTTCTTGGTCAGACTCCCACAATTGCTTCTCCAACAGTTCAATTTTCTCTCGCAAAGTCTCATCATAATGGTGAAAATTTTCAGATGGAAACTTTGACACAGTTGCTTCTGTCACTAATGCTTCTATCTTGTCAACCTTCTTCTGCAGCTCATGATATTGTTGTAAACCTAAAGAAGGCTGGTCCATCACTATGCTTGCATCATTAAACAATGCTTGAAAATTTTCTACCTTGTCCGACAAAGCTTTGCATTCATATCGCAGAGAAGCAAGTCTTGAAACATCATCCTGAGCATTTGACAGTTGAGATTGCAACTCCACAAGGGAAGCCTCCAACAAGGAATGTCTTTTCTCCAGCGAAGGTAAAAGTTCCTCTGTTTTACTAACATCAGCCAGTTTCAACTTAAGCATCTGTATATCATCCTTTAGCAACGCATTATCCTTCCTCAGGTCATTAAGCTCCAAAACAAGGGGAGATTCATCATCCAGTGTACCATGCTTTCCTTCCTCGATAGAATTCCTTGAAGATATTTCATTCTTCAATTTCTCAAGCTGATTTTCAAGGAGTTCTGCATTTATCTTTTCTTGAGCTGCAACTTTAATTCGCGCATCTGTTTCTGCCAACTTCATCTCTAGATTGTTTATTTCAGCTTGCAAAGCCTCCTTTTCAGAAAGAATTTTGTCGAGTTCTTCAACTGCATAAACTCGAGCTTGATTAAGAAGTAAAATATCTAAAAAAAATTGTAAGACAGGAAAAAAAATATGAAGGATAAAGACAAGAAATTTTTATGGAAACACAAATAAATATGCCTACTTTTCTCAGCATTCGTGATCATGGCTATCAAGTCCTCTAGATGAATGCTTGGATGCTCTTGTTCGTCATTATTCTCAATCTGCAAAAGAAAATAGCCTATTACTCTGAAATTTTATTCCCTTGAAGAGAAATTGATCATAGCAATTTAGTTGTGTGCATCAATTGCTTCTATATGTAGCTGTAGACAATAAATAGGCATCAGTCTCAAAAAGGAATTAGAAGGTGCAATGAAAGATATTAGAGATCATCTGAGACCATATGCAGTGAAAAAATACACAAAATTTATGCAGTTGACTGATAAAATTGAAATTTATATACGGGGAGTCAGTAAAACAAGCAAATTCCATTTTTCTTCCATAGTTCCAACTTCGGTTGAAGAAAATTTTAGTTATGCAGAATAAAGTAGAGAAGTTGCTTGTTGCAATGATATTTTCCATATCAACTGTGGGAAAAGAAATTCTTTAAAGTGAATGCTATTGTCTTGTTCTGCTTGTTTCAAGTCAATAATTCATTCCTCTTGTTGGCAAGACATTGAGAAATGAGGACAATTTTGCAACTTCTAAGATAGCTCTCCAAGGTGAAGATAAGATTCTTTTTGATTTGGAAGGGGAAGCAGAAGGGATTGATTTCTGCAATGGAATTGGATGTTCTTGATTAATGGAAAGATTCTGCTTTGGAAAGAAGAGTGGGGGAACTCACAAATCCAGTGTGCTCCCTACGATCTTGCCATCATAGTTCACCTTACCGATCAGTACCGATGTACCGATCGATCATAAGTATGATACGTACCGACATACCGACACATGGTACGGTGGGACATACTGACAGATCAATATGTACCGCCCGTATCAAGCGGTATGCCGCGGTACGGAGAACCTTGCTTGCCATTGCTATATTCTAAGTTTTTCTGAATCATGTTGGCATTAGTTGATGAAGAAGCCTTCTCAACTATAAATACTTGGAATGGCAATCAAGGCCTTGACACAACGAAAAGATGGTCAAAATAGACTTCCCAAAGGATCCCAATATGCATGGCCATTTAGGAGTTCAACCACTGCATGATGAAATAAAGCATATGGTAACTCTCTCTTGAAGAATAAAGTGTCTTGCTGGATAATAACACATTTGAAGTGTTAATATTTAATCAAAGAGTCCAGCACAGAATGAAAAGGTGTCACAATATGTAGCATATGCCCACAAAGAACAGTGAAAATGATTAGCAAATGATTTAACACTCTACAAGTTAGGTTGTGGCAGACAAGAATCCCAATGACAAATCTGCAATCCTGCACTATCTTGACAGTAATATTACAACCTAACAACCTTTATTGCTATAAGATAAAAGATAATAAGTAAACTCAAAAGACAGTGGTCAAAGAATAGAGTCTGATATGAACCATGATAGTTAAAAAAATAATCTAAAATTATACATCATGTCAGGTGAATGACATGATGTCAAAAAAACTATCCAATTAAAAAAATGAACTTTTGCAATTAACCATCTATATTACCAAAAGTAAAAAAAATAACAAAATTAACCACAAAAAGGAGTACAATACCACCATATTAGTTTCTTCAAAAGATGAAACTGTTACATCCGTCTCGCTGTTACTATCAGACTCAGCATCATTGCTTGGTATAGTTCTTTGGCTTGAATGTGATACACCAGCAGAGCTAGCTTCTTCAGGTTCACAACCGATATTGTCATGGGATTGAGCATTCATATTTAGTGACAGCCGCTCTGTAGGAGCCCTTTTAAATTGCTGTCTCTTTTGCTGGGAACTGTATATGTTCAAGCATTTTGCCAAACAGCAGTTATAATATATTACAACAGTTCTTCACAAACAAAAAGATATAGTGGATTCACTATAATAAGTAATTAGAGAACATATTATTATTTTCATATTTAATCAATTTTCATTGTACTAGCAATGCAGAAGATATGGATTGCTAGCAAGTTTAAATCACATGTTTTTGTATACAAAACAAAATAGCCAAACCATTCAAAACTTCTTCATATTGTTTCGGTACCAACCTATGAGTTATCAGAGAACGCTCCAACCTATGGCTAGCAAATATAATTGTAAGGTTTAAATTAACCAAAGCAATTGATTTACTTGATCTCATACTAGTAACCAAAATTTTCGAATTTTCCAAATCAGTATAGTCTTAAAACAACCATCTCAAGTATGGTTGTCACAAGTCAATACATCACAGGCACTTAAGTAGACTTCTATTCCAACTAACAATGATACTCTAAAATAAAAGAAAAGAAAGATAAAAAAAAAATTACAATCAGTTCTTTTTTTTTTTTTGTCTTCTCCCTTCTTCTCCAATTGTAAATTTTAATATTGTGTTATATTGTATTATTGCCATATTTATCCTATTCTTTCAATTAAACTATTACATAGCAAAATTTGTACTCCTAACACCTACCAAAAAAAGCAAAATCGTAATCCTAAAATAGACCCAATCTATATATAATTGTCCTTCTTAAAATATTAATAAAATAAGGAGAAGATTCTAGAAGAGCGAACAAGGATTCATGACTTGGTCAAGCAGAACTTAACATAAAATCAACCATAACTTGACCAACCTAGCTTTTTCTATTTAATCAAACACTAATTAAACTCAATTTGGACTAGAACCAAACCAGAATGTGTTCCATCTTTCCATATCGAGTTCAATAATTAGTTTGTGAATTCCTGAGATTTCTTCAAAATAGGTTGTGGCTTGCATTTAATCATAACCTGCCCGCTAGGCCTGCTAAAGTACTAATCCAATTAGTTGAATATAATGAGCCTAGGACCATGTGGCTCAATACCATAAAACCCAAACCTCACATCCGATGGGGAACTAGTTGTGGCATCACGTATTTTGTGTGCCATCTCTCTCAAAATGGGCTTATTCCATCATAATTCTAAAAGCTTTAGCTGGCTGTGCTGTCAGATTATATTACTGAGAACCAGTCTTCTTCAATACTCTCCTTCCTTCGTCAAGTGTCGGCTAATAAAATGCCATATACTTGGATTTTCTTCAGACTTGCAAATGATGCACTGATTCCAAGATTATAACAAATTTCGTCGATCTTGTCCCAGCGATCGTGGCACAAGAAGAAGCAAGAAGGTGAATCCAACCAAGAACCCAAGCTTAAGACACCAAACCAACGATTTCATGAAAGGCAACCGATCGCCACCCGACCGGATCGAATCAAGAAAGCATCAGATAACCGCCGATGATGCCAAAAAGCAACAGGAAAACTACGTATGCGATTAAGAAGAAAGAAGAGGACGGACCTCAAATGCCTGTTCCGCATCTTGCAAGAGACCGCGCGCAAGAGGCGGAGACTCGCGATCGGGAGCCGGGTGGGGGTCTTGGCGCAGCTGAAGCCGCGGCCGAGAACCAGGGAACACGCCACCGACGCCATGCGAGGGGAGCTCGAAGGAAAACAACACCAGGAGGAGGACAGAAGTTAGGGTTCCTCGGCTACCATCGCCACAAGAAGAAACGATGAGAAGAGAGAAGCGACGGCACCTTCGGCTTCTCCGATTCAAGCAACCGCTCGGCTCGAGCTTCTGTTTGCTCGGGAAGTCATCTCGTTGCTTTACTTATCGATCAGGACCGTCGATGGGATGCATATTTCCGGACGGTTACTGCGTTGATCGGAGATCGAAGAATCAGGACCGTCAGAATAGGATGGAGAGAGAGAAGGGACGACAGACAGCGTGTTCGAATCACGAGGTGGGGACGACAGGCGGCAATCGCACCGTTCCCACCGGGGCGAGGGTGGGGCGCTTCCTCCTCGAAGTGCGACGGTCGAATTATTTGGAATTGGATTCGACCCAACAAGCCCACGGGCTCTATGTCGGATCAAACATGAACTCGATCCATCAAATCTCTCGTCGATTAAACAAACATCGATTAATCTAATATAAAAAATACTTTTAATTTAAAATTTATGTTGTATAAACAATAATTGTTTTCTTGGCTCACCACACAGTCTGATAAAATAATTATTCATTAATTTGATTGATTCAACTATCGAAACAAAATACTTAAAGACATGGATGTACTCTAGTCCTATAAACCAATTCAATTATCTTTCTATACCCGATATAAGATTGAATTGGGTTGGGTGTCATGGCTATCTGCAAGCAGCAGAGTTTGTCTAAACCTTCTCCTTTTCTTTCAGGAAACCATGGGCAGCCGATCAACTTCACTAAAAGCTACCAAATGGGGGAGAAGCCAGAGCCTCGTAGTGACGACAAAAGACATGCATTTGACCAAGACAATAGAGACTCCACTTCTAAAGGTCAAAATAAACTGATGAAAACTTGCAAAACATAGAACACAACAACAAAAGACACTCGTGTAGTCCAAAGAAGATTGCATATCCACAAGCAATACTCCAACTCCTCCAATATTATACTACTTGCAGTGTATGGCCAGCACAAGCTTGTGGCACATTTTATGTATGTATATATATACAAGTCATGTGAATCCACTACAGCTTCTATATACATGGAATGTTATTATTTTATTGTTGTATATGGTCATTAAGGAGCCCATAGGAAATCTATCATGGATGATGTCGATGAGCTCAGCACTCACGTCATCGTCTTAAGCCACGTCGGACTGCTTCCCATATAAGAGATAGCTAATCTCTTATATGAATCCAAACGGGCCACAAAGGCATGCTAAGCACGCACTGTGGCTCGCAAACGGACATACGGCAACGTAAGCACATATGGAACTCGAGACTCCAGCTGGGAATGGACTTTGACCAATTTCCCCGTCGACGTTCTTCATCAGCAGATTGCTACGTCTGAACCACGAGTTGGAGTCAAAACTCACCAAGAACGACTGGCATTACAAAACTGGGGGACTATTGACTTCAAAATAATGCCATGTCGATCGAAAACAACCAATCAATTTGCTAATAATCGATTACAAATTCGAGCTCGGTATGACAGGACAGAGGGACTTGACAATGAGATGGCGGCTAGAGAGGAACGAAGAAAAAGAAGACTCACTGTTCAGAAGAGAACTAATGGCATTGTGGGACACCTTATGTTTATTAGGTTCACATCAAACGATACAATAGTTGAAGTCACTAATAGGTCGAATGCAACCAAAATTAATCCATATTTAGACCCCAATTGTTAAAGAAACCAACTGCCAAATTCTTCTAATTCTTCTAATTTGGTTCGGTTTGGTTTCATCTCAAACATATATTTCTCAAATTATCCTCTCTATGTATATATTAATATTTATATGAATATAGTAATCATTCTTCTAGAGAGCCCCCACCAAACGGCTTGGCCTATGGTGACCGCAGAATGCTACTTTCTTCAACCTCCATCACTGGTTCTACTGTTAACTTAACTCGGGCTGTGTATAGATAGAGGCTTCTCTGCACTTCCCTCGTCATCATCCACGCCCTGCGTACCTGCCTTCTCTCGCTCGATTTCTATTCCGGCTCTCTAATTCATCGACTCAGTAGAGAAGAGAGAGATCGAGTAGGGAGAGAGATGCTGGCGGGGCAGGTGAACCGCATGTCGGCGACGTCGGCGATGGTGCCGACGTACCCGCCGCCGGAGTCCGAGACGGAGGAGTCGTGGGTGTGGGGGCAGATCAAGGCGGAGGCGTACCGCGACGCGGAGTCGGAGCCGGCGCTGGCGAGCTTCCTCTACGCGACGGTGCTGTCGCACCCGTCCCTCTCACGCTCCCTCGCCTTCCACCTCGCCAACAAGCTCTGCTCCTCCACCCTCCTCTCCACCCTGCTCTACGACCTCTTCCTCCAGTCCTTCTCCTCCTCTCCCACCCTCATCTCCGCCGTCGTCGCCGACCTCCTCGCGGCCCGCCATCGCGACCCCGCCTGCGCCAACTTCTCCCATTGCCTACTAAACTACAAGGGCTTCCTCGCCATCCAGGCCCACCGCGTGTCCCACCTCCTTTGGGGTCAAAACCGCCGCCCCCTCGCCCTCGCGCTCCAGTCCCGCATCGCCGACGTCTTCGCCGTCGACATCCACCCCGCCGCCCGCGTCGGCAAGGGCGTCCTCCTCGACCACGCCACCGGCGTCGTCGTCGGCGAGACCGCCGTGATCGGCAACAACGTCTCCATCCTCCACCACGTCACCCTCGGCGGCACCGGCAAGGCCGTCGGGGACCGCCATCCCAAGATCGGCGACGGCGTCCTCATCGGCGCCGGCGCCACCATCCTCGGCAACATCCGGATCGGCGAGGGGGCCAAGATCGGGGCCGGATCCGTCGTGCTCATCGACGTGCCCCCCAGGTCAACCGCCGTCGGTAGCCCTGCCCGGCTCATCGGGGGCAAGGACAAGCACTTCGCGCACGACGACCTGCCTAGCGAATCGATGGATCACACATCCTTTATCCAGGAGTGGTCCGACTACATCATCTAACCTCCTTGGTTAGATGATGATTGCTGCTGCTTCTGCCACAGGGTGATGAATAAAGTATCCGGCTGCTTCTTATTACGTATGCCGTGAGACTGCCATGGGTTGCAAGTATGAGGACCTGTACAAAGGCCGGGTATAACATTCGATTGTTGTACCTTCTTATTGTGTTTTGCTCTGCTCTCATATGGATTTGAATGATCATAAGTCGACTAGGTGAGCTTTTCTAATAGGAATATGGTGACATGCGGCGATGTTCTGCTGCTCTGATTGTTGTCAGATACATTTCTCAGAATCACCGATCTTCAGATTTTGATCTTTGCTGGATTGAGGCTTTTATTTTCATTTATTTGATTTTACCAGTGCAAATAGGAAACTGATGAGAAATCACAGTTGCAAAGAGCCATACACATTCAGTAGCTGCCACATCCGGGCATGATTTGATAGAGTTGTAACATACTTACCAACGAGTGGGGAACAGCTCAGGATCTTCCGTCGATGGGCCAGCCGTCACAGAGCTCGACCTAATCAGCAAAAGATGATAGGAGATTCGATGACAAGAGAGTGTCTATCAAGTACTTCAGTGAGAATTCATAAAAATGAACATGCTAGTTAGTTTGATTAATAAAAACTTTATCAAATCATTCTATGATATAAGATCAAGATTTATCCTTTGCAAAAAAAAAAATCATAAAATTAGTAATGTACCTTGGTAGCAATACGACAAACAAAACAAAGCATATACGAACACAGCAGCATGGCTTACCAACTTGATGAAGATGGGGTCACTTCCTTGGTTGAAGGTTACTGCATAGACCGCAAATCTTTGTCAATTTCAACCTTCCTTTATGACTTTTATTGCAAGCAAAGACTCTCTTTTCTCCTCCCTTGTCTTCTCGTACTCTTCCAAAGTCATCCCCTACAGGATCACGTTGAACGAGTCAAATAATACACACACAACACACACTATATCATCGTTTCCCAGGTGGCAGAAGCAAAATATATAGACACAAAGTACACACCAAGCAGTAGTACTGAGGTGCATTAGCACAACATCAAACAGTAGTACAAGCCAAACCAGAGAAGAACAAACATCAAGGATTCCTTGAAAAGATATCTTCAGATAACCTGAGGTGCATTATTTACTACTCAAAATGTCATGTTGGCGCAGATGCTCTACAAATAAGTTCACTTGTCACCCCTAGATGTTGATTTTTCAGTCAACTAGCTAAAACAACTATGATAATAAACCTTTACTGTAATTAATACATGAAACCTTCTGTACTAATAAAAGTCCTGCATGGAATTGCCAAATACCCCATAATATTGTCATTTTCATGTTAAACAAATCCTATTCCAATCTTTTATGTCATGAAATAAACAAAATGACCAAGACATGGAGAAGTTACTTGTCAAAGTCACGAAAGTGACATAGTTTTTGTATATGTTATTTCTTAATTACTCAACACTCAAATCCATAAAATATTATTGGTCTCACAATGATTTTATAAATTTTTTCTTTAATCTCAAAGATATCCGATGATCAGATAAAACTCTTGATGTCCCTTGTCATTTTAATCATCATATTTTTACTTTATAAATAATATCTTCATTGGTCTCTCCATCTTGTTGAATAATTGATTCAAAAAACCTAAGGCTTTTACCTAAAGGAACTTATTGTTCATCAAACTTATCTATATTCTTCTGTCTAATTTTAAGATTACTAAAATTACATCTCATATATTCAACTTTGGTCCTATTAAATCTAAAATCTTTAGTTTCTAATGATTGTCTTTATAGCTCACATATATAATTAATTCCACTTAGACTCTCATCAACTAAGATAATATCATCAACTAATAACATACATCAGGGAGCTCTATCATATAAGTGACCAGTAAGTTCATCCATTATCAATGTGAAAAGGTAGAAACTTAATGTGAATCATTGATGCAATACTATGCTAATAGAAAATTCAATAGACACACTTCCTATAGTTCTAACACTAATAGTTACACTATCATACATATATTTAATATCAATATAATCTATGGATACACCTTGCTTTAATAAAACCTACCATAATATGAGAAAGAAGATTTCAAATTGAACAAACAATCCAAAGGAGATCTTGGTTGTCTCGGTAAATAAGATGAGTTGACTGAGATTAGTAACATGAGGAGAGATTGAGGGAGACCAAAGAAAATTTTACTGCAGATAAAAAAAAGATTTGTTTGCTCTTGGTGTGACTACTGATGGTCACTTACATAGAGCTCAATGTTAAGATGAGTTTTGAGAAGCTAGACATTATGGTAGTTGCTGTATACAGACAAAAACTAGGAGAAACAACAATAACAATTTGCAACCTCAGTATGGTGGTACATGAACCACTACATTCAAATTAGCAAAAGAAGGAAAAAAGTAACATTATGTGTCTATATATACATGGATCCTGTTGGTAAAGAGATGCCACACATACTAAAGAAACATTTGAATGAGTAGGAAACTAGGTAAAATAAATGTGCGATCTAATATATCCCAACTTCTGCAAAATTGCACCAAAACTCATCAATTAAAGTTTGTGATAAATTTCCCATGTTTCAGTGTACAATATATACATATAGCTTTTGAAAAAAATCATGAATTCATGAAAGTTCACATAACAGTATAACACAACAAACAACCATGAAGTAACTGATTGAAATGAACATTTTGTTCTTTGAAAAAACTTGTACTCAATAAATTATAAAAAGTTGTTTTTGAGCCATGAAATCGTTAAGAGCACTATATCACAACAATGTATGTAAAGAAAGAAGCTACCTTATCCTCCTTTTCTTCTGTCTCAGGAGGCACACCCTACTTATTGTCCTTGCTCATATCTGTTGGTGGTTTTTTCCTGTTCTAGCTGCTTTTCGGTTGCAGGAGTCTTATCGAGCATTAGAAACTTCATCCCTTTCACTGTCTTCTAATACAGTTCCACAAACGTAACAAGATCAGTGATGGCAACTGCAAACATAGCTTCACCAAAATTCTTCCGAGTATATCATGCATCGCAAACAAAGAGGAAATCTTAACTGTGCCACAGTTACCAAGTCCTGCACCATGGCGTTTAGTCTCATAACCTCAGCCTGTGCCACTGCGCCACTCAAACAACCTACGTGAGGACCGTTCAGAGTCACCTCCAGAGTCCTCAATCCCACTGCCCACATATCTACCACGTGGTCACCACCAAATGGCTGACACGGCAGGCGTTCCCTCTCCAGAAGCCTATCGCCATTACCACCACCACCACCACCACCATATCCCTTAGAGATCCCATTGGCGTTGCCATTTCCAAAGTAACGATTTGGGCACGTCCCGCCACTTCGACCACCTCTTCCATCCCTTGTTTCGCCACGGCCAGCACCACCGCGTGATGGTGCAGCATTTCTCGCCTCCCTCACTATATGCCAAACACACTCGGAAGCTTCGCTTAGGACATTAGGTCATTGAAAAAAGATCAAATTTCAACGGAGACCACACAAGACCCAAAATTCGATAGGAAACATCACAAAGGTGGACCTTTCGAAAAGCACCGCGCTGAACCAAACCAAATGCGATTGGGACTAACCGGATTGAACAAGGTGGGGAAAAGTTTTTGCGGAAAGCTTCGCGACTGCCGAGGACGTCGAAGGGGTTCGCAGTGGCCATCTCCGCGAAAGGCCGCCTCAATCTCCGGCCACAGAGCGGCTGCAGCGAAGCCTATAACCGGAACAACCACACCCGCGATGCGATCTCCATGGGAGATCCTAAATGAATCAGGGGCCAGACGCCTCTCGGGAGAGCAGAAAGCTAGGGTTTGGCCGGCGCCGCGGGCGCGGCCCGAAGAAGGGACCTGATCGGTTCAATATTCTTTCAGGAAAGGAAATGACATTATTAGTCACAAAACGAATATTTATTTGCAGCCTAAAGTATACAGTGTTGGGTGTTCATGTCCTCTGAGTTGATTCTTATCGTGCCCTTTGGGATGGGGGAAGAGCAACGTGGCTCAAATCTGAGCCGTGACAGTAAGATCGTGCGAAGGAGATTGTTCTGTGATGGCCGAAATATATCCCACAATAATCTCATTATTATTAGATTCATAAAAGAAAACGATCATATTATAAATGTAATAATAATTGTGATGGAGGAGTCCTAGAAATGATAATTAATATTCTTCATGAAATCTAATATGGCCTGTGGATCCATAATGGTCGATTTATTGTCGGGAAACAAGCCCTCGTTGGATCTCGGTCTTCCTTTGTTGACGCCGCGAGCCATGCTTGGCTTCAGATCTCTCCGCGCCCTTTTCGACTCCGCCGGCCTCCGCCGGCCTCTCTCCCCCCGGCAACAGCTCTCGGCCCGCCGACTCCACCGAGGTCTTCAACTCTATCCTCTCCGCAGACAAAGAAGACCGTACTCGCTCTCTCTTTCCTTCCTCTCTTTGTGTATGTGGTTAAGCTCGTGCTTCTCTTGTTCTTGGTCCAGAGTCGTCGATGGATCGGAGAACGCAGGAGTCCGGTTTCATTCACCCGGCCGCTATCATTCATCCGGATGCGGTCATTGGACAGGTCTCCTCTCGTCGACCTTCCTTTCACTTGCTGTTCTGCTGTTACCTGAAGTCTGTATACATGTTTGGCATGGCTTGCTTTGGAATCATTACGAACAATGTGTGTATTATGAAGCTATTAGTTTCTTGATGTCCACAGGGTGTGTCGATTGGTCCTTTCTGTACCGTTGACTCCGCCGTCAAGATTGGTAATGCTTGCCAATTGCAAGCAGGGAGTCATATCATGGGGGAGACCGAGATAGGGGATTCTTGCATCATTCAAACGTGAGTTCCAGGTTGTTGTTTGATTGATTTCCAGTATATTAGGCACTGAGATAGCAAATAGTGGCAATCATATTGGAATCCTTAATGAAGCAACTGAAACTTAAATGCAAATTCTGCTGATCCAAGTAACTAGCGACTGTGGAAATCAAGATGGATAGTTCATGTGAAAGCTATGCACGACTAAATCTCAGTGTGAAGGATTCAGTTTTTGGAATGGTCTAATTCCAACACGTAGCATGAAAAATTACTTTGAAGCATAGCAATAGTCTCTGGAGTATCAGTATTGGTAAAGTATAACATACATCAGAAACAATAGCTGTAACAAGGGGCTTAGAAGTGGCTGCTCCAACTGTTTGTTATATGTTGGATTGCAGTGTCATGCAAAGTTTTTTATTTGTTCTTCAGTTTTCGTGGTGTATTAAAGAAAAGATTAACTTTTGGTTGGATCAGGGGCAATCATATGGATTTGTGTATAGTCACTACCCTAGCACTACAGAACAACTGTCTGAACTTTTTAAGCATAGCCACTTGGAAACATTGGATGATAGTTTTGTTCTCAAGATTTTCTGTTCATCAGCAACAAAATCATTGTTGATGTAATGGTAAACAAATCTGCAGGCAGTGGTGCTATTGTTGGAGCAGATCTAGCAGGTCAAACAATCATTGGAAGTCATAATGTTATCGGACATCATGCGGTAGTTGGTGCAAAGTGCCAAGACTTGAAATATAAGGTTAGTTGTAGGATTATCATGCATTCTATGGAGCATGCAAATGCTATTTTGCTTTGTACAGTGCCTACCGTCTTCTTCTTAAGTTGCAGGTTAAGCTTCAGATCTTCACACCCCTGAAAAAAGCATATATATTGTTCTATTATAATTTTTCAGGGTTAAATCTGCAGTTTAGCAATTTTGCGGGGATGCTTTCAGAAAGCACGAATTTATATTTTAAACCAGGCATCTAATGTGTTCCCTATTTCATTTAGCAAGGGGATGAATGTTTCCTGCATGTTGGTGATCAGAATGACATCAGAGAGTATTGTTCCATTCATCGTTCATCTAAATCTAGTGACAGAACGGTATATCAATTTCTTCCTTTTCTCCTTTTTCGTTTAAAATTATTACTGATCAGTACTTAATTCTTAGGTTATTGGTGATAACAACTTAATCATGGGAGCATGTCATATTGCTCATGACTGCAAAGTTGGTAACAAGAACATATTTGCTAATAACACTCTCCTTGCAGGCCATGTTGTGGTAGAAGTGAGTTATTTTTCTATTGTTATTTAAGAAGTTGGATGGAGAGTATCTTGTTGATGTCAGAAGCATTTCCACTGCAGGATTCTGCTCATACTGCAGGGGCTATTACTGTTCACCAATTTTGTCACATTGGATCACACTCTTTCATTGGTGGGGGGTCTGTGGTAAGTTATTTTATTGTCTAATGGCATAATATTGTCTTATTTTGCTCTTCGAACAATTTGAATAATTTGTTTTTTATTTTAATCAAGAATTATCAATTCATGAATTGTATATGTTTCTTTTTCTAATTTATGATTTGTGTTATTAAATAACCACGTACGTGGAACAATTAGCCAGTGATGATTAACAGCATATTGATCTACAAATTTATTGATGCTATGGAAAACTTATGTGCTTTAACTCAATTTATAAGAAGTCTTTTAGCCATAGTATGCCTATAACTCCTAACTTGCTCATATCATTCCAATATTGTTATCCAAGATGTCATTTAGATTGTTCCTAATTTTCTGTTGGCATTGCGAGTCACCTTGCAAATCTTTGCCATCAGCCAACTCTAGGCAGTTTTGTAGCTTCAAAAGAGAAAAAGAAGCGAGTAGGAGCAAGGATGGAAAGTTCTGAGATCGAGGAATGCTGAAAGAAAACTATAATATGATTGTGAAAGTTTATTGTTCACTGCAACAATACACTTGCCATCTGCATGCATTGTTGTAATGTTTTCATCTGTTACTGCACAAGATAGAAGAAAAGTATATAGGGAATTGAAAAGGGGAAAATTTCGAGTAGCTCATAAAATCTCAAGGAAATACAGAAGCCAATGCGGTGAAAGGAGATGACATGATTTTGGATTAATCCCAAACTTCTTGGAAACTCCCTAAAGATCAAGTTTTATTTGTCTTTCATTGCCAAACATTTCCTGTGCATGGTGATCAAAGAATCATCTAGGCCACATTATAGAAACCATTTTTTTTAACTGTAGGTAAATAAGTTCTTGATCTTTTTGGCATGGCATATATAGTATTTATCTACTAAATTAATATTTTTTGTATGATATGAATAGAAATATATATAATAACCCTTTTTAATTAACTTTGTTGTTGTTTTTCATTATCATCATCTTGCTTTCCTTCTTCAAAGTTAGATATATAATGAAATAGGAAAGTAAACCAGTCTTTTAGCATATAATACTTATATTGTCTGAAATATTATTGTATATATTTGCATGTTTGGTATATTGGACCATGAAAATGGGATAAAATTGGACCATGCTTTAATAATCGGTACTTTTGGCTAAAAAAAGGGATTATTTCCCTCCAAGGTATGAAATGTGTGTCGAATGCTGGAAGGCCTTTGAGTAAAGGTGACAGGTCAATATAGATGACTAAAGGGATGAAACTTATATTGCTGTTGCATATACATTATTCCTTCAATTATTTGTTTGAATGCCAGTTTCCTTGTGCTTTTAAATTATACACACTGCTACTGTGATGTTCACATTTGCATTAATTGTTTCATCTTCTTTCAATTTCACTTATGCAGGTTACACAGGATGTACCAAAATTCATGTTGGTTTCCGGCGATAGAGCAGAGCTTCGTGGTTTAAACTTAGAGGGCCTTCGGCGGCATGGATTCTCAAATACCGAGGTAGTATTATGTAAAAATACGACCTTTCTGAGTTAGATTCCTTATTTTATCTTGTGAAGGAATATTTCATCTTGAGATATTACTTCTATAGTAAAAGATGTAAAAGAACTAAAAAGCAGTTTCATTTTCCTATTTTCCTTGTCTGCTTTACTCGAATCCATATGTTGCATTTAGCATACGTTGGCCTTGTATGAACCCAAGGGTCCATCAGAAAACCAAGGTAACCTGCAAGTCCCGACTTTGAGCAGGACTTATTTAAGTGAGAGCTCAGGTTTCGATGCATAAATGCCATCCTCGTAAAACATTTGGTAAAGTTTTGCTTCTCAAATGACATTCCAGATATGAGATAGTTGTCAAATGAGATGGCTAATCTGTCCAGAAGTTTGCTAACTATCAGCTATGATGTCAGCTGACTCAAATGACATTCGTAACTGTCAGCTAGGAACTATTAGGCTGACCCCAAATAGTTAGAAATCACAGCAATTTCTTGCAGTTATAGACGTCGTTGTATGTTGTGCCAAGAGAAGAACCTTGGCTGTTAATACCAATTGTTATTAGCTAATTCTGATTTGTATTTTTTCTAGTTCTATATTTACAATGAAGACAAACTTTAAGCAACACCATGATAAGCAATATCCATGGTGAGATTTAATTGAAGTGCTAAACTGCACTGTCTACTCTGCAGTTGTGACTTTATTTGTACGAACTTGATTGAGTGTTAATTCACTTGTGGTTTTCTCTTCAATTTGTGCAAGATTCGAGGTCTTAGGAGAGCTTACCAAAAGATATTTATGCCCGATGAATCAAACTCTGGGGGCTTGGATGACAGGCTCGCAGAAGTGGTACGGAAGACTTGTGTTTATGCCATTATCTTCATCTTCTGTTTATGCCATGAACTAACAAATATCATTTGACCTGACAGGAGCAAGACAAAGAAGTAGCTCACTTTCCTGCTGTGTCTTTTATGGTGCAATCCATACGTGAATCATTTCAGCAAAATCGTCGTGGAATATGCAAGTTCAGGAATTGGAGTGCCTCCTGAAGAATTGTGTTAGTGAGCTGTTTTTCTTTTGGTATATCTTTCTGAATGTAAGTCTATATGGCTGATACACGTGAAGACTTGTTTATCTGACTTTGCTTAGTAATTACAATCCAACTTTATCTGGTAGCCTTAATTCTGTCTTTTGATATTTTCACATTTTAATATTTAGTTTGTTAATACTTTATTTATAGCCTTTGAATTATTAAGGGGAATTACTAAGGGAAATTTTTGGATGAATATTAAGGGGAGGGATATATGTGGAGGATTGAGGGGATAGATATGTTATATTAAAATGTGTAGGAACTAATACACCATGAGGAAACCCTTTATTGAAGGCAAACTTGCATATTATTCTGGTTGACCAGGTAAATTCTGTGATTATTTATGCTGTATCAGAAATCCAGTCATTCTCTCAAGGTTCACACAATTCCAAACCGGCCTAAGATTTCACCAGTGCGGATCATTTGGAAGGCCTTCCCGCTATAGAAGAAGCAAACTCTGATAAAGACCAAGATGAACAAAGACAACAGACATGGTATCATCAATGTCATCTTGCTGAAGGCCCATCGCTGTCTGTTTCTTGTAGTCGGAGTGTACCAACCTTACTAATCTCACTGGATCCTGTGTACAAGATGTCGCTGCTCGTGTTCTGGTACTGGTTCTCCTCACCAGCATCGCACAGTGCCAAGCTCTCCTTGAGCTGCAGGACCACCTCTGTCATCATCGGCCTCCTGGCGGAGGAATGTGCGACGCACTCCAGTGCGATGTTGGCGACCTTCCAAGAAGAGTTGAGGCAGTACTCCTGCTGCAGTCTCGCATCCACGACCTCCTCGATGTTGCCTTTCGCAAGCTTCCGGCGAACCCATTCAACCAGGTGACTGCTCTCTGGATTGCTTAGCACAGGAGGTTGACCTGTGATGAGTTCCAAGAGAACCACCCCGAAGCTGTACACATCACTCTTCTGGCTGAGTTGGTTCTTTATGTAGTACCTAAAGTGGCACAGAAGCATGTACCATATTAGCTCTATAACAAAATAAACCTGTTGAAGGAAACAAGAGAGGGTGTAGTTTGATGATCACAAGTGAAAGACCAGATAGGTGCTTAGGTTTGTCTAGTTCTTAGCAGTGCAAAACTTTCCAAAACAATTGATGCTCTTGGCTGCACTACGTCAGTGAAGATTTTCCAGCCTACCACTTCATCATCTGTATTGTTCTCAAAGTCACCACTTCCCTGAATCACTGTGAAAAATATCTTATCTAGAGATACATAGAGATAAAGTGGAGCTTTAGTGCCTCGAGCCTCATTTAGTTTATCACATCATACAACAAAAGTAGTGGTAGCTGCAAAGCTGGTAGTATCCCACTTAAGATAATCATAGAAGTGTCATTATTTACTTGCACAAAATATTATCTACCTAGCAGTGAGGGCAATAAATTCCATTTTTACTTGTTTGATAGTGTAATCATCTTTAAGGCTGTTTCTGTTTTATGGAATTCATTTTTCTTGTGCTGTTGTCTCACTTCTTTGTATGTCTGCTGTATCATACTTCCTCTCTTTTATTTAGTATCTGCAAAATTTCTCTTCTTCCATCCTCCCTTTCTCCTATGCTTGTTTCTTTCACTTCCTCACTAATGAAGCAGATGAGCTGAAGCCACAATCTTCCCTTACTAGAAGAAACTCATTAAAGTAGGGAGATGGCACAAGACATTCTATAACTTCATATGAATGGTTGGGTGGTTAGTTCTTATTGTTTGTGCTCCATTTTTTATCTTTGGTTAAGTGTAATTAAAGGAGCAGAAGTTATGACATACTCTGGATCAAGGTATCCCAGGGTGCCAACAACCTTTGTGGAAATATGAGTGTGGTCATCACTTAGGAAAGCCTTGGACAGCCCAAAATCTGATATCTTGGCTTCTAGCCTCTCATTCAAGAGGATGTTTGCACTCTTTACATCTCTATGAATCAGTGGAGGCTTGCACCCTGTGTGTAGATACTCAAGCCCTGCATCACATTAAAATTCATGAGTGTGTGATGAAAGCAAATGAAAGCAGCCTTAAGGAGTGACTCGGTAAGTCGAGAATGGGTCATTAGGTATTATTGCCAAACCTAGTGCGGCTTCAAGAGCAATCTGGAGTCGCTGTCTCCAACTCAAAAGCATAGCACTGCAAGTACCTGTTGGAATTCATGGTAATAACCTGTCAGTAGCTTGGACCAAACAATCATAGGAAACATGCATATATGAAGTACTTCTTGTTCAGGAGTCACTACTAAAAATTACTACAGCAAGATCGGTATCTGCAGTAGGAAATACTTCATTTGAGAATACAGAAGAAAGCCTGGCAAAATTAATTTTTTGCAAGGGTCACATAAGAGAGTGCAATTTTATTCATTCTGATCAATATGGGTAGATAAGAATAAAATTCCTTCTTTCTAAAGAGAAACAGTAGCAGCTAGTTCTAGAAAAATATTAGATAGCAGCAAAGTATACGAATAGAAACCTCTAAGATGATCTTTTAGGGTTCCCTGAGGCATATACTCGTAGACAAGAGCTAGATGATCTCCATCCTTGCAATAGCCAACCATAGAAACTAGATTCTTGTGATGCACCCTTGTCAAGTGCTGAACCTGCAATCAATCAAATCATAGAACACCGACCATAAAGAAGATAACTGAACTGACCTCCGAAGGTAGAGGAATATCAATTCTAATTATGATGTTCTCTGATTTCTGAAAAATCAAGGATATAACCTATAAAAGCGTTCAAGTAGAAAAGAACTTTGAGTCATTGTGAACATTACCTCAGCGAGGAACTCTTTCGTCCCTTGTGATGATGTTTGAGATAGCATCTTCACAGCAACTTCAGTCCCATCTTCCAAACGGCCATAATAAACCGTTCCAAATCCTCCTTTTCCAAGGGTTCTCTCAAAGGTGTTAGTGATCTTCTGCAACTGAATGTATGTGAATTTTCGATTCTCTAGTTGTAATGTGCCTTCATTCTGCAGCTTCTCAGTGGTACCTCTTTTTGATGCTTCAATGTATGTCATGGTATCATCACATGGAATTCACAAATATTTAGTGCTTGATTAATAAATCTGAGCCGAAATTGAGCAGTGAATCTTACACGAACTATGTTTGTGTTCCAATAAGACTAACCTTGCTGCTTTCTCACTATGCACAGGATGACTACCACCAAGAGGGGTACGATGACAGGAACTATGCAAGAAATAACGATTGTAAGTACTGCAATCTTTCTCTTCCGGCTTGACTTCAGATTTGCCTTGCATGAAGTGGTATCGATACAAATATTTGGGTTGCCTTCGATTCTAGCATCACAAGGATTTAAATCTCTTAGAAAAAGAGGTGATGGATCTCATGCACTTCCTCGATGTCAAAAAAGAAAGGAGAGAAAACAATTTCATACAGGAAATAGTTTGATAAACATTCCAGCTTTGCCTCAAATTATGGATATTCTTTCTTAGGGATTTAAACCACATAGTTTGAGACTTGTGTTGTTACTTTCTGTTGTTCATTGCAAAACTTTCCCAAAAACTAGTTGAAACTTTACACTAATCCTTCTTTTATGGACTTTGTTAACATGCTTAAAGTGGAAAACCAGGAAGCAATTTTCCATTCAACCGCATTTTCTTCTGTATCCTGCATCTGTTGACAGTCAAAACTGAAGTACATGTATAACTGATATGACTCAGTTGTCAAGATCAGAATAAACCTTAAAGCAATCGACCCATTTTGCGATTTTGCAAGAAGAGCAGAAGGAACTGATCCTTCAAGTTGGTTGTTTGTCAAATCTCTGCAAGTAGCCAAATGATGTTATGTCTCAGTCCTACTAGTTGTTTTGCAAATGAAACATAGAAATACTTACAAGAGCTTGAGGGATGGCAGAAATGCTAGAGCATCAGGTATTGATCCTGTCAAATTGTTGTGAGATAAATCCCTGTAAAATTGTGTTATTAGTTTTATCTGTGAAGATGATGAGTTAATGCTTAAAGACTCTGTTAGGTGGTGTCTATTCTATCTGCTACAAACTAGCAGTAAAACCAGTAAGATTTCATTAGCTTGAAATCTGTGGCACTTACAAGATACGAAGTGCACTGAGGTTGGCAAAAGAAGTGATCATTTCACCAGTCAATCCACTGTATGATAGATTGCTGCAAAGATTCATGATATGCAACCCAATGATACTTCCAGTAGTTGCAGCGTCTCTGCATGCAATTAGTTCTTTGTTGAGCTGTAGAAACTTACACTGCAGTGATCCTTGGAATACCAGATGAACTGAAAGTACAGTTCAATCCATCCCATTTATAAGCTTTAGGAGCACATGGATCGCCCGCCCAGTTCCTCTTCACCTGGTACAACTCCTTGATCGCCATCATGGCACCAACTGAGATTGCCATTGTGTCACGGAAACAATGACAATGAACAGAGATCAACAGGGAGAAGGAAGTCCGTCGTTACCATCTCTGCTATCTGATGCCATGTTGGTGTTTCGCAATGCCGAGAAGACTTCCAGGGCATTGAGGATGGGTGGCAGCTTGGAATCGCTCGCTTCGACGAGAGAGATGTTGTACTGGCCATTTCCAGTAGCAGGATCGGTGTTGTACAGAGTGAGAGAACGGAGATACTCCGGAGCGAGAGGTTGTGCATCATTCAACGGGGCTCCGTTGAGGTAGACGAAGAACCGCCGCGTCGTAGCATTCTGCAATGGCGGCGGCTGCAGCTCGGAGAAGTACATGACGGCATAGAGTTCATCGACGTCTCCCGGCTCTGTTGTGAGACTGATTTCGAGCTTGGTGGAGTCGGCAGGGTAGACTGCAGTCTGCATGATGGCGGAAGGCACCTGGAAATGATCATCTGCAGGATTCTGGACGGTGGACGTGGTGCTCATGTTCTTCCACTCAGGTTCGTTGAAGGGGAACCAGTAGCGATCGTAACGATCCAAAGGAAACCTGCAAGTGACGGAAATCGAAAAACGTCGTCGGCTGCTGCCAAATCTACCAAACCTGACCCATCGTGCTCACCTGATGTCGGCGCTACTCGCCATGTTGAGCCGTTTCAAGAGGACCAGACTACGAGCGGCGCCGACCAGCGGGTACAGAAAGGTCCCCATCGGCCTCAAGTCCAACCCAGATATGAACGGAGTTCCGAGGCCCGTGTTCACCAGACACACCGACATCAGACCCGCCGCGGCCTCGGCCACGGCCTCGGTGAAGAAGTAAGCCGTAGGGTTGGTGATGTTGATCGTCTTCCACAGGTTGACGCCGAGGTAGAGGTCGAACTGCACCGGCTTGTCCTTGAGGTCGTAGTTCCCGTACAAGAAGGTTGCTCGGACAAGATACTTGAGCCCCGGCGTCGTCGACTCGAAGGTGTAGCAGTTGCGAGCTTCCACCGGGAAGCTTCGCACAGTCTCATACCGTCGAGCGAGATTGCTCGGCACGTACGCCCCCCACACCTTGTAGTTTATGCCGGCGTCGACGAATTGGTCGTCGGAGACGTAGGTTATGCCCGTGACTGCGTCGACATAGGAAGTGTTATCCGGGATCCCGCAGTCGATGTAGATGAAACCTGCACAGCTAAATCGACTCAACGGAAGAAGAAGATCACATACCATTCACTACCAACTCCTAATCTAACTTATAATCTTCCCCGTGGAAGACAACTTTGATCCCATTCCCATCAAGCATAACTCACCCAAGCTTCCTGTGGACTGTCCTTGGACACCGGCAGCAGCTAAAGCCAAGTGTAGCAGCAGAGCTAATCTCCATATCTTGGGAGAGCTGAAGCATCTCATTCCTGCGGCCATTTCCCCCTCTCTTCCCCAACGAAAGAGGCTGGTCGAGAGTCGATATAACATCAACCCGACTCAGATCCCTGCTACTTACGGGTCAAATAGAGATCGTACATGGATCGTCCTCCTTTTCTATCTGCTACTGCTGCTTCTCATCTTTGTTGCTGCGAATCTTGGACTTATGTGTCCTAACCATGGCACCCTGTCCACCATTATAGATTTCGACAGATTGGGGTCGCCTTACACGCCAAGGAAGCAAACCTGTTTTTAGTGGCCGATATATATATATAAACAAAATTTAAATATTTGCAATGATACACTAAACTTTGGATGGATAAAATGTATATATATCAGCATAAAATGTTCAATTAAGATTAATGTTTCTTCAAAGAATTTATACGAATGATGGGAAACTTGAAAGAAATTAAAACCAATATATGGATCGCACACAGGTCAAGAACATCACCCACCACAGCACATGATCGTGGGGACGACCTGGACGAAAATAATTCTTGTTTCTGCTCACTTGATTACCTGCCCGGGAATGTGGTGGGTAGGTGGCTTGGCTCTTTCGACTGTCACAGAGGTTGAAGACCTAAAGTCGCGATCACTGCTGAGGCTACACCATCTCGGACTGCGTACGATGTCAGGTTGACTGTGACCTGTGCCGATTGACGTTGACTAAGGAGACCCATCGGTCTTTGACTGGTCCCAGTGGTCAAACCACTCGATACCGAGTTGTCGGTGGCTTCGCATTCACACCTCTCTTTTCCGTATAGAGTCAATATTACCACGATTTTTCCACTCAGCAGTTTCTCGTAGCATCGACGTTTATGAAGACTGCAATAGTTGTTGTGAGGGCATCATGTCATCTACTCATTTGAGACGATGATCGATGAGAAACTACTGCGTTCCTTCGCTTCATCATCGTACACGATGTTAAGCTACAAGGAAACACAATGTTCGCCATGGCACAAACACCACATCTAATGGATGTGGAGGAATCGAAAGAAACACTGTACCGTAAGCTCCAAATCCTCACCTAAGCGTTTCAGAAGATCCCATGTTACGTCGATCACAAAAAGAGAAGAAAACAGAGGAATTCACAGCAGG
The DNA here is from genome assembly GCA_001649415.1 of Musa itinerans. Taxonomy (NCBI): domain Eukaryota; kingdom Viridiplantae; phylum Streptophyta; class Magnoliopsida; order Zingiberales; family Musaceae; genus Musa; species Musa itinerans. Next base: position 912,737 of record LVTN01000002.1, read on the forward strand.
ATACAGAGTGGTCTTCAAGATGGAAGTCAGCCGAAGACACTGAAATGGCCTCGACCAAATAGTACGAGGACGCAGTCGAGATGCTGATAGATCTCCATGGATTGACTTCAAGATGGAGATCGTCGTCATCTGTGTTTGGCTGCCGTCGCAGTCGTTCCCATCGGCCATGTCGCAGTCGATGCCGACGAAGCCTGCAACACGAGAGTTAGCAGTGAACGCTGGTATAAAGACAGATAAGGGCTTACCGTTGCCTTGGCCATGAACAGTAGTACTGTGTGGTAACCAGAAACCCAGAAGAAGAAAGCACCATGACAGCATTCTGATGGAGCTAACACATCCCACGGCCTTCGGTGCCGCCATCTTCTTCTCTTCATCCTTAGAGGATGCACGCATGTCAACGCACTGCTAGAACGTGCTTCTCGACTCCCATCGCTTCCCTATAAACTCTCTCTCCATGAATCATTCAACGTTACCCAGAGCTGCATGATGGTGCAATTAGGGGTCACCCCAAACGTCCAATCTAGGCTGTTCATTATCACTGCCAACCACAAGCTTTGCATGTAGCCTAAAAAGTCAACGCCTGCGCCAAGAAGTGATCAATGAAGAAAAGTCAACTGGCCTGCCTTACTGGTTCTCTGGAAGTCAAACCACATCACCAACCGTGTTGGAGAGCCCTAATTTGGATTAAATTAACAGGCGAGAAGCAGAATAAGAAGAATTAGTGTCTCATTTATGGCATTCCGTAAAATATGATTGATAGTAGTCGATCAATGGAGCAAGGCAATAATATTATTGGCACTCGCATGATGGTAGAGGAAATATTGGAAAGACGTGAGAGCAGGTAATGGAACAAAATAATGAGAATAATCCTACGTTGACATTTCTAATATTCGAGATTATCCATGCATCGAATTAATTACTGTGGACATCATATAAGTGCATTTCTAGTTGGAGAAATTTAAATCTCTCCCTCTCCCGTACGTCAAGTGATGTTCGTATTTACCCCCTCTAAATATTATGTTATATAGGATTATCTAACATCCTCAATTCCATGATTAATGAGCTCTGCTTATGGACTCCCAATCGAGTGCGGACTGTCAGACTTTGAACTCTTAAGAACTAATCACTTGAAACGCGGAATGCATTATAAGTTCACCAAAGAGTAAAAGGTTGAAGAGTGCAACGCATTCATTCAAACCAGAGTAGGATAACTGCACATCACTCACAACTCTAAGCAGCTACTCTGCCTCTTCACCACACACTACCCGAGAAGTAATCCCTCGCCACCACCTTAGGAGACCTCTCCAGCCTCCCCACAGCCCACCTTCCACCTGCACCCGCCGCCACCTCAATTGCCGATGCCTTCTTTCTCGGGCTGGTCTTCTCCGGCCTCTGCTTCGGTGCGCTCTGCGCCCTCACCTTCGCCACGAACGACGTCGTGCTTGCCATGTAGTTTGGGAAGTCGGAGGGGCTCGGAGTTCCCGGGGTGAAGCGAGGAGTACTTTGTGTTGTCATGGAGTAGGGCGACTTGTCGGGGTTTCGGCAGACATGGTAGTCTTCGGAGCTCCGGCAGGTGGGGATGGAGAGGCGTCGCGGAACCTGGTATTGAAGCGGAGAGGAGATCGGCACCGCTGGTTCTTCAAGCGCGTTGAAGTTGGAAGGGGATGTTCTCCGGAATGACCTGGATTTGGTCTTCGGACTCCTGTCGAACCCATCGCTCTGTTTTGATCCCTTATGCTTGCAACTGGCGTCCCTGGCATTAAGCCTTTCCTGCACAAGAAGACGAAGAAGAAGAAGAGAATCTGGAATCAGTGCGGGTGCTTGTTGATGGAAGATGAAACGATAAGGCTTCCGAGGAGTCGAATCATACGAAGGATCTCCGACGGCAGAACTCTGCGTTGAATCTTCGGCCTTGCTGGGGCAGAACACGAGGTTCTCCCGGCCTGGCGACCGACTGGGCTCGCATCAGAGCTTGCAATCCGCGGAGGGTTGCGGCTGCTTGCTTCCTCACAAGTTGACCTCTGACAAGAGCCTGCAGCTTGACCAGAGCTTTGAGAGCTCGAAGAGCTTTCTTCGCCTGTTAAATGGCCAAGAAGATCCATAGTAACTTGTTAATGCAAAGCCAGCAAACCGAGAGATGCCATAGAAGTTGAACGGGAGGGACACGTAAAAATGGGATCTTTTCACGAAATATGATGGATTCAGCCTCACCAAGTAGCACCTGAAGGCCGTCTGAATCTTAACAGCCGCCCGCCACTCGTGGCTGCCATGTGTGGTCGTTCTTCCTCTCCCTAGACTCTTCAGCCGCACCATCGCGACCTGAGCTGCCGTCACCGCCGCATTGGCTGCGGCCGCGGTGGCTACCGCCACGGCCATGGCACGCTTGCCATCCACCTCGCCGTCGTCGTAGAAGGACCTCAACCACGCCGTCTCCAGTGCCGACGCCGGACTGCGAGCCACGCTCCCGTCATAAGGCTGCCGTGGCTCCGCGAAGCTCCACCTCTTCTTGTCTCTCGTTGGGTAGCCATCGGAACCGGCATCCTCCTTTTGAACCTTGGCGTCCTTCTTCCTTCCCAGGAGGCTCCTCAGCCACCTCGTTGCCCGGCCCATTGCCGGGGGACTCCTACAGGGACGGGAGGGGAAGCAGTGAATCAAAAGATGAGAAGCATCGAGGTGGTGAACAGCTAAAAAGTGCGAGAGGATAACAGAGGTATTTAAAGAGGATATAGAAGCGGGAGAAGGAAGGGAGTCTTCAGCTCAGCGCAAGAATCAAAATAATTGAAGAAAGATGGCAGGCAAAAATGCGTGACTGTTCCACTTAGAACAGTAAAAGCCGCATCACACTGTGAGCTTCTCGTGTCCCCCAATATTCTCCACTTACTCGGATAAATCATCGGCAGAAAAGACAGGACACAGAGAGAGAGAGAAGATGAACCCCACTCCTCCTCCTCCTCCTCAAGCTTGTTAAGGTATTCTTTTCTCGTTCTTTCTCTCTCTCTCTCTTACCTCTGTCATCCTTTCTCACAGTAGCCTTCATCATTGACGACGCGCAGCTACAAAAACAACACTCTGTTCCGCTAGAAAACATGACGCAGTGCAAGGGCAGTATGAAACACACCTCAAAGACCGGAAAAAATCGGATCTTTCCCCTCTTCTTAGCAGGCAAAAGCTTCATAAAATGACAGAAATCAGAGACAGCAAGTAATAAAATCGAGCTCAATGCTTACAACAATGTCCTAGCTTTAGGCAGCCTAGCTGCCGGACTAACTCTTCGTACGATCTCCTCCCCTCTCTCTCTCTCTCTCTCTCTCTCTCTCTCTCTCTCTCTTCTTTCTGGCGTTACCTCCTCGGGAAAGATACATACACAGCATATGACTTCTTCCACCCGCTTCCAATCTCGTGAGCTGCTCCTACTCGTAGAACCGAAGCCAAAAGGAGCTACGCACTGCTACGGCGGAGGCCGTAGGCGAAAGGAAAAGGAGAGATCCTGGGTTTGGTGAACCGCATCTTGCTCTGTTCGGCGTCACGGCCGTCTTCCCCGCAGGGGATCTCTCTCTGTCTCTCTCTGAGACCACAACAGGGTTCTCAGAGATAGATCTGCGCAAGGGGAGGACAGCAGTAATGGCCTCAAGGTGGGGTAGATTTTGACTCTTTGCAACGTGAGGTAGGCCGCAAGTTCCCACCTCGCCTCTGCACCAGCGACGACGTGATGATGTGCTCGCTCGCTGGCGGATTGAGATTTCAAGGAAACATTTTCTATTGCTACAAATGGATCGTGTAGCTTTGGACACCGCGATGACGAGGAAGTAACGTGGTGTGCACCAAAAAGAGCAGCGAGAAATCCAAGACTCGGGGTAGGACTTTAGCCTCTTGCGGGAGAATCTTAGCATAGACTTTGTCTCTTACGTCGCCTGTTCGTGCATAAAGAAACAGCAGTCTCTCAGCACAATGTGTTAGATTAATGGCTGTGTACAGATGAAGACTTTTATGATGTTGATCCAACAATCTCTCTTATATATAGCATGACTATGACTTTATCATGCCATCATAATGATCTCATTTGGCTTCACTAATTACCCCCCAAAGAAAACTTACTTTGAGGCTGTAAAAAGCTTGTAGACATGTCAGGAACAAGGGATCCAATGGATGGATGCTTGGGAATAAATTATATATGATGTCTCAGTTGAGGATGATTACTCACTGAAAAAGGAGCTTATCATTGATGGTGTTTTGGTTCTTGTGCCAGAAACCCAAGCAGATTACTTTAAATGGTGAAATGATGGGCAGTGATGACACTATTCAAAGAGTCTGAGACCTTCTTTTCTTTTTCTTGTAAACAAGTGTTTGAGAAAGGTTTTGTTTGACACACTAAGAAGATATCAATCGGTAGACAAACAAAAGCACATTTGGATGTTATTATCACTAGTCTATTCAACCTGCCTGGAGTCAAAAGATATGGCATACAAAGCTAGAGGAATGGCACACTTAGGTAGCCATCTCCAGACAAAGCAAAAGCATATTTATTTAGGTGATATTGTGAGTGTCCAAGGGACGAAGCTAAAAGATATGGGCAAAAGGATAGAGGCATGGCACGCTGGAGAGTTATGTATTGTTTATAGTTGCTCGAAGCTGAAGGAAATGGGCAAATGGGTAGAGGAATGGCACCCCATTTGGTAGCTCCTGCAAGTGTTTTGAGTGGGGTTTTCTACTCGTTCACTGCATCAATGTATGGGTGGGAGAGCGGCAAACCAGAGAGAGTTGCCATTGGCTACTCTCTCTGTTTTGGGGATTCTGAACCTGCAGATCTGCAAACCAATCGTGACCAGTGACACAACCCCATTTGGTGAGTTCTTGGTTCTGCTGTTCGAACAGGCATTACAACAAACACCTGCCTCACCATTCCATTTCGGTGGTTGGCCACTGTCATCGCAGTGGTTACTTGTTTGAGAGGCATGACTTACTACTTGCATTTGGTGCTCTGTTCCGATCTTCTTCGGGCTTACCATCGTTGAATTTTACAATTGATGATGTTTTGGACTAATTATCTGATAATTAATTATTTTTAATATTCTGATCCTTATATTTTTAAAAATTATATTAAGATATATATATATATTTAATTTTATTTCTTTTCATATTACTAATTTTACTGGTAAAAATATTGTATATACTCGTAGGTAAATCAAAGTAAGACAAAGTTAACACGTGATAAATTTTACGATATTTCTATCACCAAAATCGATGATGATGTGCTGAGAAATAAATTAAATATTTTATTTTCATAAATAATACTATAACTAATTATATGATATAATATATAATTGGTCATGACGTTTTTATTCTAATTTTTCTCTTTACATATAATCAATATGTGATAGTATAATTAATGTATATAAAATAAACTTCGATTAATAAACGATCTATATAAATATTAATTCAATATAAAATATTTTACTAGTGAAATTGTAAAAAAAATAAAAAAATCTGAATAGTCGAGTCATATAATGTAAAGTTAAAATTTTTAATATAAGATGTTAAAGGGATGATTCCAGATAATTCTCAATATATATATATATATATAATGTTAAAAGAGGCTTGTTGGGGTCACTTCAACTCATTTTGAATTTTTAGGATGCTTTTTCTATGCGTGACTACACTTAATAGAAAAAAAAAAAAAAAAGGATACAATTAGATGCTTCATCGCTTGGCGAGGTGAAATGATGCCCAAAGGATGAAATTGATGAGACAAGATAGGAGGAACCCACTGAAGTAGTACGCGTCTCCCTCTCATCGCAATGCGTGCTGTTGTCGAATCACATACTCGTGAGCGACACTATTCAGAGCATAAAGCCATTCTTCTTCTTCGTCCAACTGTAGCTTAATGCTTTGGATTATGATCGCCTATGATTTTATTCCTCGATTTGGATTCTAAAATGTGACATCATCATCATCATCATATGAATATAAAAATGATACCGATCACGAGTTCCAAAATATGAAATATGTTTTTTATTTGATAAGCCAAATTGACATGATAAAATTAGATCCGTCGTAACCCATCAATGAATCTCGTGGAGGAAATGTAGGGGAACTCTAAATGGTTTTCTTGAAATCATCCGTTTGATTCCTACTGTTTTTATGGAGAACTTGTTTTCTTCGAGTCAAATTTTATGATTCAAAATGATCATTGACTTTTCCCTCGAGCTCATCTCGTTTTGATTCAAGTCAAAGTCAATTAATAATGTCAAATTTCGATGGATGGTCAATCACATCTAATTTGCAACACTGGAGATTGAAAATTACCAATCCAGTCAATTTGTTGACCGTTGAATATATATATATATATATATATATATATATATTATATATATATATATATAATATGTAACTTGCATCAAATGCACTGTCTCTGTTACGAGTCATGTCCTCAATCTGATAATAATAATAATAATACGCCATTAGTGTTTCTTAAATGGCGGCTTTCTCTCTTCCAGCTAAATAAATACCAAAATCCTTGGCGACGTACCGCATCGACCTGCAAGATCTTACCGTTGCCCAACTCGTTGATCCCGACCAGGGGGGGGGGAGCTGCCGATCTGTCCAAAATCCCGACTTGTTCTTGTGAGCTTGATCGATTTGGACATCAGAGGGAGGGATTTTTGGAAGACGGGGCTCGGAACCCTAGGTTCTTGGATCGATCGGGAAAGGGTTGGGTCGCGGTCTTCTCGTCGGAGCCGCTTGGGGCGGTGCTAGGTGTCGGGGAAATGGGGAAGGTGGGAGTGACGACGGCTGTTGTGTGCGCGGCGGCGGCGGCGGCGGCGTGTGTAGTGACGGCGCTCGTCGTGCGTAACCGGATGCGGAGCTCCGGTAAGTGGGCGCCGGTCGCTGCGGTGGTGAAGGAGCTGGAGGAGCGGTGCGCAACGCCCGTCGGGAAGCTGCGGCAGGTGGCCGACGCGATGACGGTGGAGATGCACGCTGGGCTCGCCTCCGAGGGCGGGAGCAAGCTCAAGATGCTGATCAGCTACGTTGACAACCTCCCGACTGGGTATGGGCCGTCTTTCCCTTGGGCAAAGGACAAAAAAGGCCTCTTTGATGTTATTGCGTATTTGTTGATCCGAGATCAGTTGCGTCTCCTCGAAATATTGGCATGATATTTGGTCAAAGATTTTTCTTCGCCTTAATTTAACTATATATAATTATTTTTTCCCTTGGTGTGGGGGCGGTGTTCCTTATTCTATTATGTTTATTAATAGATTCTGTGCTTTCTTTGTTAACTCAATGATTTTATTGAAAATTTTGGTTTTGATTATAGCATCATTTTCTTGACATCTCTTCTTCGTCCGGCAATCTCCTCTAATATGAGTTATCTGTGGGTTCCCTTTGCTAAGAGCTTGTGGTTTACGTTCCATCGGGTGAAAAGAAGATTCTTTTTTCTAAAATTCTGCGGGGGCCTGAAAGATATTACTTTATACTTTTTTTCGTCTTAGTTTTTTTCTTTTGTGTTTTTACTTTTAATCTGTTGGTGTTTACGGTAATGTAAATGCATCTATGACTACTTTAAATATGACACCCCTCTTTAGTTTGTGTTAGGGTCATAAATTGTCAACACAACATCAGAGAACGGCAAGAAAAGTCCTGATCTGATTTCTGATTTGATTCATGTTCTTGCAACCACTCAGTTGTTCACTTCTTCTTTTAAAAATAAAATTGTGGTGAGAAGGAGAATCTCTTGAAGTGTCATTGAAATGTAATGGTTATTCCTGCAAATATCTCCAGTGGTTGCTACGATGTACCTCTTGGCCCTGACATAGACCTTGATTGCACTGTCACCGTCGACCAAAACCTCTTCCCATGGCCGACCAATCCGAGAGCTGCTGCAGGCGGCAAGAATGACTAATGACTATGCCATAATGAAGGTTGATGTCAGGGGAAGAGCGTGCACCAAAACTGTGGAATTCATGACTGCGTCACAGCGACGGCTGATGTCAGGGTCAGAGGTTGCACCATATCTGCAGAACTGGTGTCATAATTGCTACCTTATTTTATTTTGTATTAGCTGACTTGGCCTTAGAAATCAGCTTCATCAAACCTTTATAGGATTTAAAGCCGCTTTAACTTTCACAGCCTTCATCTCTTTTGGAGACATAAATAGCAGGAATACTCTTCCAAACATTTATTTTATCCTTGCATTAGATCACTAAGCATTGTTTACACAGCAGCTGGATTAAGTTCAAGCAGATGGATTGTTAAATTGTTAATCAAGTCATGCATTATGATTTGTTAGCATGCATTATGATTTAGATCACTAGCATTGAAATAGGTCTAATTAAATGATATCTGCCTTAAGAGCAACATGTGCAGTGCGTTCGAGAAGAGTTTGTTTTGCGTCAAAAAGGAAAATAAGGTTCAACTTTATGTTGGGGAAGACACATTATAGATTTCAGTTAGCATATATATGAGGACCTCTGAGATGTGTGTGTATATATTTGTGCATATGCATATGCATATGCAAGGTAGTTGTTAATGGTAGCAAAAACATTTTGGAATATGCTAAATGAGAAATATCTTTTATTGGCAAATAAGCATATGTCAAATTGGCTATTTGGCATGTGTGTGATATTTTGTGGTTTATGTAGTTCTCTGTAAGATTATTTGCATATGATTACCAGCCTACAGAAAACATGCTAGTTGGATTTGAAAGTTGAACTGTTGCTGTGTGTTATTGGATAAACAGCTTTGAATCTGCATCTATATCCTGAAGTGGCATCTCAGACTGAAATACTGCTTTCACAGGGATGAGACAGGTCTGTTTTATGCTTTAGATCTTGGAGGAACCAACTTCCGTGTCCTACGTGTACAACTGGGGGGAAAGGAGGGGCGTGTTGCAAAGCAAGAATTTGAGGAGGTTTCCATTCCACCACATCTAATGGTTGGAGGCTCAGATGTAAGTGAAATGCTTGATTGTGGTGTTCTTTATCAAGATTATGTGGGTGGGGCATCTAATATGTGTTTACCTCTATATTTTTAGGAACTTTTTGATTTCATTGCTTCGGCTTTAGCAAAGTTTGTTGCTTCCGAAGGTGAAGATTTTCACCTTCCTGTTGGTAGGCAGAGGGAACTCGGTTTTACCTTTTCATTTCCGGTGAGGCAAATTTCTATAGCGTCGGGCACCCTTATTAAATGGACAAAAGGTTTCAATATTGATGGCACGGTAACTTCTCAGCAGATTATTATTTTTCTTGAGAAGTTATATTTAATTTTGCTTTGTGCTGATTAGCAGTTGTAGTGGGCATATGTAGTGGTAGTTTTGTTATTTTTTATTGTGTTATCTGCATACGATGTTAGATAATGGAATGACTTATCTTGCTATATTTTTTAGGTCAGCTTTAGAAAAATTTGTATTTCATCCCTACAGATGATTAAATTCTTCTTTGGTTCTAAAAACATTATTTACTGAATCTTCACCTATGGGCTATAATTTTGAACAACGACAAGCCAAGTTTCATCCATTCTTTTCATCGTAGTTTCTGTCAAGTAGGTGCTTCTCAAATTCCAGAGTTTGTTGTCTGTGGTTAATGTGTAATCTTAACTTTCATTTTAATTAATACTGGACAAGATTAAAAAGAAAACACTCTACTAGGTTGTGTTGAGCATCTCAGCTTTTGACAACGAAGCAAAAGAAGCTCCCTCAATAATGGAGTCCAATGTTTCTATGCTTATTTAGGTTTTGCATTTTATATTTTTCTCTTGAAATTAATAACTTTGCATGTCTTAACCTTTCAAATTTTTTTTAAGGATTTTTTACTTATTTGCTTTTACTTCGCTTTCTTAGAATTGCTTGTAAGATGTTTATGTCCAGTCATAACTTAAAAGAGCTTGATGCATTGCCATTCAAATTTTTTAATATTTGTTTAACTAGACAAACTGTGTTAGATCGTGAAATTGCTTTTGTAAGTTTCTTAAGTCATGTTGATGTTCAGCTGATAGTTCATTTGGGCATTATGTAGTTTGAATTTAGATATCATATCTTAAGTAATGAGCCTAATATCTTGTGGTTCCGTTTGTTGTTGAAAGTAGGTTGGGGAAGATGTGGTGGCTGAATTGACTAGGGCCATGGAAAGACAAGGTCTTGATATGAGAGTATCGGCACTGGTATGCTCCTCTTTACATTTCCCGCCTTTCAGTTCAAGATGGTAATCTTTTTCATTGATATGGTAATATGTAGCACTTTGGCTATATAATTGATTATTTTCTTGTTGCTACGGATTTCCTTATCTAGACGAGATGAAGTGAGTTAATGTTCATTGACATAGGTTAATGACACAATTGGGACATTAGCTGGTGGGAGATATTACGATAATGATGTAGTTGCTGCTGTGATATTGGGCACCGGTACAAATGCAGCCTATGTAGAGCGTGCTCATGCAATACCTAAGTGGCATGGTCTCTTACCCAAATCAGGAGAGATGGTAAGCAAACTTCTTTATCTGATTTTAAATTATTTTTGTTTGCCGTTGTTATGATAATTAAAACGTATAGTAAAATAAGTTTCCTGATATATAGCCATTGCCAAGGCCTGTTGACATCGTCTAAATTGTTCCTGAATTGCATCGATATTCAGGTTATCAACATGGAGTGGGGAAATTTTAGGTCATCTCATCTTCCTACAACGGACTATGATCAAGCATTAGATAACGAGAGTTTAAACCCTGGTGAACAGGTGATGCACGATATTCATGTTGTTTTGTTGAACATCTTTCTATTGTGGGAATATGTTGGAATGCAATGTCTCCATATTGTTTTGTCATGACAGATTTTTGAAAAGTTAATCTCTGGAATGTACCTGGGAGAAATTTTACGAAGAGTCCTCCTGAGATTGTCTAAGGAAGCTTCCTTTTTCGGAGACAGTGTTCCACCAAAGCTCGAAGTTCCATTCATATTACGGTATGTTGTCATACTTGCTATTGGTAAATACTGCACATTTTGCATTCAGATTCAGCTAATTAGGTCGTAATAATTCAATATATTCAGATAATTGGCTTCCTTGCTAGAATGGAAACTAGTGTTTCATATCCTTCCATAGATTTATATGCCTGGTCCAATGAACATTGCCTAAGTGAGTGATTCTGAAATTGTTTTACCAATTCCTGGGCCAGTTCTGCAAGAATAGGTCATTTTGATGTGTTGCTAGAATCCTGTTGATTATAGTGCCTTTGTAGTTTGTATAATACAAAAAGTTGAAATTTATAACCTTGATGGCTTGACCTATTCATGTAACCTTATTTCTTTTCATAATATCATGTCAGTAAGCTTTCCTACTATTTATCATATTTACCTATCCTGCTACTCTCTGTTTTTTTGTCTTTTTGCCAGACCAATGACAATATCCAATGACTCTTCATACTAAGAAATATCTTATTATCTTGTTTTAGAACCTGTTCTCCAACTTCATAATTGCAGTGACATTCTCCCCATTTTTTTTCTAGTTTTGGGAGTATCAAAAAGCAATTTCAAGTATTTTTTTTCATTTTTTTTCTGGTAGTATCTTAACATGATAGAAGTTAGAACTTGCCAAAAAAAGCAGAAATGTTTTGACCTGATCAGTGACTGAAATGGAAACTGAAACTAAGACTTCAAGTCATGTATCTTGTGCATTGGGGTCGAAGTATGAAATGGTTTTTTTTTTTGAAGGAATATACCATTTCCTTTTCTTTCATAGGAGCAGAAAAGTTATATCATGTAGTTACCGATCATGGATTCGTGATATTGATGCTTGGTGATGCATCGCCATTTGATGTCATCATGCACTTTAGAAAATTGATCTTCTAACCCTCCCTGTTGATCCGATAACTCTTTTTTTCTTCAAAATGATGTATTGGACAGACAAATAATCCCCTGTTTTTCATTGGCTGAGTTATGGACTTGGCACTATTGTACTTTGTTTTTTACTTGATGCTTGTTCTGAGTTGAACTTGCGATAATCTGCAGTGCGATGATTGAGCTTGATTGCATTGTTTTTGTAATATGCTCATATGCAGTTCAGTCTCAATTGAACTGGTGGTCTCTACATTCCTTCTATAATTAGTTATCATTTTATGCTTTAGAATATCGGTTTTTCTTCTATGTCTTACAGCTTAACATTTAGTCTGAACAAATTATCAATATGAGATGTGCAGGACCCCCGTTATGTCAGCTATGCACCATGACACATCAGCCGATCTGAAAGTTGTTGGGACAAAGCTGAACGAAGTTTTAGGGGTATGATTTTGATCATTCCTGACGAAGGTGCTTTTGGCTATTCCTCAGAATATCTGATTCTCTTTGAATTCCAGATCCCCGACACCTCTCTCAAAACAAGAAAAGTGGTAATCCAGATCTGTGACATCATTGCCAAGCGTGGGGCTCGCTTGGCAGCTGCTGGCATAGTTGGTATCCTGAAGAAGATCGGGCGCGACAATGCGGTGAAGGATGGAGGCAGGACAGTCATCGCCATGGACGGTGGACTCTACGAACACTACACCATCTTCAGCGAGTGTTTGCAATGCACCCTCAAGGAGATGCTCGGAGAAGAGGCCTCATCTTCTGTTGTCGTCAAGCTGGCAAGCGATGGATCAGGCATCGGTGCAGCTCTCCTTGCAGCTTCTCACTCTCAGTATCTACAGCCTGTACTGTCCTAAAGGTATCTTCTCAGCAGAGACTTTTATGCAAAATGCTATGAACCTTATGTCCGCTATTGTTTTTATGAAGGACTTGTTAATTTAATGTTGCGGAAACAAGATGGTAGTCAATCTCGCAGAAGGAAAGAAAAAGCGAGAATTTATTTACAGAGGTTGCTGTTTCGACCGCTGCCGCCGTATGTTTGTATCCTTTTTGCTATCGGGTCTTCGCTATTGGCAAATAAGAGGAGATCTGATCCCTTTACAAATCTTGTGGATTGGTCTCCTGTCTGCAGCTGATGCTGTGCCAGTATTTCTCTGGAACAGTGGTTTTCTTCTACACTTTGATGCATGCTTGGCTATGTTCTGTTTCCTTGTTTCCTAATTTGATCTTCTAACAAACAGAACTTCTTGCGACGATGATGAGAAAAATCATGTTCTATGTCATTTGGTTGTCGATCAATCATGCAGCCGCAGTGGACATCAGTCACTGCTCAAATGTTTGGAAAGCCACCTTCCTTCGCTTGGGGAAGTTGAGCCACTCCACAGGGCTTCGTTTCAGGCCCTCTTGCATCGCATCAGGAATCGAGACACTTCCTTCATCGAAGGCCTTTGCGAAGGCGAAGTCTCCGTGCAGAGGATGCCCAACTCGAACACCGTCGCCATGTCCTCTACGTGCGATGAGCCTCGTAGCTCCGGGTCGAAGGCATCGCCTGGTTCTCCACCTTGTTGAAGGTGTCGCCGGGACCATTCTGCCAGGTTACACTGATCGTCACCGCCGTCGTGTGCCTCCCTTCCCGTTGTCAGCTCCAGAAGAACCACACCGAAGCTGTACACGTCCACTTTCTCGTTCAATCTTCTGCTGTACCCGCACTCTGCGTGGAGATTGAACCCTCATCACATTAATTCTAGTCTTTTTGTTACGAGAACAGGGGAATCAATCACCGGATCGTTCTCACCTGGAGCAATGTAGCCATGCGACCCGGCGATCACGGATGCCGTATCGGGCTCACCGGGCTTAGCCACCATCCGCGCCAACCCGAAGTCGGCGATCTTAACGTTGAATTCTGAGTCCAACAAGATGTTGCTCGACTTCACGTCTCGATGTATGATGGGCGGCGAGCAATCGTGGTGCATGTAGCACAACCCTCGGGCCGACCCGATGGCGATCTCCAGCCTCCTTGGCCAATCCAGTGGCGTCTCGTGCGGTGATCCGCCGGCCGCCATCTGTTTCCTGTGCAGCCACTTGTGCAAGCTCCCGTTCTCCATGTACTCGTACACCAGCAGCTTGGAGTCGAGGCTGGAGCAGCAGCAGAGCAGCTTGATGATGTTCTTGTGCCTGATGGATCCCAAGATCTGCAGCTCTGCCTGGAATTGCTTCTCTAGCCTGCCGTCCAGATTCCCACCGTTCCAAATCTTCTTGGCGGCCACGATCTCGCTGGCCTGGTTTCCCAGAGTGACCCTGTAGACCTTACCAGCGCCGCCCACGCCGATGAGATTCTCCTCCCTGATTCCATTTACGATGTCGGATTTCGTGAAATCCAACGAATGGAAAGGGGTCAGCGTCCATGCGACGAGATGCCTCCTCTTTCTGTACTTCCCGATCACGCAGATGGAGAACAGCGTTGCCGCGGTCAAGAACACAAGCGCGCACAGAGCGACCAAGAGGATGCGAAGGCCAAGACGAGAGAGTAAGTTGTGATCCCTGGTCGCGCAGTTGGGGACGCTGAGAAGAGAATTGGAGGCGCAAAGTCCTGGGTTGGAGAGGAAGCTTTGGTCGAATGCCTCGGTCTGTAGCGCCACCGGAATCTCGCCGGAGAGCTGGTTGGACGAGAGGTCGATATAACTGAGCTTCAGATTACCCATCTCTGATGGGATTGAGCCGGAGAGCTCGTTGCCCGATAGATCCATCGATGTCAGTTGCTTCAGCGACCCGATCGACGTCGGAATCTCTCCTGTTAGCTGGTTATGGCATAGATTGAGCTCGGCGAGTGACTTCAGCAATGAGATATCCTCCGGAATTCTTCCGGAGATCATATTGTTTCCCAGATTGAAGATTTGGAGTGTTGAAAGTCCAGCTAGGTTGGAGGGGAGCTCGCCGGAGAACATGTTGTTGCTGGCAAAGAACACCACCAAGCTGGGAGCGGAGGAGGGAATTTTGCCGGTGAATCGATTGTTTACGATATCTAACAACGCAAGCTTCGGTGGGAGTTTGTGGGGAAGCGTGCCGGAGAAGGCGTTATCGTTCATAATAAGAATTGTCAAATTCACGGCCGCCCATATCCCATCAGGTACCTCGCCGGAGAATTGGTTGCCGTTCATGAAAATAGTTGTCAATGGAGAACACTTTCCGAGCGACGGCGGTATCCTTCCCGTGAGGTTGTTGTTGAAGACCACGATGGAATTGAAGGCGCCACGGTCGCATAGCCCGTCCGGTAACTCGCCGGAGATCATGTTGTCATTGACCTCAATGTCTAACAAAGGAGAGTTCTTGCCCAATTCTGGCGGTAAGACGCCGGTTAAGCCGTTGTTAAATAGTCGGAGGGTGGACAAAGACGGAAGCTTGCCGATGCTCGCCGGTATCTCGCCGGATAACCTGTTGTAGTACAAGTAGAGACCAGAGAGTTTCTTGAGCTTGCCGAAGTCGTCTGGGATCGATCCAGTGAGCTGATTCATCGAAAGATCTATCTCTACCAGGCTCAGAGCTCCGATCGGCCCATCGATGACGACGGAACCGGATAAGTTGTTTCTGTACAGGTACAAGTATTGCAGATTCGGTAGGCCCCAGATTCCGGCGGAAATCGCTCCGGTGAGCGAGTTTTGTGACAAGTCCAACTGAGTCAACCCTTTGAGCTGCGCAAACGAGGCCGGTATCTCGCCTTGGAGATTGGCACTGGTCATCCACAGGAAGGTCAGCTTAGTCAAGTTGCCGAACTCCGATGGAATCCTCATTGGAGCAAAGGAGTTGTATGCCAGCACAAGCTGTTGGAGGCGGGACAGGTTGCCGATCTCGGCGGGGAAGCTTCCATCGAAAAGATTGCTGTTGAGCACCAGTTCCTGGACCGCGGTGATCCGGCCGATGGAGGGAGGGATGTCGCCGGAGAAGTTGTTGGAGGAGAGGTCGAGGTGCGTGATCAGCGGGGAGAGGCGGTCGACGTCGGTGGGAATCGCGCCGACGAAGCGGTTCTGGGAGAGGTCGAGGTACCGGAGGCTGGAGCAGTTGTAGAGGGAGGTGGGGAAGGGGCCGGGGATGTTGTTGTAGCTGAGATCGAGGCGGGTGAGGTTCTTGAGGCCGCAGAGTGACGCGGGGATCGGCCGGGAGACCTTTGGCGCGTCCTGCCCGGGGAGCGTGATGTTGACGACGGAGCCGTCGGCGGCGCAGCCCACGCCCGGCCAGTTGCAGTAGGAGGAGGAGGTGTTGGTGGTGTCGACGTTCCACGAGTCCAGAGCGGGTTCGTCTCCCCACTCTCGCTTGATCCGCAGGAGGATCTGCTGCTGTTCGTCGTTCCATGGTGTTTGCGAAGCAACCACGGGAGCAAAGTAGAGGAACAGAGAGACGAGGGTGAGAGAGGTCCCGCACCGGACTTTGGCTCCCATCCCCTTCTTTATGTGTTTGCCCAAAAGATAAGAACTTAAATTAAACTGAAACACAACCTCATTTCTGGCCTTCCAGCTTAACCAGAACACATATGTAATCAATCATAGCTCTCAGTTTCATGAGCCCAGATTGGTTGAAGCCACCATCTTCCCCAAGTCATTCCCACAACAGCCAAGAATCCATATAAAGTCAAAAGAAACTCCCAAGTTAGATTGAAATAAGGATCAGACCTCTTTGATAAAAGAACACTGAAAACAAAAAATGAAGTACGTTGTTGTCTGAATGCTATTGGCAACGGAAACACACATGAAGAGCCCCAGTACTACCACGAGAGGAAAGAAAGTTTAAAGCGGGTAGATGGTAAAGCAATAGCTTCCAGCAAAAGCAAAGAACATAGAAAATAGTATGAAAGTTTCCAAAATATTTTCCAGTCAATAATAGATGTGGGGGAATAGCCAACTGACCGAGAGGTCAAGAAGCATAAGGTGAACTAGTTAACGATTGTCCCTTAGGATCAGATCTTCAGATATATTTATCATCATTGGGTTGATGAGATAGCACGATATACGAACCCACTGTATGCCTATTCGAGTGATTAAAGAAATAGCAATAAAAGCAAACACAAGGTCAAAATAAGAATCAAGCAAATCCAAGTTACAAGCACTATCACCAAGAAAACAAACAAACATGTTATTCGAAACAAAATCCGAATCAAGAAAAGTAAACTTGAGACATTGGGATTTCAAATAATCAATTATCCTTGAAAACATCAATAGAAACCCCATTACCAATTCTAAAAGTAAAATCAGATCAAAACGGATACAAAGCATTGAGGAATGATCTCCAACTCTAGCTCAAATTATTTGAGATTTAAATTTATCATAGATGCACAAAATAGTATTTGATACGAGCCAGGTTTGTCCAAATTGAATCAAATCAATTTAGATAGAGATGCATCGTTTTGGTAGCTTGAAGGGCCACCTTGATAAGATGGAGATTGTGAATACCTAAACCCTCCATCAACTTAGGCTGTCTTTTTTTCCCGAACATATTGAGCAAGAAGAAGATTTTTTAGACAATATCAATCTTGATAAGATGTTGATCACCTGCAGGACATGTTGAGTAAGAAGAAGTTGAGGAGAAACTTTCCGTAGAACCTCAGCTGAGAAGATCTTTTAGACAACGTTAACTCAGCTGAGAAGATACTCTACATATGAGTATGTGATGCTTATTGATGTAGGTGAACTAAAGAGTTACCAAGAAATGGTTGAAAGTTGAAAGTGAGAAAAAAAAAAAGATTAGTTGCCATGTAGTAAGAGATTGATGCTTTACAAAAAAAATCACATATATAATTTGGTGCAACTACCAAACAGAATGAAGGCCTTGAAGAACAAATGAGTTTTTATATTGAACACTCGAGAACATTGTTCTCAACTAAAGTATAAAGCTAGATTGGTTATGAAAGACTTTAGTCAAAATAAAGGTATTATCTTTGAAGAGATTTTTTCTTCTATTATTAATATATCTTCTATTCGTGTTGATTTTGGTGTTGCTGTTAGCTTGGACTTAGAGGTTGAGTAGGTAGATACGAAGACAACTTTACTTCACGATGATTTGGAGGAGAAAATTTATATGGAGCAACCAGAAGGTTTCAAAGTCAAAGGTAAAGAAAATTTTGTTTGTAAGTTGAGGAAGAGCTTATATGAGTTAGAAGTAAGCTCTAAGACAGTGGTATAGAAAGTTTAATTCATTTATGATTGAAAATATATACAAAAGAATGGTTTCAGATCATTGTGTGTATATCAAATAGTTTGGTGAGGATTTTATTGTTCTCCTACTTTTATGTTAATGACATGCTTATCCTTGGGAAAGATATATTTACAATTGACAAATTGAAGAAGGAACTAAGTCAGTCTATTGCAATGAAGGACATGGGGCAAGTAAAGAAAATACCAGGCATGCAAATTTTTCATGATAGAAAAAGCAAAAAGATTTAGTTATCACATAAGAAATACATCAAAAAGGTATTGGAAATGTTCAGTATGAGTAATGCAAAGCTAGTTGGTTCTTTTTTTTCAGGTCACTTCAAGTTGTGCTCAAAGCAGAGTTCGTCAAGTGATGAGGAGAATGAGAAAATGCAAAAAGTTCATTGTGCTTCAGTAGTTGGAAGTTTAATATACGCGATGGTATGTATGAGGCCAAATATCACATATGTAGTGAGAGTTGTAAGTAGATTTTCTACAAATCTAAGCAAAGACCATTGGTTAGCAGTAAAGTAGATTTTTAAATATCTCAGAGGGAGCTCTAATGATATGAGAAAGTTCACATCAGGTTTTGTACTTACTTTTACAGGGGGAGTTGTGTCATGACAATCCAGATTACAAAGGTGTATTGCTCTCTCCACCATAGAGGCAGAATATATCGTTATTATAAAGGTTTGCAAAGAAATATTATGGATGAAAGAATTCTTATAAGAATTGAGACTGAAATAGGAAAACTATGTGGTGCATTATGATAACCAAAGCATCGTTTATTTGTATATGAACTCAATTTTTCATTCCAAGTCAAAGTATATATATATATTAGATATCATTGTATTCGAAATGTATTTGAAGAGAAGCAGTTGTAACTTTAGAAATTTCACACAAATGATAATGGAGTAGATATAGTGACAAAGATATTACCAAACGAAAGACAAGAGATATGTCGATAGCTAGTCAGCATGACTTCACATTAAGGAGTCAAGAGATAATCTCTCTTGTGGGCTAAAGAGAGAGGTTATTGGGCAGATGGTCCATTATTCAGTCCATAATGGGCTTTAATAACCCACAGCCTACTTTAGCCTTAACTCTCTACTTATTTAACTTAAACCCAAACTCTTTTAACTAAGAGGTGTAGCAGTTACGATAAAAAAAGGGGACAACAGTAGTTGTGAAAAAGAGAGAAGCCGTAGTGATAGTTTAGGGTAGAAAATACAAGAGGAGAAGAAAAGGGAAGAAAACAAAGACAATGCAGAGGTTGTTTTCAATCATTCAGTTAGTGTTCTCATCTCAGGTTAGATCATATTTATAATGGATTGTTACTGTGATCACTTAGGGAGATTTTAGATATTGTGTATAGTGACATAATCTTTGTATTTCAATTATTCTCTTGTGATTATTGCTTGAGTTTTGGGCAAGAGACTTTGAGATTTGTATATTCATTATTTTTATAGTGGATTTTCTTTGGTTTCTCTGTGGTTTTTACTCTTCACATTGGAGGAGTTTTTCATGTAAATCTTGATGTCCTATTTAATTATAATTTTTATTTAATTCTGCTATGTGTTACGGTTTGCTTATATTTATTCGTTTATAAAATTCTTTTTTTATCTCATCAGTTCCCTTATGACCATCGAGTTTTTTCTACTCTACTCTCTCGCCTCAAACATTGCATGCCATGATGTGGTCGTCATGGTCATCATTGTCGCCATGAGACGACTTCTGTCGTCGATTACCCGTGTTTGCTTGTAGGAGCGGTGCCGCCACGTCTTGTTCCGTAATGCAACTGTAACTGACTCCACCAAGTCGATGGCACCACAGCAAGATTTGTACCACCTCCTTCATGGCACTCTTAGACATCCAGAGAAATTATACCGATCTAGTAGAGATAAGAGGTCAACGGAGACGCAAACGTATCTAGCTATCCAAGGTGGTACCGTAAAGCTTATTTAGCTCCATAAATGCAGGTTATAGTAAACAACGTGCAATTGAAACATTATGCGAGAGAAGATATATGATGAAAATTTTTAAATAATATTTTTTTAATTGATTAAAAAGATATTTCTCTTTTTTTTTTACAAGTGTATATATATATATTTCTAATTGATTAAAAAACAGTTCTTATCTATTGTGTGTCAATATAAATCAAAATCAACGAGATGTTCTTTAGTTCATTCAAGTCATTTATTTCCTTCACAAGTGTCGGGGAAGCTAATCTTGTTGAACTTTCATTGATTGTGACTTGAAATCGAAATCCTACATATCCAGAGAAGTAGGCATAAAAGTCAATAGCCGAAGGTTGGCTAGCGTGGACCGCGTTGTTCCATGCGAATCATTGGAGCATAAGCGAGGATATATAGCTAAAACATTATGACTTGGTCTACATGGGTGGCTACACATGTGGCAGACATGAAGCAAGTAGATACAGTGAATGAACACAAGAAGACCGCGGACTTGGGTGGGTAATGCCAACCAAATGGAAGTTTGAAGGACTAACTTGTCACGGCCTCATGTATTTGCTGCACCCACAATTTGACCAACCTCGTGCATGAGACCGGAGAGAAAAAGGATACCTAAGAAAAGTCAATGTGTTGTAACCTTACTCAAAAGCTTTCATCACTAAAGCCGTGCAACCAGCGACACTGTCGTGAAGCAAAGATGGAGACCTTATGGCTCATTGTTGTAATTGCCGTATTTTTATTTTTATGTGGGGGTTGGCGAGTGATTCTGATCCTTTACACCGTGGCTCAGTGGGAGTCAGCACGGCTTGGTTCAATTCCGGGTGTGCAAAATCATCCACGTCGGTACTCGATCGGCGAGAGTCGTCGCTCGGTAGGATCAGGCTCGAGTATTGACTTTAAGATCTAGAGACTCCCCATTGTCTGGCCGCCTTCCTCCCTATCACTTGTCCCTATATACAGGTTGGAGTCGGGAAGGGGGCTCCCAACTTCGATCCCTCCGAAGATTTTATTAGAACTTGATGAAAAAATGGGTCCAGAACTGTTCTCTGTCGCCGACCTCACGATGAGTTTTTATTCTTCCGCCTAGGGACCGATCGTACCTGTCATATTTATGGTTAATGACCCATCGGACGACGAGCCTATAACTGGAGCAGATGTCGGGCATCCTTGGTGCCATGGCGTTGAACAGCGGTGTCGCAGTCGATGTCATCCCGACCTTTACGGGATGGCGCTGTACTAGGTCGGCGTCGTCCCGATCTTTGCGGGACTACGCTTGTACTTGGGCAGCACCGTCCCGACTTTTGCGGGATGGTACTATGCTCGGGCGACGTTGTCCCGACTTTGTGGGATGGTACTGTGCTCGGGCGGCATCTTCTGACCTTTGCGGAACGTCGTTGACCGGGAGGCGTGGTCCATTGTGTTGACCTTGATGCTAATGTGGCTGTGAACAGTGGTTGGAGGGCGGGTTACCAAAATGTGCCCTATCATTCTCTCCCCTCTCCGGAGAGCGACTTGTACCAGGTTGCTCCCTGAGGGGCCTGGTGCACAGCACGATGCAATCTTGTGAGTCGGGTTTGCTTGTGTAATGACTAGCGATACAACCGGTGGTTGACCGGGGGTTTTTGGGAGCGGAGATCGGTCATAGACAGGGTCCGCTGGGGATAACTGTCGAGATTTTGATTTGACAAGCGGCATTGCTTGATACTGGGCGCAACGATTTGGTCGGAGTTGGCGAGTGCCTTGGTTGGGATACTGAAGGATCGATGTGGCTGAGTATCATGGCTCAGGGAAGATTATCATAACCATGAGGCATGGTTCGAGCGTTGTAGACTGGTGCGACCGAGCTGCATGAGTCGAGTACTGAAGGTTGCCATGATCGAGCGGTGCAACTCGGGCACCGCATGACTGATGTGGCCAAGCAGCATGGTTCGAGCACTGTATAACTGATGTGGCCGAGCAGCATGGTTCGAGCACTGTATAACTGATGTGGCCGAGCAGCATGGTTCGGGCACTGTATGACTGATGTGGCCGAGCATCATGATTCGAGCACTGTATGACTGATGTGGCTGAGCATTATGACTCGGGCATTGTATGACTAATGTGGTCGAGCATCATGACTCGAGCACTGTATGACTGATGTGGCCGAGCATCATGACTCGGGCACTGTATGATTGATGTGGTCGAGCATCATGACTTAGGCACTGTAACCGACTCATGAGCAAGTATTTTTAATTCTTATTCATCCCTAAATAAATTATATATTATATACGATTTGATGCTCCAATGGACGTTCCGTTCTGACCATCGAGCTTCTTCTACTCTGCTCTCTCCCCTCAAACATTGCATGCCATGATGTGGTCGTCGTGGTCGCCGCCGCCGCCATGAGATGGCTTCTGTCGTCGACTACCCGTGTTTGCTCGTAGGAGCGGCGCCGCCACGTCTTGTTCCGCAATGGGACTGTAACCGACTCCAGGAGGCCGATGGCACCGCAGCAAGATCTGCAGCACCTCCTTCATGGAAGGCCTCCTCGAAGGCAACGTCTCCGTGCAGAGGAGACCCAGCTTAAACACCGTCGTCATGTCGTCCATGTAGGGGGAGTCCCTTATGGCCGTGTCTATAGCATCGCTCAGCTCTGCCCCCTCTTGAAGCTGTTGCCACGCCCACTCTGCCAGGTTGCATTGCTCGCCGTCATTGTTTGCCTCTCTTCCGGTGGTCAGCTCCAGAAGAACCACCCCGAAGCTGTACACATCCACCTTCTCGTTCAGCCTTCTGGAATACCCACACTCTGTGTACAGAAAACCCAGCGATCAGCAGTCTCGCACAGCGATGGCGGTAAATCGTGATGCCATCCTCACCTGGAGCAATGTAGCCGAAGGACCCGGCAATGACGGACACCGTGTCGGGTTCGCCGGGCTTGACCAGCATCCGAGCCAGGCCGAAGTCGGCGACCCGAGCGTTGAACTCGGAATCCAGCAGGATGTTGCTGGACTTCACGTCCCGGTGTATGATCGGCGGCGAGCAGTCGTGGTGCATGTAGCACAACCCCCGGGCCGCCCCCACGGCGATCTCCAGCCTCGTGGGCCAATCGAGCTGCTCGTCCCGCGATCGGTCTTCGCCGCCTACCCATGCCCGCTTCCTGTGCAGCCACCGGTCGAGGCTCCCGTTCTCCATATACTCGTACACCAGAAGCTTGGTGTCGGCGCCGGAGAGGCAGCAGAGCAGCTTGACGATGTTCTTGTGCCTGATGGATCCCAGGATCTCCACCTCCGACTGGAATTGCTTCTCCAGCCTGCTGTCGAGATTCCTACCGTCCCAAATCTTTTTGACGGCGACGACGCCACGGTCGCCGAGGTCGATCTTGAAGACCTTGCCGGCCCCACCGCCGCCGACCACGTTGTCATCCCTGATGCCACGTAGGATGCTGGACTCCGTAATATCCAACGACTGGAAAGAGGTCAGCTTCCACGCGGCGAGATCTCCACCGTTCCTTTTCTTCTTGAGGTCCCCGTATACAAAGGTAGCGAACGCCAACGCCATCAAGAACACGACCGCGCCGAGGACGAAGAAGAGGATGCGGAGGCCACGAGCGAGTCCACCCGATCCAGACCGGCAGGTGCTGACGTTGACGTACGACTTGGAGGCGCAAAGGCCGGGGTTCGATACGAAGCTTTGGTCGTAAGCCCGAATCTGCAGCGCCGCCGGAATCTCGCCGGTGAGCTGGTTGGACGAAAGGTTTAAATAGTTGAACTTCAAGTTTCCCATCTCCGAAGGGATTGGGCCGGAGAGATGGTTCGCCGACAGGTCGAGAGAAGTCAGTACCGGCAGCGACCCGATCGATGCCGGAATCTCGCCGGTCAGCCGGTTATGCCGCAGATCGAGACCATTTAGCAACTTCAGCAACGATATATCATCCGGAATTTTTCCGGTGATCATATTGCCTCCCAGAACCAGAGTCTGGAGGCGTAAGAATCCTGCTAGGCTCGATGGGAGCTCGCCGGAGAACATGTTGTTGCTCCCCAATAACACTTGTAAGCGATCAGCTGAGGACGGAATGCTTCCGGTGAAACGATTGTTTTCGATTTCCAATCGTGTCAGATTCCATGAGAGCTTTTCCGGAAGCGTGCCGGAGAGGGTGTTGTTACTCACCATCACGGTCGTCAAATACATGGCGGACCAAATCCCATCGGGCAGCTCACCGGAGAACCGGTTGTTGTGGATCTGGAAATTGTTGAGCTTCGAACACTTTCCGAGCGACGGCGGTATCCTTCCCGTGAGGTTGTTGTTGAAGACCACGATGGAATTGAAGGCGCCACGGTCGCATAGCCCGTCCGGTAACTCGCCGGAGATCATGTTGTCATTGACCTCAATGTCTATCAAAGGAGAGTTCTTGCCCAATTCTGGCGGTAAGACGCCGGTTAAGCCGTTGTTAAATAGTCGGAGAGTGGACAAAGACGGAAGCTTGCCGATGCTCGCCGGTATCTCGCCGGATAACCTGTTGTAGTACAAGTAGAGAACAGAGAGTTTCTTGAGCTTGCCGAAGTCGTGTGGGATCGATCCAGTGAGCTGATTCATCGAAAGATCTATCGCTACCAGGCCCAGAGCTCCGATCGTCCCGTCGATGATGATGGAATCGGATAAGTTGTTCTTGTACAGGTACAAGTATTGCAGATTCGGTAGGCCCCAGATTCCAGCGGGAATCGCTCCGGTGAGCGAGTTTTGCGTCAAGTCCAAGTTAGTCAACCCTGTGAGCTGCGCGAACGAGGCCGGTATCTCGCCTTGGAGATTTGCTTTGGCCATCCACAGGAAGGTCAGCTTAGTCAATTTGCCGAACTCCGATGGAATCCTCATTGGAGCAAAGGAGTTGTATGCCATCCCAAGCTGTTGGAGGCGGGACAGGTTGCCGATCTCGGCGGGGAAGCTTCCATCGAAGAGATTGGCATATAGCCACAGTGTTTGGATCGCCGGGAGCCGGCCGATGGAGGGAGGGATGTCGCCCGTGAAGTTGTTGCCGGAGAGGTCGAGGAGCGTGAGCCGCGGCGAGAGTCGGTCGATGTCCGTGGGGATCGCTCCAACGAAGCCGTTCTGCTGGAGGTTGAGGTACTGGAGGCTGGAACAGGTGTAGAGGGAGGTGGGGAAGCGGGTATGGATGCGTTGGTAGCTGAGGTCGAGGAGGGTGAGGTTCTTGAGGTCGCAGAGGGAGGCGGGGATCGGCCGGGTGATCCTTGTCCAGGTCTGGTTGGACAGCGTGATGTTGACGACGGAGCCGTCAGCAGCGCAGCCCACGCCCGGCCAGTAGCAGTAGGTGGTGGGGTTGTCGACGTTCCAGGAGTCCAGGGCGGGTTCGCCTCCCCACTCCCGCTTGATCCGCAGGAGGATCTGCTTCTGGTCATTGTTCGGTAGTGTCTGGGATGCAACCACGGAAGCGAGGCAGAGGAAGAGGTAGAAGGGGAAGAAAGAGGAAGGGCCTCGGATTTCACCCGCCATTTCTTACCTTAAACCTCTATGCCACGGGGTTAGGTGTTTATATCGCGATCGGAAGCTCTATGCCACGGGGTTAGGTGTTTATATCGACCTTTCACCCGTCATTTCTTACCTTAAACCTCGGCATCGGATCTTTATAGTTACGAAAGTAAAATATTTAATTTTATTTATTATTATTAATTTTACTAAATATAATATATATGAAATTATTAATTTTACCAATAAAAAAATAATTATTTCTGATGTTAATTAAAAAAAATAAAAAAAGAAATCATTGGGTTAGGTAATCATAAAATGATTTCTTGGACAAATCGATCTCTTAGGTTTCTTCACCCAAATCAATCTCTTAGGGTTTAGGATTAAATTAACATTATCATGTTATAGATGAGCTTTGCCCTAAACCCTAAGAGATCAATTTGGGGAAGCAACCTTAAGAGATCGATTCTGAGAAGAAATTAATCATTCAACTGCCAAAGCCAAACGATCGCTTTCTTCACCTTTCATTAATACATGAAATGAAATGATCATTTTATGTAAATCTAACGATCAAAGTGAAGACCAAAGACTTTGACCTTCTAAGAAAGCAAAAAAAAAAATCTAAGTCGTGGGGCACGAGTACGATTGCAGGCACGAAGAGAGATGCCGTGTTTCATGCGGCGGACGCGCACCACTTACTTTTTTCGTGTCTCGTGGGGTACTCGTGTGTCATGCTTGTGGGGTCCATGGGTGAGGTAATCGCCATTCATTCAAACTAAAACACCGGTCTTCGAGATTAACCAAACCGTTCTGAGAATGTAAATAACACTGATAAAGACTTTAACAATATATTATAAAATGGAAAAAAAATAAAACGTCTTAATTAATTCAACATGTACTGCAATGTTCGCGTCCCTTGACTCGGGGCTAATCGTTCCCAGTCAATCCGTCGTGGCAAATGCGTGCATTCGGCAGGTCGTCGTCGTTGATCCTACAGCCTTCGTCCTTGTACGATTTGGTGCTATCTTCTCTGTGGAAAAGCGAGCTGCAGGGTGGGAATAGCATACATTCATGTAGACTTGAAGCGGGAAAATACAGTGGATGAACGCAGATAGGGATATTTGTGGTGAAGTTTCCTTCGTGTGGACTGTGGAGTCCACGCAAAGTCAACGGAAGTCCAGAGTTGCTTGTTTTTTATGCCATCCAATAAGTCCACATTAATGATGTGAAATGAACGTTTAAAGACGCGGGCAGGCTGGTGGAATAAGTCTTGACCCATTTGGCATCCATAATCACGAGCTGGCAAGAAAAAACAAAAAAAAAAAACCAAAAAGCTTCGCGCATGAAAAACGTAATCAATTGTTTGGGGTCAAGGTTAGAATGGCGGCTAAGGTCAAGTCTACGGTTCGGGTCAATTGTTTAGTGTTAACTGGACGATTTCGGTGACAGATTTGACGTATCGGCCAATAGATCGGACCCAACGTGCGCTTGAATTGAAAAGTCGTGTCTACGCGATATGATATCGCCTTCACTAAGATTTGTGGTGGACAATCATCTTGGTGAGCTCCACTAACGCTTTGTCTGTGTCTCAGCTAGACAGATCCAAAATTTGATTACCATATATTTCGATCTAATTCCTTAAAAAACTATAGAAGAAATTCTAATATATAATATACTCATGAAGGGTTTTAGACTGACAGGTAAAAAATCAACACATGCAACAACAAAAAAATGATCATAAACCTCCAGGAATAATACCTCAAGGGTTGGAGGTATGAGCCACAGCTCAGGCCCATGTAACCAGGCAAGCAATCTGTTTCATAGTAAAAGGTTAAATCTAATTATCCCAGTTTTAATCAGGTTATGCAAAATACTTTGAATAACACGAGCACAAAGATATCAAAACTGCTTACTAGTGAAAAATAGAAACTTCCAGTTCAATCCTACAAACAAAAAGTATTCAGACAAGAAAATGGACAAAACCATCTATAAAGATAGTATTCAGACACAACACCATCTTACCATTCGTCTGAACCATCAAGTACTTAATAATTCAACCAGCTCTCCCTTCCTGAGCTTCGAATAACCTTTAATGCCTCGAGATTTAGCGAGCTCCCTTAATTCAGAAAGTTTTAAGGAACCCAAATCAGGGGAGACTTCTGCAGCAGATGATTCTGTAGTCTCTTCTTCGGCAGTTTCATCGGAATTAGAAAGGACCAACTCATTATCTAACGATGGTTCGTCTGGACCATCCGGAATCAACGGTTCTGCTTGTGCCACTGGCTCGGACTCAATCTTGTCAGTCTTCTTCCTTCTCCCTCGGGACTTTGAGGGAGTAGTGTTGCTGTCCTCTACTGAAAACACAGGTTGGAACTTCATTCTAGGAACAGGAGATTTTCGCCTGAAATTTGATGCAGGTCTAGTGGAAGGAGGAGGGCCTGGTTCATGAGACTCCTCTGACTTGATATCACCAGGGTCAAAAAGATTAAAATTCTGCTCATCCTCGAATATGTTGTTCTTTTCTTGTTGGTCAACACTGGAATCCTCTTCCGGAGCGCCCTTCTTCTTCTGATTTACTGAATGTTTTCTTAATAATTTTAGAAGCGAATCAACGGTTCCCCTCTCACTTGGCCCTTGTTGTGCAGATTCAATCTTCTTCTCTTCCTTAATCGCAGACCGCTCCCGTAGTTGTGCTTGAACTTTTCTAAACAGCTCAACTATTTCCTTCTCTCTCTGTCCTGGAGCTGCAGTAGCCTGATACCTGGGGTTACTAGATAGGTTAGGCAATGACCCATTTTTTGAAGACATAAAATCGATTTCTTCAGTGTTCTCAGGTTGCTCAGGCTCTTGGTGTTTCCTGTTCTTTCCCCTGGAAGACCCTCTTTGTTGTCTAGAGAAATCAGGATTCCTCTTATAGTTATTAGGACTAGCGTTGCAAGACACAGACATCCTCCCTGAATTGTGAGAAGTGAAGCTTTTCAGTAGACCTTTGCTACCACAGAATAGTCTCTGGCCTCTATTATATGAATATGATGTCAAAATAGCTCCTCTGGATAGCCCTGGGAGTGGAAGGCATTTTCCGCCATGCGGTACAAAACCTGCAGGTTAAGTAATCCTTGACATCTCTGATCCCATATGATTTAATAGATCTTTAACAAAATAATTGAAAAATAATCAGACTGTAACATGCCAAGGTTACAACAAAGATTTGTTGTCTCCATACTCTTAGATTATCTAGAAGCAGGTCAGCATGTGGTAGTTTTTACTGCAAACCATCGGACAACATACATGCCATATCATGTGCAGTTTCTTACTTAAAGAGTAGGATTCAAATTCTTTTCACACTAAGACGACTTTGAAGGTAAGTGATTAAACTGTGAATCGGGTACTAAGGCATATTCACATGCAGTGTAAGCTAAAGAATATTATTAGTGAAACATAGCCTAATTGCTCGTATAGCAGACTCAAAAATCAAGAGTATGCAACAGGTGGCCTACATTTTTCAAATAAGACGCTTGCACCGAGTGTTTTATTAACAGTGACACCCATGCTTTCTTGATCATAACATGATGGTAAAAAAGAGTCCTTCCTAGATATAATAACTCAGTTGGAGATGGAAATAGACTCATGTACCCTGCAAACAAAGGATCCTTTCTTATGAGCGTCAGTGATTTAGTTTTAAAATGGGACGCATTAAGCTTCGGTTGTGCCTGGTTGCCAATACAAATGTGAAGTATAGAAGAAGCGAGCTTTAGATTCAAGACGATAGCTCCCAGATATTGCATATGTAAGACATCTAGAGTGCAGCTAAAAATACCATAAAGTCTAATAATAAAAAGTTCATGTGGTTTCAGTGGACGCAGAATGGGCATCTCCAGCGAGCATGCATGAACCTCCAGTGCTTTTGAATAACTTGTTCAGCTATAGTGTATCAAGGAAATTTTGATCATTGACGAGAACATTCAAGAATACTATCCATTCTTATCCCAAACTAAAATGATCTCAGGAGTCACCATCTTGTGGCAGTAGTGAGAATGAAGGCTTGGTGTGTGAAAATTACTAGTAGACAGTTAAATTCTCCTATTGGAACAAGAAAGAGGAGAGGAATAAAAGAAGTGGTTTCTCTTCTAACTCAGATTTATTCCTCACTAAAAAAACTCTTACTCCACCTTCTCTCTCTCTCTCTCTCTCTCTCTCTCTCTCTCTTCTGTTCACATTCTCCAATTTTTTCTGTTTTTGATCAACTATTAAATTAGAACATTAAAGGTTAATGCATGTGTGTGCACACACACGCAAAATATTATATTTACTTTTTTACATTGT
This sequence comes from Musa itinerans, assembly GCA_001649415.1. Taxonomy (NCBI): domain Eukaryota; kingdom Viridiplantae; phylum Streptophyta; class Magnoliopsida; order Zingiberales; family Musaceae; genus Musa; species Musa itinerans. The sequence continues at coordinate 942,489 of LVTN01000002.1, forward strand.
GTCTGCCCTGCATTTTGCATTAGGTGAGAATTATGTCAATTCTGTCAGCCATTGAATCGAAAAATGTTCTAAACTACATAAACTTGTCTTTAGAGCAAGTAAGTTGAAAAGCAAAGAAATCAGGGCACCTACATGTTAAAAATAAAAAATAAAAAATAAAAAACCCAAGTTAACAAGTCACATGACAAATAATAATAATGATAATAGTAAGTAACACATTATGACTAAGAAAGCTTTCATGGAAACTGCAGTAAGATTTATTACTTGCCAAAATGAATAGAATCAGCTTGTTGTTCCCTTGCATTTACTAAATTGCACATGTACTTCTGGAAACTAGCGTTATACTATATGCTCGGTATATGTTGTTTTGTGCTGGTGGTACAAGAAATTTCCAACATTGTTTACTTATATCTATCGAGTTAAAAGGGACAAAACACTTCTATTTTGATCTGTGTACAAGTAAACTGATAAAACGTAAAACATACCGGTGGTCGTCATCTCCCTCCCGTATTGCTCGAGAGCGGTCAAGCTCCCGAACTGAGCACCTGGGACTGGTCGGCGACGTCCTGCTTCCTTCTCCAACTGTGTCTATGTAATGAGGCGAGGAGAGAGAGAGTGTGTGTGTGTGTATTTAAGATCCTAAGAGACGAAAAGAGGGGGAGGACTCGAGGGCAAGGACCAGGCGGGATTCAAGTAGGGGAGAGAGCCCACGAAGGAGGAACAGGGGTGGTACCAGCGGAGGAGGGAAGCTAAGGGGCGGGCGTCGAAGACGCCGGGGGCGACGCCTATGGAGGGCCCTAAACTCCTCGTTGCAACCGGCGGCGCCGGCGGCAGAGGAAGGGATTAGGGCTGCGGGGACGGGTCGAGGGACGATTCAAGGGAGGAGAACCGCGGAGAGTGGCGATGCGATAAGGGCAGTGTGGTTCTTCCTTTATGTAGGCCTGGGCCTTGACCTGGCCCACGAAACTATGGGCCAGCCCGAGGTTTAGTCACCGCCTTTGTGAGGAGGGAAACACGATCGCTGCCATCCAATTCCTCTCCTTACACGTCGACCAATGGAGCTCGCCGTTTTGCGTCCTCTGCTCCTCCCCGTTCTGCCTCGCCCCTTCCCTCGGTTCCTGGTAGATCTTTCATCCCCTGCAACTTCGAGGATCCATAGCGAAAAGACCCCGATCACGAGGAAGAAACCAAGAAGAATGGCATCATACTACAACATAATAATTCTGTTCACAGTAGAACATTGATCGATGTCACCCCAGCGGCGACGAGCATGTGTGTCGGAACAGCCATGAAACACTCGACTAGTTCTCCTTGTTCGCAACGAAGATGCAACACTGTTGGATTAATCGAAGCTCTTGCTGGGAGAAGCGAGGCCTCATGAGCATGCGACTCTGTGCAGGACTGCACCGACAGCCGACGCGGCATCCCGTCGCTTAAATTACCGTGCCGAAGGTGTTCGTTGATAGGATTGAAGACTGATTCGTATTTTTGAGGTTCCGGATGTATGGTGCAAGACCAATCAGGAGATGGCTGGAGAAGAAGGTGGTGACCCAGCTGTCCAAGCTGCTGATACAGGGTGAGATCGACGAGAACACCACCGTGTACATTGATGCAGCCCAGGGGAAGGAGGAGGTGTCTTGCAGGGTGGAGAGGAATGGAGGACTCGTCAATGCTGTCCCCCAACGCTGCCGTCGATCGTGATGCCGCGCGGGCTGTGAAGAAAATGAAGCCGGTGGAGGCGACGGCGGACGTCCGTGTACGAAGAGTAGTTTGACGCGGAGAAATAAATGGAATTTTAGTTCTTTTGGCTCGATCGAAGTTGATACACTGCACCACTTTGTAGTTGATTGCTTATAGTTAATAGCGTTTGGGTTCCGATTTAATTAAAATTATAATTACCAGCCATATAATATGTCTTAGTCCGCCGGCATTTATGCGTGAGCGCGGATCTTAAAGGAAGTTTCTGCACGACAATTAAAGCTGGATGGACGCGGATCACGTACGTTTACCGTTTCTTCAGAGCATCGGACATCGTCTCCCTCCCCACATCTCGATCTGATCTCCGTGACCATTTCCCACTCCTCTCACTCTCTCTCGCCCTCCTCTCCCTCGCGTTCTTCCTCGAAGAACCCTATCTCGTTCATCACCTTGGATCTCCCATGGCGGGGAGGTTCGGATACGGCCCCTCGTCGGTGGCCGACTCCATGACCGTGGTGAACACGCCGAGCCAGGATCTCGCCCTAACCAACTTCGCCTACTGCGCCCCCGCGGATCTGGGCAAGCTCGCCTCGCCTGGGTCCAAACACGCCCTCGTCCTGGTCGGAGACTCCGTCGTCCTCACTCTATGATATCCTTTCCCCTCTTGGTCTGATCGTCCGTTCGTCTTCACGATCTTGATGCTGGAAATATGGATTGACTTCGGATAGACTGTGTTCTGTTTGAGGTGCTCACGAGTTTGTTTGATTCTTGATCAAGAAAGCTCGAGAATGTAGATGATCGTTCTTTAAGTTTCAAGATTTTGGTTCCTTGGTATCATAGGGTTGATTCTTGTCATCAAATGTTTCTTGAATTAACATTAGAATCTTGAATCAACATTAGGGCCGACGGTGTGAAGATGCCAATTCTGATTCTGTTTCTTTTGTCCTTCTTCTTTCCTTCTTCTTATCTGTTTTAGGGTTAAAGATTAATCTTATTCGAGTAATAAACATTGTAGCGTTCTTTTGTTTTCTATAAGACAAAGATCATTTCAACATGAACCTTAACCAAGACATACTGCTCATCAGAACATTCCGAGCAACCATATTGCTCTGAATGCCATCCAGCGTCGGCATGCAAAAGTTTCATCTGGTGATCAAATCTCAGTTAGCAGGTTTTCGTTTTATCATCCAACATTTATGCCATTTTTTATATGTTGTGCTACCATTCATTTGCCCTGTTAAATATGCCTTCAGATTTTTTCCTCCGGATAATTTTAAGCTAGCAATGCTCACACTGGAGTTGGATTTTGTAAAAGGAAGGACTAATAAGACTGAGCAAGTGAGCTTGTCATTAAATATTTTTTGTTAATCATATTTCATGCTCCAGTGCTGCTATTATCATCTGCAAACTTTGTCTATCCTGTAGTTGGATGCTGTACTTCTTGCCCAACAACTTCAAAAAAAATTTATTGACCAGGTAAAACATCTATGCTGATCTTTTAATTTGGCCTATAATTACTGACTATCATCTTCTATGATTATATCTCTTTTTTCATGAATCACAATGTTCCACCAATTTTATAAAATTTATAATTCTGCAAAATGATTGTTTCTCCTCATCTTTCTTTGTTTATTGTGCTTTAGGTGCATTTTTAAATTAAATGATTCTGCATACTGATTGTTTCTTCTCTTTTTCTTTTTCTTTTTCTTCTTAATTTTTGTGCTCTACTTGCACAGAAATCCAGTACTGTTTTTCTGAGGTTATGTAAAGATTTAAAGACTTGTGTATACAATAAATTCTATCTTGGTTTAGAGGCTCTTCATGTAGATGCCTAGGACTGATCAGATCGCTGGTAGATTGATGGTGGTGGTCTTCATCTAATTCAGAGAGTTGCATAAACAATATATTTTATTTTGGTTAAGAGCTCTCCATGGCAGGTGGGCCTTGGTGTCACATGTATGGCTTCTCCTTTGCCGATCAAGGTTCAAGTTAGGGAAAAGTCTCTTTGCTTGTATAGGTAACCTGTGTACATTGACCTCATTAACTTCTTCATTGGCAGGAGCCTTGTGTAACAGGCCATTTTTGTCAAGATCTCTCCTTGTAGATGCTTAGGACCGAGTAGATTACTTGCTGGAAGTGGTAATTTTGGTCTAATTTTAGTTGCATAGTAAAGAACTTAAGGCTTGTTAATGGCTTCAACTAGGGAACAGAAATCTAAAGAAGATTAAATTAGTTTTAGAATTTTATTAAGGACATAATAATTTTTTGGACCAAGTTTAACTTAGAGTTGTAGATCTCTGTTAGCTAGGTATGCGTGTGAGTATAACTAAAATCAAGTTGTAAGTCATAATCCTTCTGGAAGTGAGCAGGATATTATGATGGGCAATAAAGAATTGGCTGCCCAGTGCATAAGGCTTCCACTAATGCATTGGTTTGGAGAGGGTTAATCTAGGTAGCTTAAATCTGCAAGTAAAAGGTTCACTGGTGAGGTCTATGAATTAAAAATCAAAAGGAGTTGAAAGGTATGAAACTGCAAGTTCATTATTTCTTTCTCGAGGGCCTAGAGAAAGGAAGTTTTAAAATATGTTAAAAGAAATAGACTATGCCTACTTCTTTCTTTTAAATCAACATGAAAGCCAAGAATACGATAGTGAGTGAACTTCTAAAAGTCACTCTTACTTCCTTTTTTCATGCAACTTCATCATACGGTAGACCTCTCCCAGGATACAAAGAAGCAAGATGCTAATTGAAATTTAATTAGAATAAATGGAAAAACATTAATCTCTTTTGTTGCATCTAAACTATCACGCTTGGTAGGACTTTTTGTACAAAAACCAATTGTAGAATATTGTGCAAATGTTGGACCCATGCAATCTTAACCAAGGAAATGGAATTCCCATGGTTCAATTGTTTTTGACCAAAACTTTACCTAAAGTAGATTGGTATACATGTATATGTTTATGCATATGCATACATATGTGTGGCCAGACAGCTTAAAACAGGCTTGAGTATGCATGTCATGACCCAGGCCTCATAAGCTAACTGGCCCATCAACTTTGTTTGACCTAAACGATTAGTCAAAATGCTTAAGCTGAAATTGATAGAAGTACACTCATCAAATCCCAATAAGCTAATCTTAGTTTTGCCCACTTTCGATATGGGACTAATCGGGGTGTTACAATCTCTCTCACTCAAAGGCTTGATGTCCTTATTAAGGCCCAACATAGCCCAAATCAAATCCTAGCATGGTGCATCTGAAACATAGCCTAGTGGTGGCTCCACGTTATAACAAGTTTTCTTACTCCATCCACGGGTAACATTTTCCTACTCGAGCTCCCTCACCATGCCTAAATATTTGATCGACTTTGATATCAAATGTCACAACCCGGGTCTGATAGGCTAATTCACCTATCAACTTCGTTTGACCTAAACCATTGGTCAAAATGTTTAAGTTGAAGTTAATAGTAGTACACTCATCTAACCCTTATAAGCCAATCTTAGTCTTGTCCATTTCTGATGTGGGACTAATCGGGGTGTTACGGTGCAGATACTAATTCTCCTTGAATTAGGTTGTTTAGACAAAAGTTACTTAATTCCTTATGTTTTCGTAATACGAATGATTGGATCTTGCAAGGGGGTCTACCTAAAAGGAGATTTGATTCAAATGAGTGCTTCTCTAGGTCTGTCATGTTTCATTGACTCCATGTTCTTAATTTTTTTTCTATTCTGATATATTTTGCAAATGTTTTTGTCATTTTCTGTTTGAATAACAAATTATCCAGATATATTGTATTTGGGACTTATAGTTTAGATAGGACCTTAATGGGTTAGCTTGAGTGGGTGTCAAATTTCTTTAGAAAAGGTATCATGTGGTTGGTTATATTTGGGAGAATAATAACTAGTGACTTCTTTTTATTATCTAATTGGAATCCTAAGATGAGATGAGAAGTGGATCAACTTGTAATAAATAATGGAGTATCTGCTCATCAGATAACAGGTAGTTATGCTGCCAGACCTTAGTCCTCTTCTTCTTCCAGTATATCTTACTTCTCTTCCTTCTCTAATTTGCATCTCTTGCTTATTTCTTGATAAGACAAATGTAGGCTGAGCAAGAGGTAACCTGCTGGATATGCTTCTATGACAAAATTATAGCAACTACGTGTAACTTCTTTGCATCAAAAATCAAAACCAAATCCTTATATGAATCCAAACTGAAATCTGATTTGTGACTTTTAACATCTGTATATTTGATTACCCAAATGGTTATGTTATTCAGTTTGCCAGCAAATCTTTTTTTTTTTGTAAGTTTATGGTGGTTATGCTTACCAAAACCGCTGTTTCAGTAAGACAACTAAGATTTACTTATGGAACTGTTGACACTATAAGATATATAACTCATGGTTTAGTGGATCTAATTACTTAGACTCGAGGACCGGTGAAATTATGAATTGTGTACATGATGACTCCTCATCAAACTTATTCTAATGCATACAATAGCCTTTGGTCTATATAATAGCTACCTTGCTTTTGCTTAAAGTTATTTGTGGGTTTTGGCATATGTAGTTTTAACTTGGAGCTATCTGATAATTGGAACACAGGCCATGACAACTGGTCAAAGAGTGTCATTTGAATTTTGTGGAACAAACTATATTTTTACGGTGATTCAAGCTCTGTTAGAGGGTCAAGATGATTCCAAAGGCCTGGACAGAGGAATGATATCCATGGAGACATATTTTGTATTTGAGGCTTCTCCAAACTCGGGCATTAAGGTTCTTTTTTATATCATCTTTTTCTCTAATCTCTTAGCAATTTTGTTCTAGACATAGTTAACACCTATTCTTCTGTATATCTGATGTCAACAATTTGCTATGGAAATTAAGCTATATGACTCTGTGTCTTGATACAGATAATTAATCAGCGTGAAGCTGCTAGTAGCAAAATCTTCCGTCATAAGGAGTTCAACCTTCAGAAGCTGGGAATTGGAGGATTAAGTGCTGAGTTCACAGAAATATTTCGAAGAGCATTTGCTTCTCGAGTTTTCCCTCCTCATGTTGTTAATAAGTAATTTCAACCTAAATTTTCCTCGTAGATTCTTGAGTTAGCTATGGAGAACTTGTCAACTCTGGAATCCTTCCTGACCGTTGTGCCTTGCAGATTGGGTATTAAACATGTAAAAGGGATGCTGCTTTATGGCCCCCCTGGTACTGGCAAGACACTTATGGCTCGTCAGATCGGGAAGCTGTTGAATGGAAAGGAACCAAAGGTTTGAACGATCTAATTATATTTTTGGGTTAATTTCTTTATATGTTTAGAACATTTGATACATCTCTCTGATTCTGTCGACATAATTAGCAAAACTCTTATGACTTCCATTGCTAAATTAGTTACAGTTAGATTTTGTTGTTAAACTATATTTGAAGTTAATTATTTATATGCTTAGAACAAATTTGTGCATCTCTTTCTGATTCTGTTGACATAATTAGTGAAAATTCTGACTTCCCATGCTTAATTAGATACAGTGTTATAATTAGTTAAAGCCTTAAAGGTACCTTTTTATTCTATGAATTCTTATTTATACATATTAAGTGATATATGAAAATTGTGTTCCTTCATCTGCCAATAATTAATAATGATTGTCTAGTGAGGTGTATTAGAAAATAGTGGTACTAAATTCCATTTGTTGTGTTGAATATACTGGATAGTGTTATAGATTCAAATTAAGTGGAGTCCATCTTTTTATATACTGATTGTGGTACAGATATGTGGTGAGTTACTATTATCAATTGCATCCAAATTAGAACATTGATATAATATAGTCAGTTATAGATCAAACCTGATAGGACAGTGAGTACCTGGCAATTCTTTATGAATAATTCCCAAGATTATGCAGAACAACTTGGGTGTTATTATAGATTCTTTTTTCGGGCCATAATATTTGTCATTCTGGATGTACATCCATCGAAAATCTGTCACTGCTAAATCTGTTCTTTAATACGTTTTGCAGGTCATGTAGGGTTCTTTTCTTGTTAATTCTTGGCATCTACCAAATTAACTTCTTGATAACCGTTGGTTGTGTGTTAGATTCAACGTAAGGCTAGCCAAAGTAAGAAATGTTAGGCATCTCTTTCTTAGGCAACAGAGACTGGTGATTCTTTATTACTCTTCCTCTCCAAGTAGGAGGAAATACTAGAAATGAACTGGATGCAGATTGGATGTCGGAAAATTATATATTTATCTAATTTTTATTTACGAATACAAATAGGAATAGTGGTATTAGATGACAAGGTTTCAAATTCTTGTTGGTATGACACATACTGATTTGTATTTACTGGTCCGACAAACAACTGGTATTGGATCATATAACCTAGTATTGGTCAGTATTAGTTTTTTATTATTTTTATGGTTGGTATTGGCAGTATGAGTCAGTATACCACCCAATGCACTAGTATCATAAGTATACCACCCAATACACTAGTATCATACTGGTTCAGTAGAATACTGAAACTGGTATCGGTCCAAGATTTAAACCTTGTTAGATCATTCCTAATTTTTTTAGTTTCTTCTGTTTAAAATGGATTTAGATATGGTTGGATATGCCATTGTTACAGACTGAAAAATGTTTAGGGTTAATATGAACAGGGTTTTTAATATCGTTCTGTACCGCCCAGTACGAGCGATACGTACCGGTCTGTCAGCTGACCAACATGCGGACTGCCTGCTATCGGGCGGTATCAGTCTGGTTGCGGCGAGATGAGACAAGGAAGAAGAGGGAGAAGCATCGAGAAAGAGGGAGAAGCGTCGAGAAAGAGTACCATGGAGTCCCTGATGCGTCGTCACCAGCGTCTCGATGAACCTGAGCCCGTCAAACCTTGGCGCAAACTTGTCTTCCACTCCCTTTCTCAATCTCGGTCTAGCGTCAGGGAAGTGGGAGAGCTAAAGTTGGATGACGGAGCCGATGTCCTTGAGCAAGTCTTTGATATGCTGCTCAGTGGCTGAGTAGGGCATCTTGCTCACCACCACCTTGTTGGGATCATACGACTTGTCGCCGCTCAATGTCGCCTCCTCCTCCTCCACCTATTCATCGGCATCTCGCTGCAACGGATTTTCTTCTTGTCCTTGTTCAGCGTCCTCCACGGGTGCGACCACTGGCTTCCCCCACTGATCCTTCTTCTTCTTCTTCTTATTTCTCCGCTCGTTCGCCGCAGCGCCCGCTGCCATCGTTCCCTCGAGCTGCAGCTCTTCTTCCTCTTCTGCAACTATTGATAGGGTTCGGCCCAATATATAAACGCCGGCGCAAAGCACACAAATGTGCCCTTAATGGCTGTTTTATATTGCTGCGGTTTTTGTATAACTTTTATATATTTAATATCGCTCGGTACTAAAATTAATTTTTATATTATTTTAGGCATACCGCTCGATATGTCATACCGTACTGTACCGAGCAAAGCTCGGTATATCAGTACGGTATAAAATTTCAATCCTTGAATGAGTACAAGCATTTGCATAAATTATACATGTAATCACAAAGATAGCATAAATTGTTTGTTTAAAGTCACTTTGCAAGTTTATCAATGACATGGCTAGTACCGGGATCAGATAGCAGATGAGTAAGGAAAAGATGAATGAGGAAAGAGAACAAAAGTTGAACCTAGAAACAAGGATTTCTTTTTTCAGCTTACACCAAGTTCTTACCAGTGAATGGACAAGCATGGCACGCCAGCTATGGGTTGAGAGTTTGTGCCAACACAGGTGGATGGGAGGAGAAGCAAGAAAAGGAACCAGAGGAAAAGAATGCTTGCTGGTGTTCTGGGCATGCTTAAACCTTCATGTGGAGCCCTAGACACTTCTCTCCAAATCTCACATGGCCAAAGTGTCAAGAAACATTTTTTTACTAGTTTGATTGAAACATGTAATTTCTGTCAAATAGGGTAGTTTGCATAGTGGTGTGTCCTCAAGCCTGAATGTACAGGCTTGAAAACAAAATTTTGCAAAACAGATATTCTCCCCCGAAAAAGCTAATAAAGTAAGCATTTCTTCTTTGAATTGAAGGTGTCAGATAGCTTGGCTGGTAAAAATTTTGACAGTTCCTTGCAAGGTCTTGGGCTCGAATTCCATCTTCATCACTTACCCTTTAAAAAAAAAAAAACTCTTAAATTTGAAGTATTCTCAGATATTTAGATACTAAGAGATGGATAGAGTTCAACTTATCTTAGTTCTTATCCCCAACTTGTCTTTGATAAAGATTTTTAGATATGAGTATGGATATGTGATATATACACATTTAAAATTGAATTCAGGCCTCACTTTGATTTCTATTTTGAACTCCCCATGTTAATAATGGGAATGGCTAGAAACGGTAATGAAATTAAGGGGCCAAATTTGGGGATGTAGAAGGTCATCTGATAGTTGGGATTTTGTTGTATTGTTATTGTTGTAGAAGGCCATCTAAATTTGTGGATATTAAACTCAAATCATTATTTGAAAAAAGCTTGTCCCACATTTATATAAGGTGAGAAAACTATTTAGTATTGTTTATGGATATAAAAAGGGACCTAGATGTCATCTTTCATGGTTAGTTTTCTTCTTGTTCTTGTTTTAATTGAAACTGACTGTTAAGTTACCAGTAAGCGTTAAGGTTTGTAGTTTCTGTTTCAGCTTGGTTCTTATTATCTTTTTGGTTTTCATGTTTTCAATAGTATTGTGGCAAATGTTTGTTGTTTCAAATAAAATGTTCAATACATTCTTTGTGCATGATTTATGGATTATATATCATTGTTTGAGTCATGAAGTCTAGCCTTTGTAGTATAATGACTTTACTCATGAAGTTCAGATCTAAAATCAATTTATTATACATAGAGAGAAAATCCAATTAAGCAAAAAAAAATTGACCAAGCCTGAACTAAATTTGTAAGAATGGGTACTGAGGCTTGAAATTTCGTAAATCTGTACAAGAGGAAAAGATTAAGTTGCTTATTAGACTTATGTGTCTTTCACATCATATAAACACCAAAGTAAGCAATGAAGTTAAAATTCTAGTTAAGGGTGAGCCACATGCTGCTTGAAATCCTTCAGATCTAAACATCAGTTAGAAGATCTTCCCCTTAGGAAGTCTGGATGTGATTTTCATTATCTAATAAACATAAAGATGATAGCAAAGGATAAAAAATTTGCTCCAAACTCAGATGAGTTTAAGTGAGAAGTAACTTGATAATGAAAAGATTAACAGATCCATTTTCAAATATTGTTGTTTGGTGTTGTTCAATCAAGTTTCTTTACATCCAACATTCTCATTAAGAAAACAATCATCAGCATATGGTTCTCTAGTTGCAATTACATGTCCATCCTCGAACAATCTATTTACATCTAACATTCTCATTAAGAAAACAATCATCAGCATATGGTTCTCTAGTTTTATTGCAACTACAAGTCCATCCTCAAACAATCTATTTATATCCAACATTCTCACTAAGAAAACAATCATCAGCATATGGTTCTCTAGTTTTATTGCAATTACAAGTCCATCCTCAAACAATCTATAACTTATTTTAGTCGGTGATCTCTTACTGTTAAACTTCAGCTTCTTAAGGCCGAAAATTTTCTTTAAAATTCAGATTGTTAATGGCCCTGAAGTCTTAAGCAAATATGTTGGAGAAACAGAGAAAAATGTGAGAGATCTATTTGCTGATGCTGAGAATGACCAGAGAGCTCAAGGTATACAACTTTCACTTATTTGATTGTCATATCTATGATGTGGTTTGATGTCCCTCCAGAACTTAATGTATTTGATTGTTTCCAGGTGATCAGAGTGATTTACATGTCATCATATTTGATGAAATTGACGCCATCTGTAAGGTAGATACATTCTAGTAATTGTCTTATTGAAAAATACAACTTCTTGATCACTTGCAAAGCTTCATATCTGACATGATCAAAATTTATATTACTGAATTTTTGCACTTTCAGTTGTAATCTTCTTTAGCAGCTTCTTGTTAGAGATCTTTGCCACAATCTGACTCATCTAGTGCTGTTGTTGATGTTTAAAACCAATCAAATGATTTTTTAATTCATATAATGGTCCAGTAACGTGCTTAATATATCTGATTGTGGTAAAAAACTATCTACATCACATCAACTTGTTGGAGCTTCTTATGGGCCTGTGGCTATATCTTATTCAGGGAAAACCTAAGGTGTAATTAACTATCTAGTTGTGACTCAGGGAAACCTCTCCCATTGTAGTCCATCTGATATAAATAATTGGAAATGCTAATGTAAAGTCGATATAACTAGCTCCTAGAGATGACCTCAATGTGGCTTGAACCTTTTTGATAAACTTGCTTTATATAAAATTGAATCAGAACATTTATTTTATTTTTAAAGTATATTTTGTTACTTATTTTTCAAATATTGTAAATGCAGTCAAGAGGGTCCACTAGGGATGGTACTGGAGTTCATGATAGCATTGTCAACCAGCTCCTCACAAAGGTAAAATTATCCAAGGGTTATGTAATATCTAACAGCTCAGGACTGAATGCTAACCGAGTGTTTGTTGATTCTAGATAGACGGTGTTGAGTCATTAAACAATGTATTGCTTATTGGAATGACCAACAGGAAGGATTTACTGGATGAAGCCCTGCTAAGGTCTGTTCTTCAGCTTGCGGTTGCTTGATTTTTGGAATATTTTTGAAATTTTATCACCTTTACTTTCTGGCACCCCTGTGCAGTTTATTTTGGTATATGATAATCAGATTCTATACTCATCATTTGATGTGCCCTCTTTGTAGACCTGGACGCTTGGAGGTTCATGTTGAAATCAATCTCCCTGATGAGAATGGTCGTTTCCAAATTCTTCAAATACATACTAATAAAATGAAAGAAAATTCTTTTCTTGCACCCGATGTTAGCCTTCAAGAGTTTGGTATGTACTTCTCCCTTTGCCTTTTGGTTTCTATATGCTTGGAGTCAGTCCTTACTACCTGAATTTTACTTCTTTAAAACAGTATGAAATAAGTTGTTTTTGGATTATTCATGAACATTTCAATTTTTTTAAAGAATTGGATTTTAGAAAATTGTTATTTAACTAATAATAATATGATGATATTGTTGACATTACAATGTCCTTTTCTAACATTTAAAAGTTTTCCTTTTATGGAATAAGGATAAGTTGGTTGCTAGAAAAATTGAGTCCTTCACAACGATCATACAGATTCATATGTATCAGAGGAGGAGATCCACAGGCATCCTTAGATCAGAGATTGTCTCATTGGGAAGAGACAACTGCTTCTTATTTTTTAGAAATTTAGCTTACAAGTTGGATCCTTATTTATTTTTATCTACAAGATTAGGCATAGCTTGAATGAGGGTTAAATTGTGGTTATAGGCTTTAGTCTGGTAATTTTTCAGCACATTGGAAATGTATACCGGTGGTCATTCATCTAGAAGTTCTAGAGTACAAGAGTATATTTAGTGTACTGTGGTTAAAAAGTAGTCCAATTTGTCTTCTGCAAATCTCTCACAACTCTCACTTCTGGGGTCTTATTTTATCTATCATATAACCTTCCAATCTGGACACAGCCATCCCCTCCAAAGCTTATCTTCCTCTGCACCACATTGACCTAGCAGCTGTCTCCATCCATCCCAAACAACTTTCATGATTTTGTAGTCCTGGGACATCTTTTCTTCATTCCTCTCTTTGGCTGTGCAAAGTGCAAACCATCATCTTATACCACCTGAGCTGCTTCCTCTTACATTTCAGAATGCTTTCTTTGAACCCCATTGCCTGCTTCCTACTAGCGTTCTGCTGTTGTTGATACGCCTTCCACTGTTCAGCCATTTTTGCTGTCACTCTACATCCAAAATGAAACTTGCTGGCCCTTCACCAACATGTTTTAACAAGACATGAAAATAAATCAATATTAGATTTTAAGATGAGATGCAGTAGAAAAAGGGTGCCTTTGCTTAATATGTTGTGTAATCCTTCATGCTAACAGCATTTGTGGTAATTAAGGTTTATGAGGGTCTTTAAGTTGGTGAGGATGTTTTCTGTGATGCGTGTAACCTAAATGGAACAGCATGCTGAAACACTTGTGCTGTGTTTCTTATAGTGCTTAACCATAGCACTGTAATTATTGGAGTGGGAAGTGTTACTGGCAGGGTGCAGATGTAATTAGATTGGAAAATATATGATTCAGAATGTAATTATTGATAAGGGAGCATGTGTATCTTAGGATCAAGAAAACATAGGGTGTGAAATGGAATTTTTCTTAATTTTATGCTTAGTAAATTGCATAGTTTTTCTTTTTGCTCTTCACCTTTAGCAGTTAAGTGCCTTTAGCTTGAAGTTATAGGTATATAATTAATTGGAGGCAAACCTCTGTATACACATTTTTTAGATTTAGATTCTCTGAAATTGCACCCTTCTTTTCCTTTGTCTTTTTCATCAAATAGGATAATTTTGATGATTGATAAATAAGCATAAACAGGCAGATCTTCTGAATGAATGAATGATGTTATTGTTACAGCAAATATTTTGTTGCTAATGGAATTTTTCATGTCTAAATGCAGCCGCACGAACAAAAAACTTCAGTGGAGCTGAACTGGAAGGTGTCGTGAAAAGTGCAGTCTCATTTGCCTTGAATCGACAAATAAGCATGGATGATTTAACTAAGCCTTTGGATGAGGAGAGCATAAAAGTTACCATGGATGATTTCCTGCATGCTCTTCAAGAGATTATCCCTGCATTTGGTGCATCCACAGATGATCTTGAACGATGCAGGTATGGTCAAGTTCGCATTGTATTTTCCTTAAACTGACACACAATCCTTACAATAAAGTTATTTCTATCTTATTATTACTTCATGGTATCAGAGAGCATACATCCATCAAACTATTTTGTTTTTCAAGTAGTTTCCATTTTGAGTGGGGAATTTGTGTTGCCTACTCATGGTTTTAATCTAGAATGTATATGGTAGATTTTTTTGCATGTCAGATAATGGTCTAGAACTTCAGAAAGAGTGGAAGTACTCAGGGCTTAAAGACAGTAGAAACTACCAGTGAATGCTACTGTATGTGTTGATAAGTCGTCTCTAATGATTTTAAGTAGTGATGACTCCTAGAAATCTGACTTTGTTCTTTGAAGTGTACCATGTGCTAGTTTCCCTGTACCTAAGTGCATACTTAATTTAATAATAGGTCCATCAAAGTAGTTATCTTAAAAGGAATATATTCTCGACAACTCTAGCATACATTCCAAAAGAATGTATTGGATAATTATGTCAATGACCATTGTCAAATCAAATTCTCAAGTTCTGTTTTTCTTTCTGGTTGTCTTGGCTTTTCTTTTTGTGTTGCTGTGTAAACCTGAATCTTTAATTGGATACTGCACCTGATTTAATGGTGGGGATCAGCCCCTCTGTAATTCTCAAAATGAGAATTATTACTTTCTAGATGCTAAACTACTTCTTTTGCTTCTATTCTCACTAGTGTTATTTTGCTTTGCTGGATGATAGATTGAAATCTTCTTTTGCTCCTTAGTCAGTTCTCAGTTATGTCACTGATAAATATGAAATCAACATCACTTCAGAAACAAAATTGCAAGAGCTTCCTTAGCTGTTAAAGACTATTGTGATGTTTCTGGACTACTTTGAAGAATTGATTCATACGAAATGATGTTTCTGATACTTTTTAAAGGATTTGACTATTCATGTATTTTTCCTGGCTTATTTTTGCTTTTTGTTCATCTGTTAGACATCAATTGGATCTCCATTTTCTCTTGCTAATGGAATATTAATTCAGTATGTAAATGGCATACAGGCTTAATAAAATTGTTGACTGTGGTAAGAGACACATGCTCATCCGTGAAAGAGCTATGCTTCTTGTGGAGCAAGTCAAAGTAAGCCAGGGTAGCCCACTTGTTACATGCCTTTTGGAAGGTCCAAGTGGCAGGTAAGTCTACAAAACGTGTTTCCTAAAACAATAAATCTGACTGCTTAGTAAATTATATTTTAATAACTCTTTGATATCAGTGGCAAAACTGCAATGGCAGCCACTATTGGTATTGAAAGCGACTTCCCATTTGTCAAAATTGTAAGTTCTTATATGTCTGATGATGACAGAACCTTGGTGGATTCTTCATTCTAATGATCAACAACTGTTGTGATATAGATATCCGCAGAAACAATGATTGGTCTCAGCGAAGGAAGCAAATGCGCACAAATTGTTAAGGTTTGTTAGTCTTAGCTTATTGTCTACCTTGCCAAAAGTTTTCAAGTAATCAAATTCTTATCTAACATTTGATCTGTATATTCTTCTAAATTTGCTCAAATTATATCTTTGGTGGACATCACTGAGACTTAATAAGTTACAATCATGCTGAGTCTTTGAGAAGTTGTCTTTCAAGCCTATTCATTAGCAGCTGCCACCTGAACTACTAATTCAGTTATAATTTTTTCTTTACTGTAACTAAGTCTTGCCTACTGCAGGTTTTTGAGGATGCTTATAAATCACAACTAAGCATCATAATTCTTGATGATATCGAGAGGTAACTGCTAACTCATTCTAATTTCTCTTTGCTCTAGATTTCTCATAGCATTTGAACATACCGGACATTGCTCCTAAAAGGAGTGTTTTATGTAATAACTGATTCTTGACTAACCTCTATTCACATTATGGAAAGTACCCTTGTCTAGAAGGCTTGTTCTCTTGGTTTGCATCCATGCTCTGGTTAATCTATTGTGGCTTGTCACTTTTTTAATGTGCAATGCTTCAGGTTATTAGAGTATGTAGCTATTGGACCACGGTTTTCAAATTTGATATCACAGACATTATTGGTCCTTCTGAAGCGGCTTCCTCCGAAGGTTCTCTTCTGTTACTCTGTATAAATTGCTCCTTAAACTCACTTAGTTGCACAAATAATGATGAGGAAGAAAGAAACCTATGATGTCTATGTTAGTGATCTATATGTTTTCTCCTTTATTTTTTTTACACAGAATTGCTCATTGTTCTTGCTCGGTGACCCATGTGTTATGTATCTCTTTTGTTGGTTGTTCACACAAGATGTCCATTTAGAAATCACATGCTGAAAAATGTTGATTGTTTTACATCTTATGATGTCTAATTTAATCTTCAGGGTAAGAGCATGCTGGTTATTGGAACAACAAGCGAGATGGGCTTTCTGGAGTCGCTCGGTATATGTGATGCATTCTCTGTCACATATCATGTTCCTAAACTGAACAGGGAAGATGCGAAGAAGGTAAGCATTTGTGCAGTCAGATTATTTGTTTCTTGTTGGTATATAGTTAAACTTCTGGTGTGCCAAAGGCAATGTTTTGAATTCCTCTCAATCATCTGTTACAATAATGATTCTGAAGTTAAAAAATTAACAGATGCACCAGTTACATAATTAATTGAGGAATGAGTAGTAGTAGGATAAATGCGCCTCTTGCCTAGTGGCTTCAGAATCCAATGTCTTTGAGAAACTTACAACATATGATTTTGTAAGAGGAACCATAAAATGGTTCCTCTAAATGTGCCAAAGTACTTGATTTCTACCATGACTTTCTAAATGGTGCCAATGATGTCTCACCTTTTGCCCTTTCTACTATGAGTGAGAACTGTGAATATTATGAGATCAAATTATTTAACCTGTACTAACCTTTCTGCAGGTGCTGCAAGGGCTCAATGTATTTGCTGAACATGATCTTGACTTTGCAGTTAAAGAACTGAATGATGTAAGTAACCATTATAGAAATGAAAAATTCTTTCTGCATCCTCTCCAGTTTCTCCGTCCAATGGTTATGCTGAGTTATATTGTTAGATTAGCGATCCATCCCTATGGTAACATTTTGCCTGCTCATAATTGAAATTCTTGATCTTGTTGTACATGTGTTATGTTTCAGATTTCAATCAAGAAGTTGTATATGCTCGTGGAGATGGCTGCACAAGGCCCCTATGGAAAAAGTGCAGAGGCTATTCGTTCCGGAAAAGAGAAGATTGATCTTAATCATTTCTTTGATATCTTGCGGGACATTTCTTCAGACCACTATTGAGTTGAACCGGATCAGACGCACGAGCTAACAAAAATATTCATGTTTGGTTTTCTTACATTAGTTTTCCTTCTTTATTTTGCCCCTTTATTTCTTTTTCCATGATGGATGGAGCTTTTTCATAGTCAGTTATGTTGGTGGTCATTTTTTTCAGTTGTGATTTTGGTGCCATCGCTGGCGTGACATATTTCTTGAGGCGTAATGAGATTTTATTTTGCTTCTAGTGGCTGGGCACGAACGTTATTTTGCAGATTTGTGTAGTTTGGGTCCGCATGTGCAGTTCGAAGAGTTCGTGGTGACATTCTGTACAGAGCTGAAACTTCACGAGCTATACAAATGAATAATAATCAAGGTGGTTATTATTTAGACAAATAAGAAAAAACCTGTAGTGATCAGAATGTCATACAAAACATAAAAGTTGATTAATTGCAGATACATTCGATCAGAAGAGTTCGTGGTAACTTTCAGAGCCGCAGTAGTAACCAAAGGTTCCATATTATTTAGAGAATAAAAAAAAAAAAAGAGTCAGCCGACAAAGACGTTAGTACGTGTACCTGCGAAGGTGGAAGGTACCAATAACGGCCTTAGAGACCCAAACAAGAAACCCGGGGTTTTTACACCAAAAAAAAATCATCAACTTTATTTGTGCGACATATTCAGGCAGAAATGTGGACCTCCTAAATGTAGCAGGCAGACGTTTTTTCCGCCAATAACAGATTTCGAACTCCCCAACAAAAGTAAACTCACAGGTGCAGCGCGTTCCGTAGAAATGTGTGCCAAAAAAAAAAACAAAGGTAGTGGGAAGACGAGCTTCGAGCCCCTACCATGATGATTATTATTTATATAAAGAAAAGATGTGTTCATACGAGTGCGATGCGTTGGAGTAGACGTGTGTACCACAAAAACGTGATAGGAGGCCTTCTCGTTCCGAGTCTCAATAAGAAACCCTATTATTCACACACAAAAAAGATCAAGAAGGGGCGACCAACAGAGCAATCAACTTTTATCTGTGTGACATGTTTAGGTTGAAATCTATGCCCACTTTATCTGTGTGACATGTTTAGGTTGAAATGTATGCCCACAAAGCTAGTTTGAAGACATTTTCACCGACAACGGGTTCCGAGATGCAACCACAAACCCAATGGATGGTTATTATTTGTAATAAAATTAAAGAAGGATTCCCTGACAAACATGATTTAACTTTGTGTGACGCATTCACCGACACAAATTAAAGGTGGCAGGAAGACCGTTTCGCCAACAAGAAACTCGAGGGGTGATTATTATTTACACAAAAAGGATCAAGGAGGGTCACCAAAAAAAGCCGATCAACTTTATTTGCGTGACACATTCAGACAAAAATGTGTGCCCAGATGTGATGGGCACACAGTTTTCGTTCGTAAGAAAATCTTTGGGTGGTTATTATTTACACAAATAAGATCGAGGAGGACTAGCCAACAAAGACAATCAACTTTGTTTGAGTGACACGTTCAAGCAGAAATGTACGCCCGCCCTAGGAGGAGGTAGGAAGACCTTAACGTCAAGGTCACCAACACCCAATGGATGATTGTTATTCACATAAAAAAGATCAAAAAGGATCGATCGACTTTATTTGTGTGAAGCAAGCATTCAGGCAACAAATCTATGCCATGAAGGTGGCCAGGAAGACCTCTTTGCTAGCAACGGGTTCTGGTAGAGAAAGAATCAATAGGACTCGAGGAGGCCATTTGGTTCTCAGGCTTCGGTAGTGGGGCTGATGGTAGGATGGTTAGGAAAACTTCACTTTCATCAATTTCCAAGCGGCAATTAGTCATGACCACTGAATATTTTTGTAAACATAAAACATAATTAAAAGGGTTAAAGATAAGTGCTTGTGATTCTTATTTTTTGAACAGAAAAAACAACGTTGGCAAACAAATCCCTAGCGAATGTTCAAGCATTAACTCCTTGTGGTAATTTGGGATCATTTTCAAAGTTGAAGAATGATGACCAAACCTAACAAACAAAATACACCAATTTTAAGATTAAATCGTTTGACCTGTGTGATAATCAGAATATCTACCTGAAAGTTTTCAGGAGTGCATGAATTCCATTATTTAGATGAATCTTAATCTATTTCGAGATTGCCAAGGATAACCAGCAGGAGACGATGTATGGCACATAAAACCTTTTGATGAATCCTCTTCTTGCTCTCGTAAGCCAAGAAATGAGAAATTTCATCATACTTTGGGTTTAGGGCTTCGTTTGCGGTCAGTGCTAATTAAAATAAGAAGGTCTAAAGCAGGTTTAACTCCTGACCTTTTCTTGGTGTCATTTCATCAGCTATTTTGACGACGTGGTCGATGCCCCAGCGACTGCCGAGCATGACGGCAAGTGCAAAGTGCGGAGCTGCATGCTCTTGGGTTGACTGCAAATGAGAAGCACTGGTTAGTACTGATAAATAAAGATTGAAATGCGGATTGTTATGTTGTCAGATGGGATTCATGATGGGTCAAACGTAATATCCATTGCTACAGAAACCCACAGCTTCTTTCCCCTTCCACTGAACCGTCTGCCCTCCTCCCTCTTCTAAAATCCTATGATGACAACCAAAGAGGAACTGATAAAGAACGAGCCAAGACGCCGCAGATCGAAATAAAAAAATCCTCTGATGACAACCAAAGAGGAACTGGTAAAGAACGAGCCAAGACGCTGCAGATCGAAATCAAACGACAAATTCGTGACCGAGCACAAATCAGGGAGTAGTTCAAAGGCATTTCGACAATCCGAAGAAAGCGGCAAAGCCATTTAGAAATCCTTCCTCGTTTCGGAGCCCAAGAAACCCTTGTCACTACCAGAAACACAAAGAAATCTAACCGACAATTAAAAGGATAGGGAAGAAGAGAACCTTCGACCCAAGATCCATCTCCCGCGTTCTCGCGCCTTGGAAACAGAGAGATCGAAACCCTACAGTAGCACCGTACGAAGATTGGTTCAGATCAAGGAGGTCTAGCGGCGAACAAACCGAGGGGAGCGAAACATTGGGCCTCCTCTTCTGCGTCTCCTTCTCGAATGGGAATCGTCGGTTAAGCCCTTTCTTGAATCTTGATATATAGCACCCCCGACAACCAGGAGATCACCACAGCCGACGACTGACCGACTCAAACCTGAAAAACCATCAGGGGTGATTCGCACGGGTCCCGCGACATCAGCTTGCCGAAATAAATGCGTCACCCCATCAGCTTGCCGACCGAATCACAACTGGAAAGCCATCCGGGTGATTCACACGGGTCCCACCATTTCATCTTGTCAAAAGACCACGTCACCCCGGAAACACTTACGACTGTTCCGAACAGATTGTGCTTTCCGAATCAATAAATTTGGAAGACTTTTCGAGTTTTATATATATATATATATATATATATATATTAGAAATTTGGAGATTAGAATTAAGCCCACTGGAAATCGAGGCGGCTCTTTCATTGCTAAAAAATGCAACAAGAAAGTAGTGAGAGTTCATGGACATGTTGATCGAGTCCATGCAATCGACATGATGAAACATGTTTATTGGTCAACCAACAGGTCTTGTGTTACTTCCGTCAACACCTGCATGGCTAAGAAGACATATATGATCATGGGTGGTGAGGACACAGAGACGGATCCGCCGGAGCGAGCTTGAAGGGGCCGACCGTGTAGAGAGCTCGTTTCGTCGCTCCGGCGACCGTGTTCTTCACGAACTTGAGGGGGAAGCCACCATCATGGTCCGCCGGCACATCGCACCCTGGCAGCGGCGACGACACCAGGAAGAGCTTGCATTTGTGGATCGCGTAGTTCGTCACCTTCGTCGTCTGGATCAGGAACCGTCCTCTGACATCCGTTACCGCGCTCGCCGACGCCCCGGGCCGGCTGCTGTTGCACCGTAGCATCGCGACCGCACCTGCACGCAGGAGGACGGTGAGTCATCAGCGATGCCGATGGAGGAAAAGATTAGCAGGAAGAGGAAGACTGCGCGTCGACAAACCAGGAAGAGGAGAAGCTCCCAGCGAGCCGACGTAGCCGGGGAGCTCGCACTTGCAGTAGATCGCCCCTTCGACGGCGACGCCGTACCTCGGCGGAAGCGAGAGTGCAGTGGCAGAAGGAGGGAAAGAGACAACCAGCAGGATGAGCTGAAGGGCTAGTAGCACGAGTGTCTTCGTCAATGCCATCTCCAAAGCAATTCCTCAGGTTTCATCGACCAACTTGAGACACAATGCCAGTTTATAGAGGTCACTCGCTAGATTCTCGGCCGTATGTCGTCTGTCGGTGGTAGTTGTTTATGTACGGTGCTAACTGGATGTGGATCGACGTCCTATTCTATTCCCTTTTCTGCAATCTGAATACTGGATGAGTAGTACTCGCAATCTGAAGGCAACTGAACTCGGCACAGAGAGGGAGGCACAGTGTGCACATGGATTTGGATGCAGATGGAAGCAATCCGCATCTCGTCCATGTGAGTTGGTTCCTTTCGCAGGTGTGGTCTTCTCCTCCACCCAAAGCCATGCAGATGGCAGCAGCTGCTATGGCTATGAATCCACGAGGGGATAATAGAGAGTGTTTAGTCTTGTAGTTTATGACTGACATATGATTCAGCGGTGATTTATGAATGAAATCAGAGAGTGTCAACTTAATGACCTCGTTTATATTTGACAAACAGTCCTCGGATGAATTCTACCACTTGTAGTTAATTGGTGTTCTCTGTCATGCCTACTAATTCCATATGAAAATAAGTGAGGAAATAGTGGCAAAGATTTAGTTCTCTTGATGGTGTGAACAAATGTAAATGACCTTCTTTGACAGTTCTGAAAGTTGTGGTTCTTGTGGCTCATTGTTACTGAACTGATCAGTTCAACTAGTGCAGCAACCAAACCAATCTTCTCCGGTACTCTGCAGGACATATGATGATGTTGCCCTCCTTCATCTTGCTTTGACCGTAAGGCAAACTACTGGGAGATGGGTGGCGATCAAGATGGTTGGTTAGAATACTTTTGAGGTGTCTCAAGGTTGTCTTCTTGTTAGCTTGCACTGTTGTTAAGGATGTCTTGATCTGGATATGGAGAGGAGGACCAGATTTATAGAACCCCACAAATGTAGATGGAGTTGATTGTCACAGAAGACAGGTAGAGTTGATATGACTTTGTAGGATAAATGGGCAGGACTAGACTTGGAACTTGAAGACTGAACCTTCATCTTCCAGTTGGAGTGGGGTTTCTCTGACTTGGAATCTCAGCAAGTTTAGGTAGAGGGTGATGACACTAAGAGCTCTGAAACATTGCTTGGTTCCTTCTCAGATCAAAAGAACATAATGTTCGACTGATGGGACTCAGAAACATGAGGAGAGTTTGGCAAAGTGGATTCGTGTAAGAAATCAAAATAAGTTAGCATTCTGACTCAGTTTTCTTCTCTCATATAGCAAGCAACATGTCACTGCATGTGGGGTTTTGGAACTGAAGAGGAAACTGCACCAGATGCTGACTTCCTTCAGATTGTGTGCATTAGAAGTGGGTTGCCTGATGCAAAGCTTGTCTGTCATCTCTCCAAGTCAATTAAGCTTGATTCATTCTTCTTCCTCTTGCTTTCTCCTTTTCTTGCTTTGGGACATTTTGTCAAAAGCTATCCTTGTTGCTTGTGGCTTTAGTCAAAGCGACCACCATACTGAGTTCTCCACAAGCTCCCAAAATGCAGTATCTTAGCGTGACAGGAATCACATGGGTACATGGAGGCACAACCTGGCCTTTCTCTGCCTTTGATTTGGGTGGACAGCTTGGAAGATGAGGGTCTCATTGGTGGAAGAGAAGACCAGGCTGTGCTTGGTATCTTCCTGGCCATCATTTCATATTTGACAAGTCCTATGTTGACACTTTGCTTCCAAGTGGGCACATCATACTCCCTTCCCAGTGCAAGCATTTTTAGCCTTGTGGTTAGAAAATGCATTATTAATCATATATTACACCAATAAAAAGCCATCATTCAATGCACAAAAAGTGTATAATTGTACCCCTCAACAGTGTCAGCTTTCTAAGGATTTTTTTTTCCCCCCTTATTAATAGAGCATAAAACTGACATAATAGTCAGTCTTAATATTAACATCACCTGACTGAAGAAGCTGAACATATGTTGACCATGGATTGTTTTCTTCTCTGTGCTTCTTAATGGAGCTCTTAACCAGTTGTTGATTGGTAGTGTTGTTTCCTAGCCTGGTCTATTCAGTCACCATTGCGTATGACTTTGTCCCAAAAATTTTATTCCCTGGATGTCTTAAATCTCCAACTCTGTCGACCATGGACCACTACAACTGGTTTGTTTGCAAGCATCAATCGAAAGGGATTGGCTGCTCCATCTCCACTCATAGGTAGAAGGTACTTGTTCTTCCCTTGGTGGAACAAGCAAGAACTTGAATTGCAGAAACAAGAGCCTCAGCTGTGTCTGATATGATCTGAAACTAATTGATGAATGCCCTGTGAAAGCCACCAAGGAGGCAATTAAGAGGTCAAGTGAAAACCTGAAGCTAATTTTGCAGGCTTGGCTGGCTGACATGGTTCCATTTACTGGTCTCCTTCCTGCAGTAACTCTTTTTGATGTAACCTTATGTGGATGAAACTGATGGTCACCAAGGCACACTCCATCTTTACCATCCATCCCTAGCTGTTCCTGAAAGCATATTTGCTGCACTCCATTGCTCACTCTGAACCCCAACCTCCATCCCATGTCTCATGATCAGTTTGTTATTAGTAGTATTACTTTGGAACTCAAACCAATCGACTCTCAACAGCTGTTTCTAATCTTTTCAAGAAGAGGGGAAGAGACATATGTCATGTGTGATTCTCATGTTTTACTCCAAATCACAGCATAGTATTCTTCATTTAGAGTCTGCACATACATAGGTGAAACAGGTTGTCAATCAAAGAAAGCAACCAGTGGGGGGTTGAAGAAACAGGTTGGAAAGCACACTTTTTGTGTGTTGTTTATTGCCTGTGAGCAAGTGGGAATCTAAAGCAGCAGCAAGCATTCATTTGTTTCTCTTCTCTTGATCACAGAATGAATTTGATGTGGCTTGTGCACAAACACTAATCTGCTAACATAAAATCTGATACAAATCAACCACTCGGCATGCATGAGGAGAGCAAATTTTCACTCGGTCCACGATTAGCAGCATCAGATGGCCGAGAAATGGAGAGAGAACAAGAGAAAGATGGTGATGAAAAAGACAATACATGGAGGAAAAACATGGGGGGAGTTGCAGAGATGCATACTAGCTAGGAAGGATTAGAAGGCAGAAAGCCATCGGAAAGAAGAGCTCGAATTGTACAGTTGAACCATGGTCGTACCCACCGGTTATGCATCTCAGGAAGAAGAGCCGGCCGCAGAAGCAGATGGCACTCTTGGGGATGTCACCGGGAAGAGCGGCAGCAGCCTTGGCGGCTCCGCGTCCCTTGGCGTGCTCCTCGGGGAAGGATGCAGGTAGAACCCCCTCTCGGCGATCGCCCGGTCCTCGGCCGACATCGGCGCGGTGGCCGCCGCCGCCGCCGAATTTGGCTGCGGCGACCGGTTGAAGGGATCTGGGATCAACGGCGTTACCGGGCTAAGGGTCAACGACGGCAGGTCCAGCATGCTGGGGGAGAGGATCTCCGGCTGCCTCCGCGGGGAGAAGGCCGCCGTGCCCATCGGGGAGTTGGGGTTGGAACCGACGAAGGCGGGGATCAGCGGGCTTATCATCTTCAGGTTCTTGAGGCTGCCGCGGCGCTCGTAGAGCTTGAAAGCCGGCTTCTTGGGGCCGGTGGCCCTCGCGGAGGGTGGGATCGCGTTCTTGGTCGTCGGCGCCGCGGCGCCGGTCGCGTGCTTGGCGACCGTCTCGGCGGAGCCCGTCAGCATCTGGACTACCTGCTTGAAGGAACCAGCGTCGGCCTGGATGAAGGTGGTGGGGTAAGGATTGGTGTCGATGGATCTGGGCATGGACGCGGGAGCGAGGGCCGCGGACGAAGGGGCTGCCGCTGCGGCCACCCCGTTGCTGCTGCTGCTGCTGCTACTGCTGCTGGAGGTGGAGTTGGGGGAGGTGGGATTGGGAGACTGGACTTCCTTCTCCTGGTGTCCATGGTGGCAGTTTTCCATCTGACGGATGTGTCTGAAGAGAGAGGAAGAAAAAATCTCTTCTTTCGTGGACAGCTGCAGTGACGACACAGATAGAGGAAGAGGTGGATCTGAAAGGAGAGATTGTGTTGGTGCTGTAGTTGGATTTGGGAGGGAGGAGGGAGTGAAGAAGGGTGATGATATAGATGATATGTTGAACGGAACTCTCTCTCTCTCTCTCTCTATCTCTCCTTTCTCTCTCTCTCTCTCTCTCTCTCTCTCTCTCACACACACACACACACTATCGGCTCCGTTATGTTGTGGTGAACAGAGGGCTTGGAGGTAAATTGGCATGCCACAAATTCCGTGCCACACATGATGGCCCATCCAGAAAAAGAGTTGAGCCACATTGACTTCAGAGCTGATCGCTGAACCTGCTTTGAAGTAACACAGTGGCGTCGGCCTTCTCCCTTGTGAGAATGATCAGGTGGGTCTCGAGGTGACAACAATGGTGGGGGTGGTGGATTAGCTGCTGGAGTGTCACAGTAACTGCAGCACTGTTCTTGGGAAATACTTGACAATCAGTGCAAACCAGGAATGGAAGAAGAACAGCTTAAGAGCATCCAATGCTCATTACACCAAGCCTAAGCAGAGGGACCACCGTGCAAGGCCTGACAGTGGCAATAGAAAGATACTCGTCAACCACATCCATGGACACCTGTGGAAGTGCGAGTGGAGAATGGATGATTGCTGGAGCAGCCTCCATGGAAGCATAAATGCATTGATTCATCTTAGTTTCTCTTGACCAAGCAACGAGGTGTGTAACAGAGAAGGGAAGATGAAGCAGAAAAGGACAAGGAAAGACTACAGGGGCTCGACGCAAAGTGACAATGGCAGGAACAGTGTTTGGAGACACTGTGTTGGGATGCCAAATCAAGTAGCGTCTTAGCTTCATCATCATGGGTGCGTTGACAGAATCTGGGAGGTGCAGTACTTGGGTCAATAGGAGTCCCTCTCCTGACCTTGCACTCCTCTCTGTCTCCTCCATGCTTCTCTATCTAGAAACATGAAGCGAAGATGAAGAAGAGAAGGAAGTAAAACCTTCTTTCCACTATCCCAATGGTTGTCACAATTCATCGAGCAAGGAAAAGTGTTGTGAGGTGGCTGTGGTCCTCCTGGTTCTAGATGAGATGTGGACAAGCTGGAGTTGGCAGACATTTGACTCATGTTTCTTGCAGTAAAATGGTGCTGTCCCTTTCCTTACATCCTTGTTGCCACCACTGGTTCCCTTTTTTACCAGTGGAAGAATCCATATATGAGATACCAGTGCAGGAAGAACAAATGATTCAGTCCACTCAAAAGCAGAGTCACTGTGCACTTGAGCTCCATTTCTGATATATATATATATATGATCAACTGGTAATTCAAGTTTCAAGACAAGAGGAATTGGCTTGAGAAGGTAGTGCATGAGAAATTACTGCTTCTCTTGAAATCTTGAATCAGAATAGCCAACCTCCCAACCAAGAGATGCACATGAAGAATTTAGACCAAAACAAAAAAAAGGAATATAACTATATAACATTTAGATCAAGCTAAATTATTCTGTTTGACACAGAAAAGTTGAGAGTAAAAGAAGTTGTGGGATGAAACTGATGAGATTAAGCAGACACAGCAAGCACAATGAGGTGATGGAGACCTATAAACAGTCCTTTCTTGTCAGCTGGGCTCAGAATAGTTGCCCATCTGTAAGTGGGGACAAATAAATGGGTCAATTAGGTAGTGATTCCTTTCTTCATCTCTTTCTGATTCAGATTCAACATTGAAGGGCAATGGCTCATGTGGTCAATGAAATGTGGGGCTCCTGTGGAAGCTTAAGGAATGGGTCAAACAAGCAGCCACCCACCACTGTGGGGTTGCCCTAAGTCCTACTTGGTTGGACCCATCTGTTTGTTTATTGTCATTCAATAAAGACTCATCTAGTCATTTTGAAATCTATCTAAATTCATATTATGATCTGTTTATCTACTAATTTTTTTTATCCATATTCGTTCAAAATTTAATCGTTATGTATTTTAATCCTTACCGATTACACGTTGATATCCCGATTTTTTTCTTTTTTTTTTCAATCCTACTTGAACACTACATCTCTTTCTTTCTCTCACATATAGACATTGTGATCTCCACCCTAGAGAAAGCTATAGGAAAAAAGAGGGTGAAAATTCACCTCCTTGATGATTATGTGGCAAGAATGGAGTACAGAGCTCTTTCCAGACCAGCATAAGCAGATTCAATTGTATTTATTTCAGATGCAGATGTATTGTTTTCATAGAATGTATGTCCTGCAACCATGATGATGAAGGGTTTTGGTTTTTCTTACCACAGTTTAAGATAGCTTCAGCATAATTCCTTTTCAATTCAATGCACCAATGAAGAAAGAAATGAGATAGAGTTATATACTCTTAATACTATATTACTTTCTGCAGTGTAGATAGATCTTTTCCTTTTCCTTCATTATAATTCAACTTACTGCCTCACCAATCCATCATTGCAGGCTACTAAGAAGTGGAGAATGAGGTTCTCCATTTTGGAAGTTGATGCTGATAGTGACAAATAGATTCATTCTATATAACCAAGATCCAATAGCATCATTTTAGATCAAATGAAAATAGTAGGTATCATTCTTATACAGTTCTGGCCAATCATAAACCTCACCAGAAACATAATAACATAGGAAGATAATAGAAGACATTATTAACAGAAGAAAAAAATTCCTCCATCTGAGCTACTGCTGAGACACCTTACATCTGCTTTTCTTCACTACTCTTCCCAAAAGTCCTTGATCATTAAAGACATCAGCTGGTAATTCTCCACTTGATTACACACAAACATTACAGTGACCAAAGGCGTAGAGGATACACACAAGCGAAGGATTTTAATATTTGTATACATATATACATTATTCTAATATTTGTAAGCATAAATAAGTTATTTTAAGGCTTTGCAACATCCATTTCATCCTCATGTGCACAGATTCTCAAGGAAGCCATTCACTGAGAACACAGAGATGACACTCCTGACCTTTGACACCTTATGCTGGCTAGAGATTATAAAAGCTTGATCCATGGACCTTATTGGATCTTATTCTGCACCAATGGATCGGGCTCGATTAGTCGGACCACTTCAAGATGGTTCGGTCGGAGCCTGTTTCATCTCTCCAAACGCATCATCGTCCACTGTCTGCAAGCACTAGAATCAAACATTTCTCTGAATCAATTAGTACTGTTATTCTTGTTGATGGGACATATAGATACATCTAAATCAAAAGGAGACAGGATTCTGTGCACTTGACTGTATGATGTTCATCTCAGATGATGGAAGCTCCACCGGAAAATGTTGCTCCAAAGCTATGTGCAACAAGGTATCAAGACATTTAAATGCACTCTGCTGCTGCATCCTAACCATTTACTATCTCTGTCTGACTGTATTTATGTTCATGTACAGTGCCATTAATCCAAGCTGCTCCCTTCATTTTCATGTGTATAAATGGGCATTCACCCTTCACGCCCTCATTCCATCTGTGTTTCTCTGAGCTTGTTTCTGTAGAGCATGGGGAGTCACAAGAATGGGAAGTCTGTTCTCATGTGTTCTCTACTGATATGGTTGGTTTCTCAGCAGGTGACAGTCACTCCGGCCATGAGTAGGAGAGTTGATGGTGGTTTAGCTGAGGAGAAGAACTACTCCACTACTGAATCACCCGAAGGTAATCCCCATTGTAAAATGTCTCCTATGCCATTGATATTGATGGAGAACTTGCTAAAAGTTGTAACACATGTATGTCTTGCATGGTGCAGCTTCACATGACACCCCACACACGAAGCCACCGCATGGAGGCAGAAGCGGTAGCGGTGTGCCGTCTCAGAGTGCACCATCGACACCACCTTCTGCTCCAGTGATCACCAACCCTCCATCTCCTACACTCGTCCCGCCTGCTCCAACAAATCCCAACTCCTCACCGTTCAGCTGCGAGTAAGCACATCTCAATCTCAACATGTTGTTTTCGGGCCTTGTTCATGCTTTGGTTTCCCCCTCTTCAGCTACTGGACAGCACACCCTGAAGCAATATTGGCTCTGTTGGGGTACTGGTGCACCTTGGGCGAATTCTTCGGTTTGCCTGCGGTTTCAGCTTTCGGGAGGGACCCCAGTTTGCTGGAGGCATTGTCGAACACCCGCTCTGATGGGATTGGAGCTCTGTACCGGGAAGGGACGGCGTCGCTCCTCAACTCATTGGTGAACAGGAACTTTGCCTTGACCACCCAGAAAGTCAGGGAAGAGTTCAACGCTGCGGTTATCTCCGATAAGGCAGCTGCAACCCAAGCACAGCTCTTCAAGAAGGCCAATGAGGGCCACCTCAAGCACCACTAGGCTGTATCGATGTGCTTCTCTCCTTGTCTTTCTGCAGAGTACCTTTGCTTTTTGTTGTTGCTCATGTTCTTCAGGTTTCTGTGTCATGTTTGTGCTTCCCACCTGGTGATGTGGGAACTCTACTTTGAGCTAGCTTATCGGTAATGCACATTGTCTCGTTGAAGAACATAGCCTGCAACATTTGTCTGAAATAATTAAAATTGAATCAGGACCAAAGCTAAGCATTAACAACAAGATCAAAGTAATAATGAGTTGTCCTGGTTGAGTCACAGCTCCATAATAATGTTACTCCATCACGGATCAGTACAAGGCTTGAATTCAACTCCAGAATAGATTGATATCATACCATTAATTCGATTCATGAACCTGTTTCTATTTTCAATAGACAGCAAAGTGAAAAATAAGTGAAGTCAGTGGAGCCTCAAAGTTGCAAAAAACACAACGAATACTCTTGGCCTTGGCTTCAGGAATCTTCTCCAGGATCATCAGCTCTTCAATCTAATCAGACCAACAACTGCATTATTCCAACAGGTTTTAAAAATAAAGAAGCTCAACAAGGAAGCATATCTAACCATACAAAAAAACATTCTTTTGCCAATCAAATTTGGCAGGAGAACTCAAACTTAATTTGTTGAAGAACGAGAGTGTGAGGAAAAGAGTCAGTCAGATCAACAGTCCTGCTATCAAGTGATCTCTGTTAAATTTTTCTATCCCCAAGGATAGACGATAGCAAAATACTCACGTATGCCTCCATGACATATAAAAACTGGAGTGGAGGAAAAAAAGAAATAAGTTATTGTACAAAGTGATGCACAATCTTTTGATACAGAGTTAGTGTTCAAAGAGGATCTTCCAAATAGTATCTGAAAGTTCATTTTGAGAATACAAAGATTTAGCTTTCGGAAGCACAAAACTCGATTTAGATAGAGTTGCAAAGATGAACTTTTACAAGTGAATTACTCACCAATATGTTACAGGACAAAAAGGAATTCTTGTTATGAGAACTACCCTACATCTATGTGTAAAAAGGAATGTTATCATGAGATAAAAATACAAATTTGAAATCACTATTTAAGGGGAACTCCTACAGCATGGCAGGCATGGATTTAAGAGCTCGATAAAGGACTGAGACATAGGACGGTGTCATTGACAGGATTCAGACATAAGTTCTATAAAGATGTATAAAATAATATGTGAATATAGCACACGAGAATGTCCTTTCAGAGTTGTTGGACATTTTAAACTCTGTTTGATACAATTAGATATCTCAAAGCTTTTTAATTGCATGGTCAAGTATCTCATATGCTTGATTACTACCCTGTGCAAAGTGCTGTCCACAAACACAGGACAGATGGGTCAATCATAGAGATCAGAAGTGTAACAGTCATCTTCCATATTTACATCAGATAGAAAAAGATTCTTCAGAATAAACCAATCATAAAATTTAAGGTGAAAAACACCCAGCTTGTAAAAGAGTTTCAGCCATAAAAGAGAGAGAATTGATGAGGACTAAGCAAATAGCTGTTGACAATCTGGGTAAGAACCCAAAGTTGTTGAAGGACAGTTAAATTTTCCAGTAAACTTTAAGAGGGTACCTTCAAGGAAACAAGAATATTGGAACAGTCCTAGTTTGTGAAAGTCAATAAAAGTAAAACAGGTTAGAGAAGGTGCCACAAAAATGTTTGCTTAAAAAGTTAAAGATCAAACATCATTTTTTTTCAGAAATTCAGTTTCAAGGAAAATGTGCCTCACCAAAAAATTCGACCAAGTATTTGCAAAAAAAACAATTAATATTCTCAAGGGCCTTCCAAGAATAACTGACTATTAAATGGATATCATAAATAGAGTGTGCAGAGTAGGATAAATGGTAAACATGTTTATAACATGCTTAGTAAAGGCTTGTCGACCACCTAAACACATTTTTCATATGCATTATCAGGTTCATGGTTATCACTAAAAAAAATTCAAACTTAATATCTTTTGCATGTTCCATATAAGAGTAACTCAAGCAAATATATAAAATTTAATGCAATTATGTGACAGATTCACATTGTGGTATAATGGCAGTTCTCTACAATCACTTGATCAGCAATTCGAGCAAGAAATACTAAAGAACAATTAGATTGATTCAATCAGAATCCTGGAACCCTTGATTTTTCAAGGGATTGCCAGGCATATCCTGGAAGTCTAGCTAATTACCTACTGGTTGATAGAGCACTGCTAATCCCAGTATATTCAGTCACTAATATATAATCCTATTATCCAAGTCAGCTGATCTAGGTCAACCATGATTCCGAATTCTTCGACCAAACCAAAATCAAAACCAGAACCTATAGACCTTCTACAGTCTCATGGTTAGATCATGTCAAGGTCAATATCAAGGAACATCTTAGAGAAGTGACAACATGATTTTGGCATGTTCAACAGTATATGAAGGTAAAGACATGTATATTCTGCAAAGAGTTGTATATTTATTTAGTGATCAAGATGTGAAACAGTGTACCAAAGAGAAGAAGGTGAAAGAAATATGAAGAGGAAGAAGATCCTATAGCAAACAAGAAATTCTTTTGTACTTAAAGAATGAAATGAATGTAATAAAAACACGAGTATATAAGAACATTTGGCAAAGAGCAATATGCTCCAGTCCAAATAAGCCATCAATGTAGATTATGGCTACAGAAGGGGGAAAATAGTCGAAGTTGATTACATGAATGTCGAAAAGAGAGGATTAAGACTAGTTCTGCAACTTACAGTAACTTAAGAAAAGTGAATGCAGTTTGACTAGAAGCTGAGAATCAAACTATGTGCAGAAGTATAATCTCATCATGAATTTTAGGAAGAGAATTATAAAAAGCACAACTTGATTGTGAATTTTGAGGGAAAATAAAATATCATCACTGCAATAGGAAACATCGAATATCTACAAAGTTGAACTGATTGTACAGCCTCCCCTGCAGAATTGGTCAACAAGTCGCTGCAATCAACAAGTCATTTTGCAGCTTTGGCACTAAGATAACAAGGGAAGTGACACAGCTTATAAGGCAAGCTCCCTTGGACCAAGTTATTTAAATTCATGTAGTATGGTCTCCATAACTGGGTAGAAAAACAATGGACGTACTCCAGAGTCCAGAAAAGAGTAATGATAGCTCAAATGAAAAAGTCACTAACAATATAGCAACTTAATTTGCACAAAATTGCTCTTGTTTGATAGGAAAGGTAATTTCTCAAGCGTATGTCTATTTCAGAGCAAGCCATCCATGGCACGTAAAAAATCTTGTAGATGATATTTTTGCAGTTATTGACTGAATTTTCTATTTTTAGAATCTCCCATCTGTTTAGGGAGGGTAACAAATATGCAAATAGGCTAGCTGCTCATGCTAGGTCCAATTGTTCTTCTTTTGTTTGGAGGGGGACTGTGGCCGCACTTTTTACAGTTTTTTGTTTGCTGACCTCCAGAGAAAACATATCTCTATTTCTCTTTGCAATGCCCTTAATGTAGGCATTAGTGGGTATCTCAATGTATGCATAAGAACTCGAAAGGGCTGATGAGAAGGAAAGTATCAAAAATTTATACATAACAGATGTTATATAATTAAAAAAACGGTAAACCAACTGATG
Organism: Musa itinerans; assembly: GCA_001649415.1. Taxonomy (NCBI): domain Eukaryota; kingdom Viridiplantae; phylum Streptophyta; class Magnoliopsida; order Zingiberales; family Musaceae; genus Musa; species Musa itinerans. Next base: position 976,347 of record LVTN01000002.1, read on the forward strand.
TTGATGGGTGCAATGATCTCAAGAGCCAACAAAAGCCATCCTCATTGAGCTTGTTGCCCGTTACGATCTCTGCCATCTGAACATTGTCAGTCCATCACAGACAGGTAATTTGGGACAAAATGACTGGCTTGATGATCTTGGAAGCTATGGTGATTGGTATGGCTCGAAGTGTCTGAACTAGCAAAGAGATAAACAACTTGATGAGAGGCTACAGAAGTTGGAATAATTGATTATGACAGAAGCCCCTTTATTCTCCACAGTCCACTCTACACATACGAATATGGTCATTGCAATTCATCATTGTGTATTCCAGAATTATACGTGGGATATTATTTTATTGAAAAGTTTAACCTTAATACTGTTCATCAAGATAGTCATACACAAAATTTAAAAGTACAAGATTCTGCAAAATGAAATGTTCCAGAACCACTAAGGATTAGTTTAAACAGCTGCTTATGTATGCCACAAGTATGATATTACAAACAAAGACCATATCACAAGAGATTGACTTAATTCTGAGAAGTAATAGATAGATAAATTTATGCAACAAACACTTGATGAAGAGTTCTTCCCTTATATACAGCCTCTTCGGTTGAAGAAAACTAAGATAAACATGCACATGATTAAAGTGAAGACTAGCCTGCAGATCGGATCATTGCCTCTCATTTTAATTGCAGAAAAGAAGAATAGCATTAAAAGTTGATCTCTGGCAGTAACACAAAGTCAGACAACGATTTCACAACAGTGGATATGTTAGATCCCTGAGCTTTATGGGCTGACTTGTCATGCATAAAGAAAAAGTCTGGAGACTTGTTTACTGCAGATGAAATTAGAAAAGATCCTCAAAAAGAATTCTGCAATTCTCAATATCTCAGGTCACCAGTCCATTCCAAAAATATTCGGGTTTTATCAATAAAACTTCCAGATGATAGTCATCTTGTACCATGCCAATAGGCAATCAAATCGGGCATTGTGGATGGCTAGTGAAGCATATATTTTTCAGTTTATGAGACAGACGATGAGCCCATGTGAGATTCAAACCAGTCAAGGATATCATCTATCTGTAGACTGGTCATCTCATGGTATCCAAATGCGAGATTTGACTCCTCCTGAATATGATCGATCCATTCAAATTTATCCAGTGAAGGTTCCCTTTCCCTGAGAGCTTGCTTCCAGGGAGTTGCCCGCCCATCATTCCTCAAATACCCACGCTCATCAATGAATCCCTTCTCCTGAAACAGCTCAAATAGCTTCACAGAGAATGCCTGATCCAGACCTGGTATCCTATCCGACAAAAGAGTAGGAGTCAACGGGAACTCCATGCACCTGACCTCCTTAACATGAACACCCCTCTTCTGCAGCGCTATCATATTCCTCTCTATCAGCCTCATCCTGTGCTGGTCTTTAGGCATATGGACAAAGAGGGTGGGAGGATAGTCAACTGGTACACCCATAGAACCAAACACCCCTTCTGCAATCATAAGCGCTACGCTACTAAACCTCATCTCCTTTGCCAGCGCAGAAGTGAAATAGCCACCCGAGGAAGCTCCTAAAGCCACGAGCGGAAGCTCTTGTAGCTTATTCTTCTCGATCCACCATTCGATTACCCATTTAACAATGCCAGTGTCCTTCTCCTTGGACCAGCATCTCCCAGAGCTGGAGATGGTGAGGACAGCGAATTTGCGGTCGAGGGCACCGATGACGATGAGCCTGTCCTCGGGCAGCCCGACGCAGTGCGGGCACGCGGCGGATCGGTCCCAGAAGTTGGCAGCCCGGCAGCTACAGCCGTGAGCTACGAAGAGGACGGCCTTCGGCGACTCGGGGATTTGCCATATCACATCCGTCCCGTTCGTGAAGTCCACGGCGGCCTGTGACGGAGCTGACGTTCCAACAAAATGATTCCTTTTGAGCGTCGATGGATCAGAACGGGGAATTGGTTTACCGGACCTTTTACCATTTATCGTGATTGCTAGAATGATCATGCCGAGGAGAAGAACAAGTAGCAAAGCGAGAAGAATCCTCCCATGTCTGTGCGGCACAGGTGGTGGTTTCTTCGCCCTTGGTACGCGACTCGGTAGGAGAGGCGGCATGATTCAGCGCAAGATCGAAGCTTTACGCCACGCTAAAGAATCTGCATGCGAGAAGAAGAGCAATTCGAACGGGACCGAATCGAAGGGCCTCGAAGACAGCATCACGCGAACAAGATTTGATGCCGATCGATCAAGAAAACAAGGAGACCGACACCATTGCCATCCAACGCACAGAGCAAGCGAGAGATATACCTAACCCAAAAGAAGTCGTCAAGGATGAGAAATCCAACAGGAAGAGCAGGGAAACTGAATCCTTTTGCTCCAAGGCAGAGCAAGATCGAGTCCACCCGCTTCCGGGTGACAACCAAAAACAGCGGATTGGGCCTCTGCCCAACCTCCTATAAATGGGCCATTGTCAAGTATTCTTACAGGATGGAGTGATCGAATCCAACGCAGATTCGGTCGGTCTGATACATCATCAAATTAATTATTTTTATGAGAATTTAATGATATCAATACAGAAATTAATGATATTCGTAAGAATAATAGAAAGAACACTACTCATATGCTGTTTTTACAAGCAAAGAAAGACAAGCAGATGCTCAAACCCGATCAGTTTCTTCTAAAAATATACTAGTGTTCTTCATCAAAATTACTCAATTTTGATTCGATAAAAATAAATCAAGAAGGGGGTTAGTGCAAAGGCTATAGGAACAAAGAGACATGTACTTGAAAGATTGAATCCGATGGTTATAAAATTTCGTTAGACTTCGAAATCTAGTAGACTTCTATATTGACAGATTGTTGAATTTAGGATTTTTTTTTTCGAGGAGCATGAAATAGCATATGCTATAGTTTAAAATAACAATATTTAAAAAAATAAAAAGAATTACAGATAGGACCACTGGCTCTTTCTTCAATCATATGACTCCTGGGGGCACATCATCATCTTATCTCCCTCCTTAGTTGGACTCCACTAGTTTGAATCCCCCACCCCTGTTTCCTCTGTTCCAATTAGCTTTCTGATGATTGTGTTGAGGACTCGAATGGCGATCTCATTCATCCGCAGCTGGCAGTCTGAGAACTCGATCTAAGATCAAGTCATGTCAGCCATTTATCTCTCTGCTCAGCATATGTGCCAATTTTTCCTTCCCAAGATCGAACACTATTTCTTGGACTTGCTCGGCATAAAGCTGTATTCTATGGCTGCTTGGAATTGCTCGGGAAACAGAAAGCCTTCCATTTCTTTTGCCTGTTTCAGATGCACTGCTTGATCAGCCATTACAGAGCACATAGAGAGGAGCCAACGGAGCCATTCGGTAGATGCTTATCCAGAAGTCAGCATCACCTAACCATCACACTGACAGTAGCCTGCATATATCTATCATCTACTCTTAGGTTGAAGATCTCACTATAGAAGATTCTGAATCATGGAAGATGCTGAGCATGTCATAATGCATTTAGATTGCCAAAGAGTGTTGTGAGACGAGTCAAAAAGAAACACATTTGGATTGTTCATTTTTGCTGAACCCTTTCGAAGAATATATTGGAATAATACTGTACATGATTTGTTTGTCTGAGAAACCAAACTCATCTCATCTTTTGATGGACTCAAAAATGAACAGTCTTCCTCTGCCATAAAAGCTTGTCTTCCTCCCCTCCTCTGCTTCATGCCAAGACAGACATGATTGTAGCTTTGGATCACCAAAGTTTACGAAGGATCCCTTCCAATGAGGCTTGCAAGTGGAGCTCTTCGAATCCCGCATCCAACCGTCCCTTGAGATGGGGCCCCAGGATGAGTGGGTGGATTTGAAAGCATTTCCATGTAGGTAAAGCATCACGATCATAGCAATTTAGTAGCCACTCCCATGTCCTTTCATGAAGAAAAAGATGACGCTGGATTTGTAGCTAAGTTGACAAGTTGCCATAGGCAACAAATTAAAAAGATAAAAAAAATCATTAAAAAAATTACTTTTGAGTATTTCTTGGTAGCTTAAGTCATGATGTATTTATTACCAATAAGAGTATGATAATTATCTTATTCCTTGTACCTACATTATTTACAAATATTTTTAGTATATATTTACATCATATTAAGTGAATTTTTCTTGTTTTAAAAGTTATACCTAACTATTTATATATCAAATTATTTTTTCTATTAATCCCATATTTTCACTTTAATATTTTCATGTAAAATTAACACAAATACACGATGATGATGAATTACATTAGGTTATTAACCGTCGATATTAAAATGTAGGCAATCCTTATTAGCTAAAAAAAATGGTGTTTTTGATATTGGATGATTAATGAAGCTGATAAAAAAATAATTACTGAGTATTTTTTTTAAATTAAATTTTTCATTTTTAAATTAAAATTCAAATGGGAAAAATTATTAGTAATATTAATAATAAAGAAAGCGGGATAAAAATATTGTGTCGGTGGAGTCACCCTCGATTTCAAGACTTCCCGAGGGGTAATTTGGGAATCTCATCCTTCCTCTCCTCTGTGTGCGTGCGAGCCCCTCCCCCTCGCTTATACACCCCCCCTCTCCCTCTCTCTCTCTCTCTCTCTCTCGCTCTCTCCCCGTGCCGCTTGGAACGCGGCATTCGCCTCTTCCTCTTCCGCCTTCCCTCGCTTCCCCCGGGTCTCCAACTCGGATCTCGTTCGGCTCCCTATCCGTTCGAAGGCGTTCGAATCAATGCCGAAGAGACTGATGCGGAGGTGGCAGTGGTAAGACTGGTGCTGGCCCGAGCTCAGACGCGAGGCGACGGACCGTATCGCGGCGGGAGGTTATGAAGCCGAAGGGACCGAATCGGCGGTTCTCTCACCGCTTGGTTGTTCCCGCCGTCCTCGTCGCCGGGCTGCTCCTCCCCTTCGTCTTCATCAGGGCCGCCTTCCTCGCGCTCGACGCCCGCGCTGCCTCCATCTGCCCTTCCATCAGTACTCTTCTCTCACCCCCTGTTTTCTGTCCCTTCTTCGGTCGCCGCTACCGATTCGATTGTTGCAAATGCTCACGGTGACGAGTGGATTGGATTCAGGTTGCTTAGGGTGGACGCTTAGGCCTCGGTTGTTGCTCGATTCATCTCAGGTGGGTAATCGCTCCCTCGCCACATTCTGCGTCTTTCCTCCGCTCTGTTTCTCTTCTTTTACTGCTCCGCGAGCCGACTGTGTTGGCACGTGATGCTCCGGTGCAGGGCATTTTGGTCAGTTTGCTTCTTATTTCTCAGAATTTGTCTGATTTGGGGAACAAAAATGTCGTAGAATGCAATCCAGCATGTGGATAGATTTAGATTTACTGGAATCCAGCCCAAAATTGCTGCAGCCACGCGGTTTCTGGGCAGCCTTCCACTAGAGTTCTCTCTCAAACGCACAAACCCAAAAAAAGAGCTTTTTTTTTTGTTTTTGGAGTATGAAAGTGTCAGAATGATGCAATAACAAATGCAGTATTCCACAGTGCACGTGAAATGGCTTTTCTTTGGGTTTAATCTTTGTGGTATGGAGTGCTGTGTGGTGTCAGAATGATGCAATAGCATATGTAGCATCCCACAATGCATGTGCAATTCTGTTCCCTGATCGTGCGCTGATGGGATTCAGAAATATGTCGTCTTTTCAATGCTTGTGTAAGGCTGTAAAAGAACAACTCTGTGGTTATCGTGATTAGCTCTAGTTAAGCTGGTTATATTTGTTTGCAGGATTTCGGGAAGGAGTTGAGGAGAGTTTACTTGGAGGAGGCGGAGGAAGGGGGACACAACAATTTAGATCCACGGTTGGTGAATGCCGCGCCGGATTCTTTGGATGATCTGATGTCGGAAATGAGCTCTCCCTCTTCCTTTCAACACATTGACCTCAGAACACTCTTGTTGAAGACCAAAGCCATGGTAGGTTTGCACCTCCCCCCATCCCCATGAATCCTCTTCCTGGGCTTTATTTCTGATCTGCATATGTTCATAGAGTGGTGGTAGTGTGAGAGCATCCAAACTCATTATGAGCTTGGGGCATTTAACCTTGCAAAAGAACAATTAGGATGTGCCAAGAACTGAGGCAACTTGGACACAGGTCGCCTTGTGACACATGGGGGACCATCATGATGATACATGTCCTGGGTCACAGGTCACTTTAAAGCTGTGGTAAAGGCTGAGTTGCACATTAGAAGATAAACTCTCACCCACATACCATTGTGTATTTGAATTTACTCATTGGTTTCATGCAGTCAACAAAAATTCAACTGAAATTTCCATCAGGAGTGAATCAACTGCCAAAGCACCTTGGAGGGAGGAGACTTTTAACCTTGTTTCAAGGATGGGGTTTCATAAATGTTGCAGTAACTTGTAGCTTCTGATGGGTCCACCTAAATTGGGATGAATGGTTAGGATCATGAGTTGCATGAAAGTGCCATGTCATTGTCGATGGCAAAAAATTGCAGAGTTGCAACAGTGAGATTTAGATCGTGCCGTTCTGTTATTAACCGGCTGCTGCAAACCCATTGTGCCAACTAAACATGGGCTTCATGGCAAAGAATGAAGGACCATACTTTAGCCATAAAAGTAGAGGTGCAGGAAGCATGGTCCAGTATTTATCGTGTCTATGAGCCGTTCATTTTGGCAACTTGGGTTTGAAACAGAACAATGTCACATATGAGCTAAAGACACAAGAGTGGCAACTCGTTAGGTTGATGGTATTATTTGCATGTGATGTGTTGCTAGTTGAATGGGTCTCGGTTGGTTGATGGTGTACAGCTGACTGTTGTGCATCATCAGATGTTGTCTGAAAAGTACAGACTGGATGTTCAGTCTCCAACCACACATAATTACCTTATCTCATGAGTTTTAGCATCTTGGGGAGTCACAAAAAGGATTTTTATATAAGAGGAAAAATATTTTTAACCAAATTAATTGAATAAATATATTTTATCGTTCTAAATGGTATGGATGAATGCTGTGAGGTCATCATCATTTTTTGTTTTAATGATGTAATTTCAGCATTCAGGCATGAGATGCATCTGGAGTAAGTAATTAGAGTGAGTTCAAATTATGTCTTCCTCTTCTTTTTTTTTCTTTTTGCCCTTCTGTCGTTTTCGTTTATTATAATATGATGATGAATCATTACTGTGTTCTACTATCATAAAATTCATTGGATCTGATAGATCATTTACACTTGCTACTATCATTAATTTCATACTATCTGAGTCATAATCTCTTATCAGCTTCTGAAGATGGACCAGAAAGTCCAGTCTGCCAAGCTTCGAGCATTAATCTTTCAGCACTTGGCTTCAACTGGAATTCCTAAAAGCATGCATTGCCTCAGCTTGAGGTTGGCGGAGCAGTACCTAGTGAATGCTGCTGCTCGATCTTCTTTGCCACCACCTGAATATGCCTCGTGCCTGACAGATAACTCTTACATTCACATTGCCCTGATAACTGACAACATACTTGCTGCTGCTGTCATGGTGTCGTCCACCATGACAAGTGCTGCTGATCCTGAGAAGGTAGTGTTCCACATTATCACTGACAAGAAAACTTACACCTCGATGCATGCTTGGTTTGCTATCCACCCTGTCTTTCCTGCCATTCTGGAGGTAAGGGGACTTCACCAGTTCGACTTTCCTCCTGATGTGAATGCTGTGATCATGGACACCGTAGAGGAACTCCATCGAAGCTCATCTGCTTATCGCTACTACAGGGGAGCAGATGAAGACTCCAGAAGACTTTTAGCTTTAAAACCAAGCACATTTTCGCTCTTGAATTATATGAGGATACATCTTCCAGAGGTGAGCCAGATTTCAAATGATATATGTGCCTATATTTTCCAAAACAGAAGTTGTGAAATTAGAAGCCTAACCAGCGGTTTTGCATGTGCAGCTGTTTCCAAAGCTGGAAAGAGTGATTTTTATGCATGACGACGTGGTGGTGCAGAGAGACTTGACATCACTATGGTACTTAGATCTGCATGGGCTCGTCATGGGCGCAGTTAGTGCACAAGAAAGTGATGATGAAGGATCGGGTGATGGCCTTTGTATCGGGAAGACATTTGGGGACTACATAAATTTCTCGAATCCTATGCTGACAACATCACCATCATCATATGTATTACAGAGAGATCAATGTGCATGGCTGGAGGGCATCAACATATTTGATCTGCGAGCATGGAGAAAGCACAACATCACCAGGAAATACCAGCTCTGGCTTAAACTGGCAAGCTCTTCCAAACCCAAAACTTGTTCTTCTTTTGCATCCGCAAGGTGCTAAGCTGAGAACAGTCTTAACCAAAAACATATTTCTTGTTATGCAGAATCGAGAATCTGGATTTGCATTGTGGCCCATGGGGTCATTGCCGCCTGCACTACTAGCGTTCCATGGACAAGTGCTGCCACTCAATCGATCATGGCTTTTGTCAGGTCTAGGTTCGCAAATGCCCGAACCCGAACTGCTACAATCTGCTGCGGTCATTCATTTTAGCGGACCGGGGAAGCCATGGCTTGAGACCGGGCATCCAGAACTACGAAAAATTTGGCGAAGCCACTTAAACCACAACGATGAACTCATAAGCAGCTGTATGGTTGTGTGAGCGATGACACAGAAAGAGAGAGAGAGAGAGAGAGAGAGAGGCTGGTAAACATACAATGCCGGTCTTTACTTCAGTAGATTACATAGAACATAGATAAGTTCATATTATTTCTGGTAAGCCGAGGTAGGATGCTTGAGCAGAGAGAAGTAGGTGCAGCCTTCAGTCCCTGCTCCGGCTATCTCCGCGTGCTGGTTGATTTCTCCTTATAGCTCATCAAGCTCTAATGTATATAAGGAGGGAGAGGTCAAGGGAAGCCAGCCATGAACATTAGATCATACAAGACATGGCCACTGACACTTTCACTACAATTTCCAGGTAACTCGAGATGGAAATGTATGATAGATGGCCATATTTTTCTTCACCTAGTCCTGGCATTCTGGATAATTGAAATTGATCTGTATTATACTGAATAAAGTATGGATTGGGTAATACAAATTCCATGTGGACTTTCTTATATAATACAAACCTTAAGAGTTTTCATGGAATATTTAATCTCAATTCCAAGATTGTTGAGAATATAAATCTCAGCAGATGGTGGCTTATCAAGCTTTTAGATGGATCAACGATGATTGATAACTTCAAAGTCCAGCCTGACGTGCATTGTTTGGTGGAATCATGCACGTAACACTCTGTCTGCCATTTTCCCTGCGCTTCTGATTCCTTCTTCTTCTTCTTCTTTATTTATGACAATTTGGTGGGCCGTCGCCCTCTGTTCGTCTTAAAAAAGGAGAAAAGAAATGAATGATCAAGAAAGGCCTAATGCGGAAGGAGACATCTCACTGCCTTTGAGAGAGACGCAAGACTCGATCATCGCACAGGAGAAAGGCAGGCATTTAATTCGATCGGATGTTGACGATGCAAATGTCGAGTGTTTGAAGCCGCTGTTCGGATATAATAAAACAGGTGGCCTTATTTAATACTACAATCATAAGATTTTGATTTCAAAATGCACAATTTGATTCTATCAAATTTGAAATCGGATCTGCTGTATAGATTTTAGATAGATTCGGTTCTGATTCGGAAATCGACAATTTCGATTTCGATTTTGAATCGAAATCATTTATTTTAATTTTAAATTTGTTTAAAAGTACCCCTCTAGTTAACCATTTAGAAAAGGAGAGATTCATCATTTACTTAGGTATTTAGTTCTTTTTTTTCTTTTCTAATCAGTTCGAAACTATTATTCGATTCAGGTTCGAACCATGATCGGATCCAACTATTTAGAGCCAATCAATTAAAAATATTTATATTTATAATTTTCTCTCTATATATGCCACTAAGAATAATTATTTCATATTTTCTAACTATATATATATATATATATATATATATATCCTAAAACATATTCATGTAATCTTAGATAATTTCAACTCACTAAGAATAATTTCAACAATTTCCGGTATTCATTTGCAGATAGCCAAAAAATAATCAGCAGAAGCTCATCTAATGTTATAAATACAGTACCACTGATTCAAACTAAGCAAGAGATATAACATCTAATACACATTTTGAAGAAACAAATGATGAGCATTTTACTAATCAGTTCTATTACATATATGTTTAGCCCTTTTTTTTTTTTTTTTTTTTGGTTTCCTCCACAACCCCTTTAAATCTATATAACATGACCAAGACACAACTTGAAAGAAAGATCAAATGTGTGCTGGTTTCTTAAGAGAGGCTTAAGGCTGAAAACTAGAAATTAAAACCTAACTCCTCGAACCAACATAGGAACCCCAATCAGATTAATAAAACAAAAAAAGAACAGGAAGTAGAGTGGTGATGATTCATTGAGCAATCCATCAGGCAACAGATCTGGTGTTTGAACTTCCAAGAGTGAGCTCCAGCTCATCGGATACACATTCTTCATGAATCCTCTCCCCCTCCCATGGCTTCACCAACCCAATTGTTGGAGTGTGGTTACTGCTGCTGCCAAATGCAAATTCATCTGAACCAACATCAGACATCTGAACATTACCATGGCTGTGGCCACCGGGGACAGGAGAGCATGTCCCGCTCTGCCCTGGAGTCCACATTCTGGAGCCACTGGCTTCCTTGTACAAGCCAAAAGGATTTGGTGATACAAGGCTGAAGGTGGGTGATGAAGGACCACCAGATGGAAGCCGTAAGCCAGCAAGCCATGCAGCATCAGGAGTCACCTGACGACCAGGGCTTGGTGGCATGGAAGACGGGAAGAAATTGTGGTTGGAGCCAGCCCAAGGTGGCTGGAAGTTTGGATCGTCCCAAACAGTCTTGATACATGGGGAACGTGCAGTGGGGGAGCTCAGTGGAGGCGTTACCGGGGCACTTATCGATCCTCCATGAATGTAGAGATGGTGGATGTTCGGTATTTTGGAAGAGGTGGAGGATGAGGCCGATGAGAAGCTCTTTAACCATGGAACAAGAGAATTGCCTTCGGTGCCACTAGCTGTATTCTTGGTGTTTGTGACCAAGGTCGAGGACTCAGGACTAGCCAAGGTCGATGAGGCCGGGCTTGGGTTGTATGAGATACAAGGACTTGGCTGGTGGGATGATGAACGAGGGCTTGGCGAAGCCGAGGGTCCAACAACATCTCTGCCTTCTGCTGGTTTGCACCCCTGCACGTTCATAGATAGAAGGTAGATGTTTCAGTACAATTGCCATTTGAATTGTCTGCAAAAGGACTTAAGAGACAGGATATTGATCTAAGCATCAACCTAGTTATATACTTTGGCGGTCAGTACAAGGAAAGAACTATTTGGTGGACTAGCTCAAATTTTACACCATAAAGAAGTAACACTTAATGGGAGATATGCTGAAGGAAACTTCAAATTTTCAATTTTTTTGTCCTAGAGAACCCCAATTATCAGAACATACCACAGAGGCAGTTAAATTCACACCTGAATGTGAGCATCAATGCCAGCAAAGCACGATTCGATCAAGGAATTTTTTTTTCAAGGGCAAAATTATCCTTTAGAAAAGGTGGGATGCTCCATGATTAAAAAAAAAGAAAATATGTTTGTTTTTTCGGCAAAGGGTCAGTGACGAAGATGGGATTCGAGCCCAGAACCTTACGATATACTATTGAACTATTTACTATTTAATATGGTTGCTTCATAGTAAAAAGTGATAACTTTGGTTTTCCTAATAAATCATCCATGATTCATTGCCAACAAAATGGGCCATCTCCTGCCTATTAGGCTGAATGTACTGCATATACAAATAAGATAGCAAAAAACTTTAAGTCTATTACCAACCAGAGGCTGACTAAAAAATGAATGATCGAAGCAATAATCTTGGATGTATTATTGCATTGATCGCAGATGAGAGTGACATAGCACATTTTTTTAGTTTCTTTAACAATTCTCTGGCATTTACATAACTTTGACTGAGACTTCAACTTTCATTTGTCAATTGGTGGACAAAATACCAGTCAGAATTCTTCTAAGGCTGCAATCCTGAAATTTTTGGACACAGCCACTGAACTTGACTGGATGGCAACTTAAAGAAGTCTAGTGCCATCGAGATGTCTTTTAAATCAACTAGTTTTCTTAGGAGTCCAGCGCTTGCTTTCATAGCTTTCTTTGCAGTTAAATATGTCAAATCATGCCTAACATGAGTTTTCATTACTATGCTAACCATGTTTTACCTCATTAATGCAGCAAACTTCATTGTCATTTCCAACTTACAGAAAAATATTAGTCCATACATGTTTCCAATGACCAGATGACTAAGCAGAGTAGAAACTTATCATGCGGCAATTAAATATTTGATGCTTAAACAAACAATGGACATCTCACCATACAGATGTCAGCACTCTCTTCTTAGACAAACTGTGATCATTGGTCACCAAACATAATTGAAAATTCTTATCCATCCATCTGTTCTTAGAATTTGCTGGCTGCACTTAATTTTTGTTTCCTATATAGGCCGCCCAACTTGGTGGCAAAACAAAGAGTTGTTTGCCAGGTTCTCCCAGATGACAACTACGTGGACCAGAGTGGTGACCTCAGTTACAGTGAGCACCACCTGCTCTTCCACATTTGAACCCACCTGCCACCCCTCCTTCCGATGTTCCAGTACGCTACGATTCTTCAAAGCAACACAACTCATTAAACAGAGAAGGAAAGCTCCCGTTGTCTCCGTGTCTCCTCTTCTCATGACTTAACAAAAGCTCTCATCTTCCCTAATGGGACTCACGTACCCGTCGTCCTTCCCATTAGTGTTTGAATGGGTGTGGGACGGGAAAAAGAAGTCCTGCAAGACAGATCTCAAAGGTCCTAAAGTTCCCTCCACGACGCGCATACCTCTCTTTCGGCGCACTTCCCCGACTGTTGCGCCTAGAAACGCGGGCGCAGGGGAATCCAATGGAGGCTTTGACTTTGACCAGCCGGAAAACGCACCCCGTTCCGCCACCGCCGCGGGGTGTTTTCGCCAGATCAGATGACGTGCGCACGCGGGCCGCGTGAACGGAACCGGATAAAGGTGAGGACGGGAAATTTCGAACCGAGAGGACCATTATGCCCTCGGCGCCAATTCATTAAAAAGGCTCGCATGGGGAATTTAAGCGACCCAATGAGGTCATTCTCGTCCGAATATTATTCAACCCCCAGAAATCCGCCGCCCGAAAAATGAGGGCGCATTCAGATGAATCGTGCGCCGACCACGTCCCGAGACCGATTCAATCGATCTCAACCGTCGATTGCGAAAAGGACCAAAAAGAAACACCACCGCCTGGAACGTCACATGGAAAGCCCATGTTAGCTGCTCCAGGAGCAAGTCGCTCCAGTGCGCCACCGCACCGGCGGTTGGCGCCTAACAGGCCCACGGGAACTACCGGACGGTGTAGCTGGGCTTGGAACCAAACGATGGAGAGGAGGATAGCGGTGGCGAGGATTATACCTTGCGGTAGGTGGTGCCGTCGTCTTCGACGATCCATCCGGCCTCCTCGCAGAGAGCCCTGAGGACGGCGTTGTTGTCGCAGTGCTTGGGGAGCTTGTAGTTGCCGCACAACCGGAGGCCGGAGTAGATCTTCGCGGCGATGGCCCGCCGCCGCCGCTCCCGCCGCTTGTTGTTCTCCCGTTCTCTCCACGTCGGCGTCCTCGTTCCCGACGTCATCTCCGCCACCTCCCCGTCCCTTCGCCCTGCTCCCTTCCCCCGTACCAAAACGCCCGAGACTAAATCACTCCAATGGACCACGTACACCAGCCCGGATCTCCAGAGCAAGAATCGCCCGAAGGAGACGAATTGGCCGAGAGCGATCGGAGAGAGAGAGAGGAGGGGGGGGTTGCTTGGACTCAGAGGAACAAGGCTAGAATAAATTAGGGGGGAGGCGATGTGGAGCATTACTAAACCGCCCGTGAGAGCCGAGATAACTACGACGATGCCACCGCGCGCGACAGGCGTGAACAGAGGGAGGGAAAGCGTGGGGCGTCTCGTACGATGCCGTGACACTTGGGATCTGCTTTAAGATTAGCGCACCACCGAATCGGGAGACTCCATTCCTGTCTTGATCAGCGTGTATATATACCCTCCTCACATGCGATTAGATTTCGACGCAGAATAGCGATCTTAATTTATATGTATTTATTTATCGGCGATCATGACTAATCATGATTATTCTGAATTATATATATATATATACATATATAAGTGGTAGGAGTAAATATGACAATTTTCGGAGTTTTCAAGGACAGAAAGGTAAAAGCATGTCAGATTAGAAAAGATAGAAGAGAGGAGGCAAGCGGACCGATTCCACGTGACGAAGGGTTCCCTTACGCGAAACCCACTCGACGCACGTGGGCGGGTGGGACCCTGGCGGCCAACATCAGGCCGCATTAGAAAAGTGTGTGGGACCACGCACGTCCGTGTCAGTACGCGGCATGAATCGCGGGGTGCTCACGCATTCGTTCGCTACTCCCTCCCTCTCTCTCTCTCTCGTCATATTAATTTGCAGCATTTATATATATATATATATTGGCCTGTCAATGACAGTCGGGATGGGCTCGATGGTCTCCTTTTTGGTGGCGCGTGGCGAGTTGAAACGCCGCGGTGAGTCCCCACGTGCATGCAGAGCCCAATTGCAGGAGAAAAGTTACGCGCCTTCTTCCCCACGCGGATTCGCAATTATTGTGGCACGTCAACGAGCGTTACGTGTCTTCTTCCTCTGCAAAATAGGCGGAGAAGGAGACTCGAGGCTTGCGAGACTGATCGATCCACGATTGCATCTCAGTAGTATCTCTATTGATTAGCAAATGAAATGTGGAGATTTGTAGCCCTCATCGCAATTTTATTTTTCTTAATTTAAATTTCAGAATATAAAATCATAAATATATATAATTTTATTTTTTTTAAATTAAAAAATAGAAGTATAACCATAATGAGTGTAATGACCTATTTTTTTTTTAATATAGATAAATAATTATAAAATTATGAAATTTTTAATCAAACTAAATCAATCAATTTAATTGGCTTTAAACATAATAATTTAACCACCACATCATAAATCTTATTTATTGTTTTATTATTATTGTTTGGAATTGACATTATGGGTTTTGATTTTTTTTAAATTAAAATTAAAATCGAATCGTTCGACGTCAATTCGATTGAGATTTGACTCGTACCATTGGATAAAAAATCGATAGCGAAACGATCATCCATAAAAAAAAAAATGTTGCCAACATAAACAGCATCAGTCAGGCCACATCGAGATCCAAATCGGATGATAACAAAATCCAATCCAGCCCAATTCAAGCTGATCGTTTATATTTATTGAACTCGACGACTCCATGATCAAGTCAAAAAAAAAGGAACAAAAGTCTTAGTTCTAGAACACCATGAACAAAAGCCCATCTATTACTGTATGGTGATGTCTTCTTCCTCCGATGATGACTTCGTCGCCTGGAAAACCACCAACAGGTAAGGAAGAATGGTGGCCTCTAATTTGCTACGTCGCATCTAATCGTTAAGGTCGGTCGATCTCAACTGATGACCTTAACGACGAGGGATGAATAGCTGAGTTCTAGAACATGATGACCCTGATGACGCAGTCATGAGAATAAGTCAACGCAGTCTTAGAGAGGAAGAAAGGAGAACACCCAAGAAGTCAGAACTAAATCCATGAGGAAGCTTCCTCCAAGAACAAAAAAAAAAAAAAAAAAAGTGGAAGAAGACCTAACTACTTGGTAATACTGAATATTATCGTCTCATCCGTTATGAATTTTATTGATTTTGCATAGGTAGTACTGAATATACAAACAAATTATCATCATCACTTTGGTGAAAGACGAACTACTTGGTAAGTTCTAAAGAATTACACATCCAAAGATTTAGATATCATTACTTGAATATTTATTTTATATATTTATGATATCTTCAATGCGATTGTTTTTTTTAACAAAAAATATTAAATAAATATTTGGTCCACACCTATTTTTTTTAAAAAAAATTCTGCACCAAAATGGTAAGTGACGAGAGTGAAATTCAAGCCGAGAACTTTATGATATATTATCATTACTCAAATGTTTGTTTTATATATTTATAATTACTCATATTCTTAAATCATCATAGTATGATATCTTTAGATATCGGTGTGGTTGTTTTTTTTCCGATGAAAATGTTAAATGAACATTAGGTCTATACCTATTTTTCAAATCTTCTTTATGTGTGCTCAAATAGTAAATTAGGAAGAGAAAATTAAAATCGAACATCTTATGATATATTGTCGAAATGTTTACTATTTACGATATACTTTTACGATATATTATCAAAATCTTGATGGATTATAGGAGGTTGAGATATAGAGTGACATTTACGTGCAAATTTCACTTGGTGTTACTTGTTTTAGATAAAAACCATGACAATAGTACGTTGGTATTAAATATGGTTAAATCACTGTAAGAACAATCGAAAGAAGAAAATAAAGGAAGGTTGCACATCACTTTGTCATCTCCCTTTTTATCTTCGCATTGTTTGAATATCCTAAGACACAAAAGGTCGCGATGCTTCCTTTTTGTGTGGTGCACTCCAACAAGGCACATCACCTACTCCAACTTCTAACAAAAGAAGTCATGATGAATTCCATAGCTCGAGGACGACTAGCGATTACATACACACGCCAATGATGTCTTCTAAATTAAAGTGGGCAATGAGAGGTCACATGTGTCTTGTCCACTCTCACCCCAACATCTTTAGATCGATCGGATGGCCTCGTAATGACATTTCTCACCCAAGTTTCAACTAGTATGTAGAATTTGGTTATGGAGTGATAAGAAGATAGATAGATTATTATTTCGTGAAATTAAAAGAATATATTATTTTTATTTTTATTTTTATTGAAGTCGAAACACTTTATCATAAGACACCATATTATAAATTCGATTCTTAAAAGATAAATTGGATATGATAGGAGATTTGATTGAAATATATATTTTCTTTACCATATACGATTAGGATCAAAGCATCATAAAAATACATCTCCTTCGTATCCGACATATCAAATGGATGATCAACATTGACATCAACAACAATATACCAAAGATTTCTAAGCCAACATATAATAAAGAAAAAAAGAAGAATAATGTAGTAGCATTCTAGATTTGG